>OV050031.1:70877994-71424329 GCA_920105625.2 Clusia tigrina | reverse complement strand
ATAGGGGTAGATATAGGCATAGAGAAGGCAGCAGACCCCCCCAATCCTCAGCGGCAGCGACTGAGACGCCAACAGAGATGCTGACAGAATCTGCGACGCCGACTGAGACGCCGACTGAGGCAGATATGGGTAGATATAGGCATAGAGAAGACGCTAGACCCCCCAATCGACAGCGGCAGCGACTGACACGCCTACAGAGGCGCTGACAGAGGCTGCGACGCCAACTGAGATGCCGACTGAGGCAGGTAGGGGTAGATATAATTATAGAGAAGGCAGCAGAACCCCCAATCGACAGCGGCAGCGACTAAGACGCCTACAGAGACGCTGACAGAGACTGCGACGCCGACTGAGACCCCAACTGAGGCAGAGAGGGGTAGATATTGGCATAGAGAAGGCAGCAGAGCTCCCTCAATCGACAGCGACTGAGACGCCTACAGAGGCGCTGACAGAGGCTGCGACGCCAACTGAGATGCCGACTGGGGCAGGTAGGGGCAGATATAGGTATAGAGAAGACAGCAGAACCCCAATCGACAGCGGCAGCGACTAAGACGCCTACAGAGACGCTGACAGAGGCTGCGACGCCGACTGAGACCCCGACTGAGGCAGAGAGGGGTAGATATTGGCATAGAGAAGGCAGCAGACCTCCCCCAATCGACAGCGGCAGCGACTGAGACGCCTACAGAGGCGCTGACAGAGGCTGCGACGCCAACTGAGACGCCGACTGAGGAATATAGGAGTAGATATAGGCATAGAGAAGGCAGCAGAAATCCCAATCGACAGCGGCAGCGACTGAGACGCCTACAGAGACGCTGACAGAGGCTGCGACGCCGACTGAGACGCCGACTGAGGCAGATAGGAGTAGATATAGGCATAGAGAAGGCAGCATACCCCCCAATCAATAGCGGCATCGACTGAGACGCTTACAGAGACGCTGACAGAGTCTGCGCCGCGGACTGAGGCAGATAGGGGTAAATATAGGCATAGAGAAGGCAGAAAACCCCCCAATCGACAGCGGCAGCGACTGAGATGCCTTCAGAGACGCTGACAGAGGTGGCGACGCCTACTGAGACGCCGACTGAGGCAGATAGGGGTAGATATACGCATAGAGAAGGCAGCAGACACCCGCAACCGACAGCGACTGAGAGGCCTACAGAGACGCTGACAGAAGCTGCGACGCCGACTGAGACGCCGACTGAGGCAGATAGGGGTAGATATAGGCATAGAGAAGGCGCCAGAACCCCCAATCGACAGCGACAGCGACTGAGACGCCTACAGAGACGCTGACAGAGGCTGCGACGCCGACTGAGACGCCGACTGAGACGCCGACTGAGGCAGATAGGAGTAGATATAGGCATAGAGAAGGCAGCATACCACCCCAATCAATAGCGGCATCGACTGAGACGCTTACAGAGACGCTGGCAGAGTCTGCGCCGCGGACTGAGGCAGATAGGGGTAAATATAGGCATAGAGAAGGCAGAAGACCCCCCAATCGACAGCGGCAGCGACTGAGACGCCTTCAGAGGCGCTGACAGAGGCTGCGACGCCAACTGAGATGCCGACTGAGGCAGGTAGGGGTAGATATAGGCATAGAGAAGGCAGCATACCCCCCAATCAATAGCGGCTTCGACTGAGACGCTTACAGAGACGCTGACAGAGTCTGCGCCGCGGACTGAGGCAGATAGGGGTAAATATAGGTATAGAGAAGGCAGCAGAACCCCCAATCGACAGCGGCAGCGACTGAGATGCCTTCAGAGACGCTGACAGAGGCGGCGACGCCTACTGAGATGCCGACTGAGGTAGATAGGGGTAGATATAGGCATAGAGAAGGCAGCAGACCCCCCAATCCACAGCGGAAGCGATTGAGACGCCAACAGAGATGCTGACAGAGGCTGCGACGCCGACTGAGACGCCTATTAAAGCAGATAGGGATAGATATAGGCGTAGAGAAGGCAGCAGAACCCCCAATCGACAGCAGCAGCGACTGAGACGCCTACAGAGACGCTGACAGAGGCTGCGACGCCGACTGAGATGCCGACTGAGGCAGAGAGGGGTAGATATAGGCATAGAGAAAGCACCAGACCCCCCAATCCACAGCGGCAACTACTAAGACGTAAACAGAGACGCTGGCAGAGGCTGCGACGCCAACTGCGTTGTCGACTGAAGCAGATAGGGGTAGATATAGGCATAGAGAAGGCAGCAGACCCCCCAATCGACAGCAGCTACGACTGAGACGCCTACAGAGGCTGCGACGCCCACTGAGACACCGACTGATGCAGATATAGGCATAGAGAAGGCAGCAGACCACCCATTCGACAGCGGCAGCAACTAATTCGCCTACAGAGACGCTGACAGAGGCTGCGACGCCGACTGAGACAGGGTATAGGGGTAAATATAGGCATAGATAAGGCAGCAGACCCCCCAATCGACAGCGGCAGCGACTGAGATGCCTTCAGAGACGCTGGCAGAGGCGGCGACGCCTACTGAGACGCCGACTGAGGCAGATAGGGGTAGATATAGGCATAGAGAAGGCAGCAGACACCCCCAATCCACAGCGGCAGCGACTGAGACGCCAACAGAGATGCTGACAGAGGCTGCGACGCGACCTGAGACGCCGACTGAGACGCCTACTTAGGCAGATAGGGGTAGATATAGGCATAGAGAAGGCAGCAGACCCCCCAATCAACAGCGGCAGCGACAGAGACGCCTACAGAGATGCTGACAGAGGCTGCGACGCCGACTGATGCAGATAGGGGAAGATATAGGCATAGAGAAGGCAGCAGATCCCCCACTCGACAGCGGCAGCGACTGATTCGCCTACAGAGACGCTGACAGAGGCTGCGACGCCGACTGAGACGCCGACTGAGGATGATAGGAGTAGATATAGGCATAGAGAAGGCAGCAGACACCCCCAATCGACAGCGGCATCGACTGAGACGCCTACAGAGACGCTGACAGAGGCTGCGACGCCGACTGAAGCAGATAGGGGTATATATAGGCATAGAGAAAGCAGCAGACCCCCAATCGACAGCAGCAACGACTGAGACGCCTACAGAGACCCTGACAGAGGCTGCGGCGCCAACTGAGATGCCGACTGAGGCACTTAGGGGTATATATAGGCATAGAGAAGGCAGCAGAACCCCCAATCAACAGCGGCAGTGACTGAGACGCCTACAGAGACGCTGAAAGAGGCTGCGACGCCGACTGAGGCAGATAGGGGTTGATATAGGCATAGAGAAGGCAGGATACCCCCCCCAATCAACAGCGGCATCGACTGAGACGCCTACAGAGACGCTGACAGAGGCTGCGACGCCGACTGAGGCGCCGATGGAGACGCCGACTGAGGCAGAGAGGGGTAGATATTGGCATAGAGAAGGCAGCAGACCCCCGCAATCGACAGCGACAGCGACTGAGACGCCTACAGAGACGCTGACAGAGGCTGCGCCGCGGACTGAGGCAGATAGGGGTAAATATAGGCATAGAGAAGGCAGAAGACCCCCCAATCGACAGCGGCAGCGACTGAGACGCCTTCAGAGGCGCTAACAGAGGCTGCGACGCCAACTGAGATGCCGACTGAGGCAGGTAGGGGTAGATATAGGTATAGAGAAGGCAGCAGAACCCCCAATCGACAGCGGCAGCGACTAAGACGCCTACAGAGACGCTGACAGAGGCTGCGACGCCGACTGAGACCCCGACTGAGGCAGAGAGGGGTAGATATTGGCATAGAGAAGGCAGCAGACCTCCCCCAATCGACAGCGGCAGCGACTGAGACGCCTACAGAGGCGCTGACAGAGGCTGCGACGCCAACTGACTCGCCGACTGAGGAAGATAGGAGTAGATATAGGCATAGAGAAGGCAGCAGACACCCCAATCGACAGCGGCAGCGACTGTGACGCCTACAGAGACGCTGACAGAGGCTGCGACGCCGACTGAGACGCCGACTGAGGAAGATAGTAATAGATATACGCATAGAGAAGGCAGCAGACACTCCCAACCGACAGCGACTGAGAGGCCTACAGAGACGCTGACAGAAGCTGCGACGCCGACTGAGACGCCGACTGAGGTAGATAGGGGTAGATATAGGCATAGAGAAGGCAGCATACCCCCCAATCAACAGCGGCATCGACTGAGACGCCTACAGAGACGCTGACAGAGGCTGCGACGCCGACTGAGGCAGATAGGGGTAAATATATCCATAGAGAAGGCAGCAGACCCCCCACTTGACAGCGGTAGCGACTGAGACGCCTACAGAGACGCTGACAGAGGCTGCGACGCCGACTGAGACGCCGACTGAGGTAGATAGGGGTAGATATAGGCATAGAGAAGGCAGCATACCCCCCAATCAACAGCGGCATCGACTGAGACGCCTACAGAGACGCTGACAGAGGCTGCGACGCCGACTGAGGCAGATAGGGGTAAATATATCCATAGAGAAGGCAGCAGAACCCCCAATCAACAGCGGCAGTGACTGAGACGCCTACAGAGACGCTGAAAGAGGCTGCGACGCCGACTGAGGCAGATAGGGGTTGATATAGGCATAGAGAAGGCAGGATACCCCCCCAATCAACAGCGGCATCGACTGAGACGCCTGCAGAGACGCTGACAGAGGCTGCGACGCCGACTGAGGCGCCGATTGAGACGCCGACTGAGGCAGAGAGGGGTAGATATAGGCATAGAGAAGGCAGCATACCCCCCAATCAACAGCGGCATCGACTGAGACGCCTACAGAGACGCTGACAGAGGCTGCGACGCCGACTGAGGCAGATAGGGGTAAATATATCCATAGAGAAGGCAGCAGAACCCCCAATCAACAGCGGCAGTGACTGAGACGCCTACAGAGACGCTGAAAGAGGCTGCGACGCCGACTGAGACAGATAGGGGTTGATATAGGCATAGAGAAGGCAGGATACCCCCCCAATCAACAGCGGCATCGACTGAGATGCCTACAGAGACGCTGACAGAGGCTGCGACGCCGACTGAGGCGCCGATTGAGACGCCGACTGAGGCAGAGAGGGGTAGATATTGGCATAGAGAAGGCAGCAGACCCCCGCAATCGACAGCGACAGCGACTGAGACGCCTACAGAGACGCTGACAGAGGCTGCGGCGCCGACTGAGGCAGATAGGGGTAAATGTAGGCATATAGAAGGCAGAAGACCCCCCAATCGACAGCGGCAGCGACTGAGATGCCTTCAGAGATGCTGACAGAGGCGGCGACGCCTACTGAGAAGCCGACTAAGGCAGATAGGGCTAGATATAGGCATAGAGAAGGCAGCAGAACCCCCAATCGATAGCGGCAGCGACTGAGACGCCTACAGAGACGCTGACAGAGGCTGCGACGCCGACTGAGATGCCGACTGAGGCAGAGAAGGGTAGATATAGGCATAGAGAAGGCACCAGACCCCCCAATCCACAGCGGCAACTACTAAGACGTAAACAGAGACGCTGACAGAGGCTGCGACGCCAACTGCGACGTCGACTGAAGCAGATAGGGGTAGATATAGGCATAGAGAAGGCAGCAGACCCCCAATCGACAGCAGCTACGACTGAGACGCCTACAGAGGCTGCGACGCCCACTGAGACACCGACTGATGCAGATAGGGGTAGATATAGGCATAGAGAAGGCAGCAGACACCCCAATCGACAGCGGCAGCGACTGAGATGCCTACAGTGACGCTGACAGAGGCTGCGACGCCGACTGAGACGCCGACTGAGGCAGATAGGGGTAGACATTGGCATAGAGAAGGCAGCAGACCCCCCATTCAATAGCGGCAGCGACAGAGACGCCTACAGAGATGCTGACAGAGGCTGCGACGCCGACGGAGACGCCGTCTGATGCAGATAGGGGTAGATATAGGCATAGAGAAGGCAGCAGATCCCCCACTCGACAGCGGCAGCGACTGATTAGCCTACAGAGACGCTGACAGAGGCTGCGACGCCGACTAAGACGCCGACTGAGGATGATAGCAGTAGATATAGGCATAGAGAAAGCAGCAGACACCCCCAATCGACAGCGGCATCGACTGAGACGCCTACATAGACGCTGACAGAGGCTGCGACGCCGACTGAAGCAGATAGGGGTAGATATAGGCATAGAGAAGGCAGCAGACCCCTAATCGACAGCAGCAACGACTGAGACGCCTACAGAGACGCTGACAGAGGCTGCGACGCCAACTGAGATGCCGACTGAGGCACGTAGGTGTAGATATAGGCATAGAGAAGGCAGCATACCCCCCCAATCAACAGCGGCATCGACTGAGACGCCTACCGAGAAGCTGACAGAGGCTGCGACGCCGACTGAGGCAGATAGGGGTAAATATATCCATAGAGAAGGCAGCAGACCCCCCAATCGACAGCGGTAGCGACTGAGACGCCTTCAGAGACGCTGACAGAGGCTGCGACGCCTACTGACACGACGACTGAGGCAGATAGGAGTAGATATAGGCATAGAAGGGGCAGCAAACCCCCCCAATCCTCAGCGGCAGCGACTGAGACGCCAACAGAGATGCTGACAGAGGCTGCGACGCCAACTGAGACGCCGACTGAGGCAGATATGGGTAGATATAGGCATAGAGAAGGCGCCAGACCCCCCAATCGACAGCGGCAGCGACTGAGACGCCTACAGAGGCGCTGACAGAGGCTGCGACGCCAACTGAGATGCCGACTGAGGCAGGTAGGGGTAGATATAGGTATAGAGAAGGCAGCAGAACCCCCAATCGACAGCGGCAGCGACTAAGACGCCTACAGAGACGCTGACAGAGGCTGCGACGCCGACTGAGACCACGACTGAGGCAGAGAGGGGTAGATATTGGCATAGAGAAGGCAGCAGACCTCCCTCAATCGACAGCGACTGAGAAGCCTACAGAGGCGCTGACAGAGGCTGCGACGCCGACTGAGACGCCTATTTAAGCAGATAGGGATAGATATAGGCGTAGAGAAGGCAGCAGAGCCCCCAATCGACAGCGGCAGCGACTGAGACGCCTTCAGAGACGCTGACAGAGGCTGCGACGCCTACTGAGACGACGACTGAGGCAGATAGGAGTAGATATAGGCATAGAAGGGGCAGCAAACCCCCCCAATCCTCAGCAGCAGCAACTGAGACGCCAACAGAGATGCTGACAGAGGCTGCGACGCCAACTGAGACGCCGACTGAGGCAGATATGGGTAGATATAGGCATAGAGAAGGCGCCATACCCCCCAATCGACAGTGGCAGCGACTGAGACGCCTACAGAGGCGCTGACAGAGGCTGCGACGCCAACTGAGATGCCGACTGAGGCAGGTAGGGGTAGATATAGGTATAGAGAAGGCAGCAGAACCCCCAATCGACAGCGGCAGCGACTAAGACGCCTACAGAGACGCTGACAGAGGCTGCGACGCCGACTGAGACCCCGACTGAGGCAGAGAGGGGTAGATATTGGCATAGAGAAGGCAGCAGACCTCCCTCAATCGACAGCGACTGAGAAGCCTACAGAGGCGCTGACAGAGGCTGCGACGCCAACTGAGATGCCGACTGAGGCAGGTAGGGATAGATATAGATATAGAGAAGGCAGCAGAACCCCCAATCGACAGCGGCAGCGACTGAGACGCCTACAGAGGCGCTGACAGAGGCTGCGACGCCAACTGAGACGCCGACTGAGGAAGATAGGAGTAGATATAGGCATAGAGAAGGCAGCAGACACCCCAATCGACAGCGGCAGCGACTGAGACGCCTACAGAGACGCTGACAGAGGCTGCGACGCCGACTGAGACGCCGACTGAGGCAGGTAGGGGTAGATATAGGCATAGAGAAGGCAGCATACCCCCCCAATCAATAGCGGCTTCGACTGAGACGCTTACAGAGACGCTGACAGAGTCTGCGCCGCGGACTGAGGCAGATAGGGGTAAATATAGGTATAGAGAAGGCAGAAGAACCCCCAATCGACAGCGGCAGCGACTGAGATGCCTTCAGAGACGCTGACAGAGGCGGCGACGCCTACTGAGATGCCGACTGAGGTAGATAGGGGTAGATATAGGCATAGAGAAGGCAGCAGACCCCCCAATCCACAGCGGAAGCGATTGAGACGCCAACAGAGATGCTGACAGAGGCTGCGACGCCGACTGAGACGCCTATTAAAGCAGATAGGGATAGATATAGGCGTAGAGAAGGCAGCAGGACCCCCAATCGACAGCAGCAGCGACTGAGACGCCTACAGAGACGCTGACAGAGGCTGCGACGCCGACTGAGACGCCGACTGAGGCAGAGAGGGGTAGATATAGGCATAGAGAAAGCACCAGACCCCCCAATCCACAGCGGCAACTACTAAGACGTAAACAGAGACGCTGGCAGAGGCTGCGACGCCAACTGCGTTGTCGACTGAAGCAGATAGGGGTAGATATAGGCATAGAGAAGGCAGCAGACCCCCCAATCGACAGCAGCTACGACTGAGACGCCTACAGAGGCTGCGACGCCCACTGAGACACCGACTGATGCAGATATAGGCATAGAGAAGGCAGCAGACCACCCACTCGACAGCGGCAGCAACTAATTCGCCTACAGAGACGCTGACAGAGGCTGCGACGCCGACTGAGACAGGGTATAGGGGTAAATATAGGCATAGATAAGGCAGCAGACCCCCCAATCGACAGCGGCAGCGACTGAGATGCCTTCAGAGACGCTGGCAGAGGCGGCGACGCCTACTGAGACGCCGACTGAGGCAGATAGGGGTAGATATAGGCATAGAGAAGGCAGCAGACACCCCTAATCCACAGCGGCAGCGACTGAGACGCCAACAGAGATGCTGACAGAGGCTGCGACGCGACCTGAGACGCCGACTGAGACGCCTACTTAGGCAGATAGGGGTAGATATTGGCATAGAGAAGGCAGCAGACCCCCCAATCAACAGCGGCAGCGACAGAGACGCCTACAGAGATGCTGACAGAGGCTGCGACGCCGACTGATGCAGATAGGGGAAGATATAGGCATAGAGAAGGCAGCAGATCCCCCACTCGACAGCGGCAGCGACTGATTCGCCTACAGAGACGCTGACAGAGGCTGCGACGCCGACTGAGACGCCGACTGAGGATGATAGGAGTAGATATAGGCATAGAGAAGGCAGCAGACACCCCCAATCGACAGCGGCATCGACTGAGACGCCTACAGAGACGCTGACAGAGGCTGCGACGCCGACTGAAGCAGATAGGTGTAGATATAGGCATAGAGAAAGCAGCAGACCCCCAATCGACAGCAGCAACGACTGAGACGCCTACAGAGACCCTGACAGAGGCTGCGGCGCCAACTGAGATGCCGACTGAGGCACTTAGGGGTATATATAGGCATAGAGAAGGCAGCAGAACCCCCAATCAACAGCGGCAGTGACTGAGACGCCTACAGAGACGCTGAAAGAGGCTGCGACGCCGACTGAGGCAGATAGGGGTTGATATAGGCATAGAGAAGGCAGGATACCCCCCCCCCCAATCAACAGCGGCATCGACTGAGACGCCTACAGAGACGCTGAAAGAGGTTGCGACGCCGACTGAGGCAGATAGGGGTAGATATAGGCATAGAGAAGGCAGCATACCCCCAATCAACAGCGGCATCGACTAAGACGCCTACAGAGACGGTGACAGAGGCTGCGACGCGGACTGAGGCAGATAGGGGTAAATATAGGCATAGAGAAGGCAGCAGACGCCCTAATCGACAGCGGTAGCGACTGAGATGCCTTCAGAGACGCTGACAGAAGCGGCGACGCCTACTGAGACGCCGACTGAGGCAGATAGGGGTAGATATGGGCATAGAGAAGGCAGCAGACCCCGCAATCCACAGCGGCAGCGACTGAGACACCAACAGAGATGCTGACAGAGGCTGCGACGCCGATTGAGACGCCGACAGAGACGCCTAATGAGGCAGATACGGGTAGATATAGTTATAGAGAAGGCAGCAGACCCCCCAATCAACAGCGGCAGCGACAGAGACGCCTACAGAGATGCTGACAGAGGCTGCGACGCCGACTGAGACGCCGACTGATGCAGATAGGGGTAGATATAGGCATAGAGAAGGCAGCAGACGCCCCAATCGACAGCAGCAACGACTGAGACGCCTACAGAGGCTGCGACGCCCACTGAGACGCCGACTGATGCAGATAGGGGTAGATATAGGCATAGAGAAGGCAGCAGACCCCCCACTCGACAGCGGCAGCGACTGATTCGCCTACAGAGACGCTGACAGAAACTGCGACGTCGACTGAGGAAGATAGGAGTAGATATAGGCATAGAGAAGGCAGCAGACCCCCCATCCACAGCGGCAGCGACTGAGACGCCAACAGAGATGCTACAGTGGCTGCGACGCCGACTGAGACGCCTACTGAGACGCGGACTGAGGCAGATAGGGGTAGATATAGGCATAGAGAAGGCAGCAGACCCCCCATCCACAGCGGCAGCGACTGAGACGCCAACAGAGATGCTACAGTGGCTGCGACGCCGACTGAGACGCCTACTGAGACGCGGACTGAGGCAGATAGGGGTAAATATAGGCGTAGAGAAGGCAGCAGACACCCCAATCGACAGCGGCATCGACTGAGACGCCTACAGAGACGCTGACAGAGGCTGCGACGCCGACTGAAGCAGATAGGGGTAGATATAGGCATAGAGAAGGCAGCAGACCCCCCATCCACAGCGGCAGCGACTGAGACGCCAACAGAGATGCTACAGAGGCTGCGTCGCCGACTGAGACGCCGACTGACGCAGATAGGCGTAGATATAGGCATGGAGAAGGCAGCAGACCCCCACTCGACAGCGGCAGCGACTGATTCGAATACAGAGACTCTGACAGAGGCTGCGACGCCGACTGAGGACGATAGGAGTAGACATAGGCATAGAGAAGGCAGCAGACACCCCCAATCGACAGCGGCATCGACTGAGACGCCTACAGAGACTCTGACAGAGGCTGCGACGCCGACTGACGATGATAGGGGTAGATATAGGCATAGAGAAGGCAGCAGACCACCCAATCGACAGCAGCAACGACTGAGACGCCTACAGAGGCTGCGACGCCCACTGAGACGCCGACTGATGCAGATAGGGGTAGATATAGGCATAGAGAAGGCAGCAGACCCCCCACTCGACAGCGGCAGCGACTGGTTCGCCTACTAAGACGCTGACAGAAACTGCGACGCCGACTGAGACGCCGACGGAGGAAGATAGGAGTAGATATACGCATAGAGATGGCAGCAATCACACCCAATCGACAGCGACTGAGAGGCCTACAGAGACGCTCACAGGTGCTGCGACGCCGACTGAGACGCCGACTGAGGCAGATAGGGGTAGATATAGGCATAGAGAAGGCAGCAGACCCCCCAATCGACAGCAGCAACGACTGAGACGCCTACAGAGGCTGCGACGCCCACTGAGACGCCGACTGATGCAGATAGGGATAGATATAGGCACAGAGAAGGCAGCAGACCACCCACTCGACAGCGGTAGCGACTGATGCGCCTACAGAGACGCAGACAGAGGCTGCGACGCCGACTGAGACGCCGACTGAGGAAGATAGGAGTAGATATAGGCATAGAGAAGGCAGCAGACACCCCAATCGACAGCGGCAGCGACTGAGACGCCTACAGAGACGCTGACAGAGGCTGCGACGCCGACTGAGATGCCGACTGAGGCAGATAGGGGTAGATATAAGCATAGAGAAGGCAGCATACCCCCCAATCAACAGCGGCATCGACTGAGACGCCTACAGAGACGCTGACAGAGTCTGCGACGCGGACTGAGGCAGATAGGGGTAAATATAGGCATAGAGAAGGCAGCAGAACCCCCAATCGACAGCGGCAGCGACTGAGACGCCAACAGAGATGCTGACAGAGGCTGCGACGCCGACTGAGACATATATGGGTAGATATAGGCATAGAGAAGGCGCCAGACCCCCAATCGACAGCGGCAGCGACTGAGACGCCTACAGAGGCGCTGACAGAGGCTGCGACGCCAACTGAGATGCCGACTGAGGCAGGTAGGGGTAGATATAGGTATAGAGAAGGCAGCAGAACCCCCAATCGACAGAGGCAGCGACTAAGACGCCTACAGAGACGCTGACAGAGGCTGCGACGCCGACTGAGACCCCGACTGAGGCAGAGAGGGGTAGATATTGGCATAGAGAAGGCAGCAGACGTCCCTCAATCGACAGCGACAGCGACTGGGACGCCTACAGAGACGCTGACAGAGGCTGCGACGCCGACTGAGGCAGAGAGGGGTAGATATAGGCATAGAGAAGGCACCAGACCCCCCTATTCCACAGCGGCAACTACTAAGACGTAAACAGAGACGCTGACAGAGGCTGCGACCCCGACCGAGACGTCGACTGAAGCAGATAGGGGTAGATATAAGCATAGAGAAGGCAGCAGACCCCCCAATCGACAGCAGCAACGACTGCGACGCCTACAGAGGCTGCGACGCCCACTGAGACGCCGACTGATGCAGATAGGGGTAGATATAGGCACAGAGAAGGCAGAAGACCACCCACTCGACAGCGGCAGCGACTGATGCGCCTACAGAGACGCTGACAGAGGCTGCGACGCCGACTGAGACGCCGACTAAGATGCCGACTGAGGAAGATAGGAGTAGATATAGGCATAGAGAAGGCAGCAGACACGCCAGTCGACAGCGGCAGCGACTGAGACGCCTACAGAGGCGCTGACAGAGGCTGCGACGCCAACAGAGATGCCGGCTGAGGCAGGTAGGGGTAGATATAGGCATAGACAAGGCAGCAGCCCCCCCAATCCACAGCGGCAGCGACTGAAACGCCAACAGAGATGCTGACTGAGGCTGCGACGCCGACTGAGACGCCGACTGAGACGCCTACTGAGGCAGATAAGGGTAGATATAAGCACAGAGAAGGCAGCAGACCCCCAATCAACAGCGGCACCGACAGAGACGCCTACAGAGATGCTGACAGAGGCTGCGACGCCGACTGAGACGCCGACTGAGGAAGATAGGAGTAGATATAGGCATAGAGAAGGCAGCAGACACCCCAATCGACAGCGGCAGCGACTGAGACGCCTATAGAGACGCTGACAGAGGCTGCGACGCCGACTGAGACGCCGACTGAGGCAGATAGGGGTAGATATAAGCATAGAGAAGGCAGCATACCCCCCAATCAACAGCGGCATCGACTGAGACGCCTACAGAGACGCTAACAGAGTCTGCGACGCGGACTGAGGCAGATAGGGGTAAATATAGGCATAGAGAAGGCAGCAGAACACCCAATCGACAGCGGCAGCGACTGAGACGCCAACAGAGATGCTGACAGAGGCTGCGACGCCGACTGAGACATATATGGGTAGATATAGGCATAGAGAAGGCGCCAGACCCCCAATCGACAGCGGCAGCGACTGAGACGCCTACAGAGGCGCTTACAGAGGCTGCGACGCCAACTGAGATGCCGACTGAGGCAGGTAAGGGTAGATATAGGTATAGAGAAGGCAGCAGAACCCCCAATCGACAGAGGCAGCGACTAAGACGCCTACAGAGACGCTGACAGAGGCTGCGACGCCGACTGAGACGCCTACTGAGACAGAGAGGGGTAGATATTGGCATAGAGAAGGCAGCAGACCCCCGCAATCGACAGCGACAGCGACTGAGATGCCTACAGAGACGCTGACAGAGGCGGCGACGCCGACTGAGACGCCGACTGAGGAAGATAGGAGTAGATATAGGCATAGAGAAGGCAGGATACCCCCCCCAATCAACAGCGGCATCGACTGAGACGCCTACAGAGACGCTGACAGAGGCTGCGACGCCGACTGAGGCGCCGATTGAGACGCCGACTGATGCAGAGAGGGGTATATATTGGCATAGAGAAGGCAGCAGACCCCCGCAATCGACAGCGACTGCGACTGAGACGCCTACAGAGACGCTGACAGAGGCTGCGACGCCGACTGAGACGCCTACTGAGACAGAGAGGGGTAGATATTGGCATAGAGAAGGCAGCAGACCCCCGCAATCGACAGCGACAGCGACTGAGATGCCTACAGAGACGCTGACAGAGGCGGCGACGCCGACTGAGACGCCGACTGAGGAAGATAGGAGTAGATATAGGCATAGAGAAGGCAGCAGACACCCCAATCGACAGCGGCAACTACTAAGAAGTAAACAGAGACGCTGACAGAGGCTGCGACGCCGACTGAGACGTCGACTGAAGCAGATAGTGGTAGATATTGGCATAGAGAAGGCAGCAGACCCCCAATCGACAACAGCAACGACTGTGACGCCTACAGAGGCTGCGACGCCCACTGAGACGCCGACTGATGCAGATAGGGGTAGATATAGGAACAGAGAAGGCAACAGACCACCCACTCGACAGCGGCAGCGACTGATTCGCCTACAGAGACGCTGACAGAGGCTGCGACGCCGACTGAGACGCCGACTGAGGAAGATAGGAGTAGATATAGGCATAGAGAAGGCAGGAGACACCCCAATCGACAGCGGCAGCGACTGAGACGCCTACAGAGACGCTGAAAGAGGCTGCGACGCCGACTGAGGCAGATAGGGGTAGATATAGGCATAGAGAAGGCAGCATACCCCCAATCAACAGCGGCATCGACTAAGACGCCTACAGAGACGGTGACAGAGGCTGCGACGCCGATTGAGACGCCGACAGAGACGCCTAATGAGGCAGATACGGGTAGATATAGTTGTAGAGAAGGCAGCAGACCCCCCAATCAACAGCGGCAGCGACAGAGACACCTACAGAGATGCTGACAGAGGCTGCGACGCCGACTGAGACGCCGACTGATGCAGATAGGGGTAGATATAGGCATAGAGAAGGCAGCAGACGCCCCAATCGACAGCAGCAACGACTGAGACGCCTACAGAGGCTGCGACGCCCACTGAGACGCCGACTGATGCAGATAGGGGTAGATATAGGCATAGAGAAGGCAGCAGACCCCCCACTCGACAGCGGCAGCGACTGATTCGCCTACAGAGACGCTGACAGAAACTGCGACGCCGACTGAGGAAGATAGGAGTAGATATAGGCATAGAGAAGGCAGCAGACCCCCCATCCACAGCGGCAGCGACTGAGACGCCAACAGAGATGCCACAGTGGCTGCGACGCCGACTGAGACGCCTACTGAGACGCGGACTGAGGCAGATAGGGGTAAATATAGGCATAGAGAAGGCAGCAGACACCCCAATCGACAGCGGCATCGACTGAGACGCCTACAGAGACGCTGACAGAGGCTGCGACGCCGACTGACGACGATAGGGGTAGATATAGGCATAGAGAAGGCAGCAGACCCCCCATCCACAGCGGCAGCGACAGAGACGCCAACAGAGATGCTACAGAGGCTGCGACGCCGACTGAGACGCCGACTGACGCAGATAGGCGTAGATATAGGCATGGAGAAGGCAGCAGACCCCCACTCGACAGCGGCAGCGACTGATTCGAATACAGAGACTCTGACAGAGGCTGCGACGCCGACTGAGGACGATAGGAGTAGATATAGGCATAGAGAAGGCAGCAGACACCCCCAATCGACAGCGGCATCGACTGAGACGCCTACAGAGACTCTGACAGAGGCTGCGACGCCGACTGACGACGATAGGGGTAGATATAGGCATAGAGAAGGCAGCAGACCACCCAATCGACAGCAGCAACGACTGAGACGCCTACAGAGGCTGCGACGCCCACTGAGACGCCGACTGATGCAGATAGGGGTAGATATAGGCATAGAGAAGGCAGCAGACCCCCCACTCGACAGCGGCAGCGACTGGTTCGCCTACTAAGACGCTGACAGAAACTGCGACGCCGACTGAGACGCCGACGGAGGAAGATAGGAGTAGATATACGCATAGAGATGGCAGCAATCACACCCAATCGACAGCGACTGAGAGGCCTACAGAGACGCTGACAGGTGCTGCGACGCCGACTGAGACGCCGACTGAGGCAGATAGGGGTAGATATAGGTATAGAGAAGGCAGCAGAACCCCCAATCGACAGAGGCAGTGACTAACACGCCTACAGAGACGCTGAAAGAGGCTGCGACGCCGACTGAGACCCCGACTGAGGCAGAGAGGGGTAGATATTGGCATAGAGAAGGCAGCAGACCTCCGTCAATCGACAGCGACAGCGACTGGGACGCCTACAGAGACGCTGACAGAGGCTGCGACGCCGACTGAGGAAGATAGGAGTAGATATAGGCATAGAGAAGGCAGCAGACATCCCAATCGACAGCGGCAGCGACTGAGACGCCTACAGAGACGCTGACAGAGTCCGCGACGCGGACTGATTCAGATAGGGGTAAATATAGGCATAGAGAAGGCAGCAGAACCCCCAATCGACAGCGGCAGCGACTGAGATGCCTTCAGAGGCGCTGACAGAGGCTGCGACGCCAACAGAGATGCCGGCTGAGGCAGGTAGGGGTAGATATAGGCATAGACAAGGCAGCAGCCCCCCCAATCCACAGCGGCAGCGACTGAAACGCCAACAGAGATGCTGACTGAGGCTGCGACGCCGACTGAGACGCCGACTGAGACGCCTACTGAGGCAGATAAGGGTAGATATAAGCACAGAGAAGGCAGCAGACCCCCAATCAACAGCGGCACCGACAGAGACGCCTACAGAGATGCTGACAGAGGCTGCGACGCCGACTGAGACGCCGACTGAGGAAGATAGGAGTAGATATAGGCATAGAGAAGGCAGCAGACACCCCAATCGACAGCGGCAGCGACTGAGACGCCTATAGAGACGTTGACAGAGGCTGCGACGCCGACTGAGACGCCGACTGAGGCAGATAGGGGTAGATATAAGCATAGAGAAGGCAGCATACCCCCCAATCAACAGCGGCATCGACTGAGACGCCTACAGAGACGCTGACAGAGTCTGCGACGCGGACTGAGGCAGATAGGGGTAAATATAGGCATAGAGAAGGCAGCAGAACCCCCAATCGACAGCGGCAGCGACTGAGACGCCAACAGAGATGCTGACAGAGGCTGCGACGCCGACTGAGACATATATGGGTAGATATAGGCATAGAGAAGGCGCCAGACCCCCAATCGACAGCGGCAGCGACTGAGACGCCTACAGAGGCGCTGACAGAGGCTGCGACGCCAACTGAGATGCCGACTGAGGCAGGTAGGGGTAGATATAGGTATAGAGAAGGCAGCAGAACCCCCAATCGACAGAGGCAGCGACTAAGACGCCTACAGAGACGCTGACAGAGGCTGCTACGCCGACTGAGACGCCTACTGAGACAGAGAGGGGTAGATATTGGCATAGAGAAGGCAGCAGACCCCCGCAATCGACAGCGACAGCGACTGAGATGCCTACAGAGACGCTGACAGAGGCGGCGACGCCGACTGAGACGCCGACTGAGGAAGATAGGAGTAGATATAGGCATAGAGAAGGCAGGATACCCCCCCCAATCAACAGCGGCATCGACTGAGACGCCTACAGAGACGCTGACAGAGGCTGCGACGCCGACTGAGGCGCCGATTGAGACGCCGACTGATGCAGAGAGGGGTAGATATTGGCATAGAGAAGGCAGCAGACCCCCGCAATCGACAGCGACAGCGACTGAGACGCCTACAGAGACGCTGACAGAGGCTGCGACGCTGACTGAGACGCCTACTGAGACAGAGAGGGGTAGATATTGGCATAGAGAAGGCAGCAGACCCCCGCAATCGACAGCGACAGCGACTGAGATGCCTACAGAGACGCTGGCAGAGGCGGCGACGCCGACTGAGACGCCGACTGAGGAAGATAGGAGTAGATATAGGCATAGAGAAGGCAGCAGACACCCCAATCGACAGCGGCAACTACTAAGAAGTAAACAGAGAAGCTGACAGAGGCTGCGACGCCGACTGAGACGTCGACTGAAGCAGATAGGGGTAGATATAGGCATAGAGAAGGCAGCAGACCCCCAATCGACAACAGCAACGACTGATTCGCCTACAGAGACGCTGACAGAGGCTGCGACGCCGACTGAGACGCCGACTGAGGAAGATAGGAGTAGATATAGGCATAGAGAAGGCAGCAGACACCCCAATCGACAGCGGCAGCGACTGAGACGCCTACAGAGACGCTGAAAGAGGCTGCGACGCCGACTGAGGCAGATAGGGGTAGATATAGGCATAGAGAAGGCAGCATACCCCCAATCAACAGCGGCATCTACTAAGACGCCTACAGAGACGGTGACAGAGGCTGCGACGCCGATTGAGACGCCGACAGAGACGCCTAATGAGGCAGATACGGGTAGATATAGTTATAGAGAAGGCAGCAGACCCCCCAATCAACAGCGGCAGCGACAGAGACGCCTACAGAGATGCTGACAGAGGCTGCGACGCCGACTGAGACGCCGACTGATGCAGATAGGGGTAGATATAGGCATAGAGAAGGCAGCAGACGCCCCAATCGACAGCAGCAACGGCTTAGACGCCTACAGAGGCTGCGACGCCCACTGAGACGCCGACTGATGCAGATAGGGTTAGATATAGGCATAGAGAAGGCAGCAGACCCCCCACTCGACAGCGGCAGCGACTGATTCGCCTACAGAGACGCTGACAGAAACTGCGACGCCGACTGAGGAAGATAGGAGTAGATATAGGCATAGAGAAGGCAGCAGACCCCCCATCCACAGCGGCAGCGACTGAGACGCCAACAGAGATGCTACAGTGGCTGCGACGCCGACTGAGACGCCTACTGAGACGCGGACTGAGGCAGATAGGGGTAAATATAGGCATAGAGAAGGCAGCAGACACCCCAATCGACAGCGGCATCGACTGAGACGCCTACAGAGACGCTGACAGAGGCTGCGACGCCGACTGAAGCAGATAGGGGTAGATATAGGCATAGAGAAGGCAGCAGACCCCCCATCCACAGCGGCAGCGACTGAGACGCCAACAGAGATGCTACAGAGGCTGCGACGCCGACTGAGACGCCGACTGAGACGCCGACTGACGCAGATAGGCGTAGATATAGGCATGGAGAAGGCAGCAGACCCCCACTCGTCAGCGGCAGCGACTGATTCGAATACAGAGACTCTGACAGAGGCTGCGACGCCGACTGAGGACGATAGGAGTAGATATAGGCATAGAGAAGGCAGCAGACACCCCCAATCGACAGCGGCATCGACTGAGACGCCTACAGAGACTCTGACAGAGGCTGCGACGCCGACTGACGACGATAGGAGTAGATATAGGCATGGAGAAGGCAGCAGACCCCCACTCGACAGCGGCAGCGACTGATTCGAATACAGAGACTCTGACAGAGGCTGCGACGCCGACTGAGGACGATAGGAGTAGATATAGGCATAGAGAAGGCAGCAGACCACCCAATCGACAGCAGCAACGACTGAGACGCCTACAGAGGCTGCGACGCCCACTGAGACGCCGACTGATGCAGATAGGGGTAGATATAGGCATAGAGAAGGCAGCAGACCCCCCACTCGACAGCGGCAGCGACTGGTTCGCCTACTAAGACGCTGACAGAAACTGCGACGCCGACTGAGACGCCGACGGAGGAAGATAGGAGTAGATATACGCATAGAGATGGCAGCAATCACACCCAATCGACAGCGACTGAGAGGCCTACAGAGACGCTGACAGGTGCTGCGACGCCGACTGAGACGCCGACTGAGGCAGATAGGGGTAGATATAGGTATAGAGAAGGCAGCAGAACCCCCAACCGACAGAGGCAGTGACTAACACGCCTACAGAGACGCTGAAAGAGGCTGCGACGCCGACTGAGACCCCGACTGAGG
Source organism: Clusia tigrina (assembly GCA_920105625.2). Lineage (NCBI taxonomy): Eukaryota > Metazoa > Arthropoda > Insecta > Diptera > Clusiidae > Clusia > Clusia tigrina. The sequence goes on along the minus strand of OV050031.1, from coordinate 71,404,600 downwards.
CAGAGAGGGGTAGATATTGGCATAGAGAAGGCAGCAGACCTCCGTCAATCGACAGCGACAGCGACTGGGACGCCTACAGAGACGCTGACAGAGGCTGCGACGCCGACTGAGGAAGATAGGAGTAGATATAGGCATAGAGAAGGCAGCAGACACCCCAATCGACAGCGGCAGCGACTGAGACGCCTACAGAGACGCTGACAGAGTCCGCGACGCGGACTGATTCAGATAGGGGTAAATATAGGCATAGAGAAGGCAGCAGAACCCCCAATCGACAGCGGCAGCGACTGAGATGCCTTCAGAGACGCTGACAGGGGCGGCGACGCCGACTGAGACGCCGACTGAGACAGATATGGGTAGATATAGGCATAGAGAAGGCGCCAGACCCCCCAATCGACAGCGGCAGTGACTGAGACGCCTACAGAGGCGCTGACAGAGGCTGCGACGCCAACTGAGATGCCGACTGAGGCAGGTAGGGGTAGATATAGGTATAGAGAAGGCAGCAGAACCCCCAATCGACAGAGGCAGCGACTAAGACGCCTACAGAGACGCTGACAGAGGCTGCGACGCCGACTGAGACCCCGACTGAGGCAGAGAGGGGTAGATATTGGCATAGAGAAGGCAGCAGACCTCCCTCAATCGACAGCGACAGCGACTGAGACGCCTACAGAGACGCTGACAGAGGCTGCGACGCCGACTGAGACGCCGACTGAGGCAGATAGGGGTAGATATAGGCATAGAGAAGGCAGCAGACCCCCCAATCGACAGCAGCAACGACTGAGACGCCTACAGAGACTGCGACGCCCACTGAGACGCCGACTGATGCAGATAGGGATAGATATAGGCACAAAGAAGGCAGCAGACCACCCACTCGACAGCGGTAGCGACTGATGCGCCTACAGAGACGCAGGCAGAGGCTGCGACGCCGACTGAGACGCCGACTGAGGAAGATAGGAGTAGATATAGGCATAGAGAAGGCAGCAGACACCCCAATCGACAGCGGCAGCGACTGAGACGCCTATAGAGACGCTGACAGAGGCTGCGACGCCGACTGAGATGCCGACTGAGGCAGATAGGGGTAGATATAAGCATAGAGAAGGCAGCATACCCCCCAATCAACAGCGGCATCGACTGAGACGCCTACAGAGACGCTGACAGAGTCTGCGACGCGGACTGAGGCAGATAGGGGTAAATATAGGCATAGAGAAGGCAGCAGAACCCCCAATCGACAGCGGCAGCGACTGAGACGCCAACAGAGATGCTGACAGAGGCTGCGACGCCGACTGAGACATATATGGGTAGATATAGGCCTAGAGAAGGCGCCAGACCCCCAATCGACAGCGGCAGCGACTGAGACGCCTACAGAGGCGCTGACAGAGGCTGCGACGCCAACTGAGATGCCGACTGAGGCAGGTAGGGGTAGATATAGGTATAGAGAAGGCAGCAGAACCCCCAATCGACAGAGGCAGCGACTAAGACGCCTACAGAGACGCTGACAGAGGCTGCGACGCCGACTGAGACCCCGACTGAGGCAGAGAGGGGTAGATATTGGCATAGAGAAGGTAGCAGACGTCCCTCAATCGACAGCGACAGCGACTGGGACGCCTACAGAGACGCTGACAGAGGCTGCGACGCCGACTGAGGCAGAGAGGGGTAGATATAGGCATAGAGAAGGCACCAGACCCCCCCATTCCACAGCGGCAACTACTAAGACGTAAACAGAGACGCTGACAGAGGCTGCGACCCCGACTGAGACGTCGACTGAAGCAGATAGGGGTAGATATAAGCATAGAGAAGGCAGCAGACCCCCCAATCGACAGCAGCAACGACTGAGACGCCTACAGAGGCTGCGACGCCCACTGAGACGCCGACTGATGCAGATAGGGGTAGATATAGGCACAGAGAAGGCAGAAGACCACCCACTCTACAGCGGCAGCGACTGATGCGCCTACAGAGACGCTGACAGAGGCTGCGACGCCGACTGAGACGCCGACTAAGACGCCGACTGAGGAAGATAGGAGTAGATATAGGCATAGAGAAGGCAGCAGACACGCCAGTCGACAGCGGCAGCGACTGAGACGCCTACAGAGGCGCTGACAGAGGCTGCGACGCCAACAGAGATGCCGGCTGAGGCAGGTAGGGGTAGATATAGGCATAGACAAGGCAGCAGCCCCCCCAATCCACAGCGGCAGCGACTGAAACGCCAACAGAGATGCTGACTGAGGCTGCGACGCCGACTGAGACGCCGACTGAGACGCCTACTGAGGCAGATAAGGGTAGATATAAGCACAGAGAAGGCAGCAGACCCCCAATCAACAGCGGCACCGACAGAGACGCCTACAGAGATGCTGACAGAGGCTGCGACGCCGACTGAGACGCCGACTGAGGAAGATAGGAGTAGATATAGGCATAGAGAAGGCAGCAGACACCCCAATCGACAGCGGCAGCGACTGAGACGCCTATAGAGACGCTGACAGAGGCTGCGACGCCGACTGAGGCAGATAGGGGTAGATATAAGCATAGAGAAGGCAGCATACCCCCCAATCAACAGCGGCATCGACTGAGACGCCTACAGAGACGCTGACAGAGTCTGCGACGCGGACTGAGGCAGATAGGGGTAAATATAGGCATAGAGAAGGCAGCAGAACCCCCAATCGACAGCGGCAGCGACTGAGACGCCTATAGAGACGCTGACAGAGGCTGCGACGCCGACTGAGACGCCGACTGAGGCAGATAGGGGTAGATATAAGCATAGAGAAGGCAGCATACCCCCCAATCAACAGCGGCATCGACTAAGACGCCTACAGAGACGCTGACAGAGGCTGCGACGCCGACTGAGACCCCGACTGAGGCAGAGAGGGGTAGATATTGGCATAGAGAAGGCAGCAGACGTCCCTCAATCGACAGCGACAGCGACTGGGACGCCTACAGAGACGCTGACAGAGGCTGCGACGCCGACTGAGGCAGAGAGGGGTAGATATAGGCATAGAGAAGGCACCAGACCCCCCCATTCCACAGCGGCAACTACTAAGACGTAAACAGAGACGCTGACAGAGGCTGCGACCCCGACTGAGACGTCGACTGAGGCAGAGAGGGGTAGATATTGGCATAGAGAAGGCAGCAGACGTCCCTCAATCGACAGCGACAGCGACTGGGACGCCTACAGAGACGCTGACAGAGGCTGCGACGCCGACTGATGCAGATAGGGGTAGATATAGGCACAGAGAAGGCAGAAGACCACCCACTCGACAGCGGCAGCGACTGATGCGCCTACAGAGACGCTGACAGAGGCTGCGACGCCGACTGAGACGCCGACTAAGACGCCGACTGAGGAAGATAGGAGTAGATATAGGCATAGAGAAGGCAGCAGACACGCCAGTCGACAGCGGCAGCGACTGAGACGCCTACAGAGGCGCTGACAGAGGCTGCGACGCCAACAGAGATGCCGGCTGAGGCAGGTAGGGGTAGATATAGGCATAGACAAGGCAGCAGCCCCCCCAATCCACAGCGGCAGCGACTGAAACGCCAACAGAGATGCTGACTGAGGCTGCGACGCCGACTGAGACGCCGACTGAGACGCCTACTGAGGCAGATAAGGGTAGATATAAGCACAGAGAAGGCAGCAGACCCCCAATCAACAGCGGCACCGACAGAGACGCCTACAGAGATGCTGACAGAGGCTGCAACGCCGACTGAGACGCAGACTGATGCAGATAGGGGTATATATAGGCATAGAGAAGGCAGCAGACCCCCCAATCGACAGCAGCAACGGCTGAGACGCCTACAGAGGCTGCGACGCCCACAGAGACGCCGACTGATGCAGATAGGGGTAGATATAGGCATAGAGAAGGCAGCAGACCCCCCAATCGACAGCAGCAACGGCTGAGACGCCTACAGAGGCTGCGACGCCCACTGAGATGCCGACTGAAGCAGATAGGGGTAGATATAGGCATAGAGAAAGCAGCAGACCTCCCTCAATCGACAGCGACAGCGACTGGGACGCCTACAGAGACGCTGACAGAGGCTGCGCCGCCGACTGAGACGCCGACTGAGTCAGACAGGGGTAGATATAGGCATAGAGAAGGCAGCAGACCCCCCCAATCCACGGCGGCAGCGACTGAGACGCCAACAGAGATGCTGACAGAGGCTGCGACGCCGACTGAGACGCCGACTGAGGCAGATATGGGTAGATATAGGCATAGAGAAGGCGCCAGACCCCCCAATCGACAGCGGCAGCGACTGAGACGCCTACAGAGGCGCTGACAGAGGCTGCGACGTCAACTGAGATGCCGACTGAGGCAGGTAGGGGTAGATATAGGTATAGAGAAGGCAGCTGAACCCCCAATCGACAGAGGCAGCGACTAAGACGCCTACAGAGACGCTGACAGAGGCAGCGACTGCGACTGAGGCAGAGAGGGGTAGATATTGGCATAGAGAAGGCAGCAGACCTCCCTCAATCGACAGCGACAGCGACTGGGACGCCTACAGAGACGCTGACAGATGCTGCGACGCCGACTGAGACGCCGACTGAGGCAGAGAGGGGTAGATATAGGCATAGAGAAGGCACCAGACCCCCCAATCCACAGCGGCAACTACTAAGACGTAAACAGAGACGCTGACAGAGACTGCGACCCCGACTCAGACGTCGACTGAAGCAGATAGGGGTAGATATAGGCATAGAGAAGGCAGCAGACCCCCCAATCGACAGCAGCAACGACTGAGACGCCTACAGAGGCTGCGACGCCCACTGAGACGCCGACTGATGCAGATAGGGGTAGATATAGGCACAGAGAAGGCAGCAGACCACCCACTCGACAGCGGCAGCGACTGATGCGCCTACAGAGACACTGACAGAGGCTGCGACGCCAACTGAGACGCCGACTGAGGAAGATAGGAGTAGATATAGGCATAGAGAAGGCAGCAGACACCCCAATCGACAGCGGCAGCGACTGAGACGCCTACAGAGACGCTGACAGAGGCTGCGACGCCGACTGAGGCAGTTAGGGGTAGATATAGGCATAGAGAAGGCAGCATACTCCCCCAATCAACAGCGGCATCGACTGAGACGCCTACAGAGACGCTGACAGAGCCTGCGACGCGGACTGAAGCAGATAGGGGTAAATATAGGCATAGAGAAGGCAGCAGAATCCCCAATCGACAGCGGCAGCGACTGAGATGCCTACAGAGACGCTGACAGAGGCGGCGACGCCTACTGAGAAGCCGACTGAGGAATATAGGGGTAGATATAGGCATAGAGAAGGCAGCAGACCCCCCCAATCCACAGCGGCAGCGACTGAAACGCCAACAGAGATGTTGACAGAGGCTGCGACGCCAACTGAGACGCCTACTGAGGCAGATAGGGGTAGATATAAGCATAGAGAAGGCAGCAGACCCCCAATCAACAGCGGCAGCGACAGAGACGCCTACAGAGATGCTGACAAAGGCTGCAACGCCGACTGAGACGCCGACTGATGCAGATAGGGGTAGATATAGGCATAGAGAAGGCAGCAGACCCCCCAATCGACAGCAGCAACGACTGAGACGCCTACAGAGGCTGCGACGCCCACTGAGACGCCGACTGATGGAGATAGGGGTAGATATAGGCACAGAGAAGGCAGCAGACACGCCAATCGACAGCGGCAGCGACTGAGACACCTACAGAGGCGCTGACAGAGGCTGCGACGCGACCTGAGACGCCGACTGAGACGCCGACTGAGACGCCTACTTAGGCAGATAGGGGTAGATATAGGCATAGAGAAGGCAGCAGACCCCCCAATCAACACCGGCAGCGACAGAGACGCCTACAGAGATGCTGACAGAGGCTGCGACGCCGACTGAAGCAGATAGGGGAAGATATAGGCATAGAGAAGGCAGCAGATCCCCCCCTCGAAAGCGGCAGCGACTGATTCTCCTACAGAGACGCTGACAGAGGCTGCGACGCCGACTGAGACGCCGACTGAGGATGATAGGAGTAGATATAGGCATAGAGAAGGCAGCAGACACCCCCAATCGACAGCGGCATCGACTGAGACGCCTACAGAGACGCTGACAGAGGCTGCAACGCCGACTGAAGCAGATAGGGGTAGATATAGGCATAGAGAAGGCAGCAGACCGCAAATCGACAGCAGCAACGACTGAGACGCCTACAGAGACCCTGACAGAGGCTGCGGCGCCAACTGAGATGCCGACTGAGGCACGTAGGGGTATATATAGGCATAGAGAAGGCAGCAGATCCCCCCTCGACAGCGGCAGCGACTGATTCTCCTACAGAGACGCTGACAGAGGATGCGACGCCGACTGAGACGCCGACTGAGGATGATAGGAGTAGATATAGGCATAGAGAAGGCAGCAGACACCCCCAATCGACAGCGGTATCGACTGAGACGCCTACAGAGACGCTGACAGAGGCTGCGACGCCGACTGAGGCAGATAGGGGTTGATGTAGGCATAGAGAAGGCAGGATACCCCCCCCCCCCCCAATCAACAGCGGCATCGACTGAGACGCCTACAGAGACGCTGACAGAGGCTGCGACGCCGACTGAGGCGCCGATTGAGGCGCCGACTGAGGCAGAGAGGGGTAGATATTGGCATAGAGAAGGCAGCAGACCGCCGCAATCGACAGCGACAGCGACTGAGACGCCTACAGAGACGCTGACAGAGGCTGCGACGCCGACTGAGACGCCTACTGAGACAGAGAGGGGTAGATATTGGCATAGAGAAGGCAGCAGACCCCCGCAATCGACAGCGACAGCGACTGAGACGCCTACAGAGACGCTGACAGAGGCTGCGACGCCGACTGAGACGCCTACTGAGGCAGAGAGGGGTAGATATAGGCATAGAGAACGCACCGGACCCCCCAATCCACAGCGGCAACTACTAAGAAGTAAACAGAGACGCTGACAGAGGCTGCGACGCCGACTGAGACGTCGACTGAAGCGGATAGGGGTAGATATAGGCATAGAGAAGGCAGCAGACCCCCAATCGACAGCAGCAACGACTGTGACGCCTACAGAGGCTGCGACGCCCACTGAGACGCCGACTGATGCAGATAGGGGTAGATATAGGCACAGAGAAGGCAACAGACCACCCACTCGACAGCGGCAGCGACTAATTCGCCTACAGAGACGCTGACAGAGGCTGCGACGCCGACTGAGACGCCGACTGAGGCAGATAGGAGTAGATATAGGCATAGAGAAGGCAGCAGACACCCCCATCGACAGCGGCAGCGACTGAGACGCCTACAGAGACGCTGAAAGAGGCTGCGACGCCGACTGAGGCAGATAGGGGTAGATATAGGCATAGAGAAGGCAGCATACCCCCCAATCAACAGCGGCATCAACTAAGACGCCTACAGAGACGGTGACAGAGGTTGCGACGCGGACTGAGGCAGATAGGGGTAAATATAGGCATAGAGATGGCAGCAGACGCCCTAATCGACAGCGGTAGCGACTGAGATGCCTTCAGAGACGCTGACAGAGGCGGCGACGCCTACTGAGACGCCGACTGAGGCAGATAGGGGTAGATATAGGCATAGAGAAGGCAGCAGACCCCCCAATCCACAGTGGCAGCGACTGAGACACCAACAAAGATGCTGACAGAGGCTGCGACGCCGATTGAGACGCCGACAGAGACGCCTAATGAGGCAGATACGGGTAGATATAGTTATAGAGAAGGCAGCAGACCCCCCAATCAACAGCGGCAGCGACAGAGACGCCTACAGAGATGCTGACAGAGGCTGCGACGCCGACTGAGACGCCGACTGATGCAGATAGGGGTAGATATAGGCATAGAGAAGGCAGCAGACGCCCCACTCGACAGCGGCAGCGACTGATTCGCCTACAGAGACGCTGACAGAAACTGCGACGCCGACTGAGACGCCGACTGAGGAAGATAGGAGTAGATATAGGCATAGAGAAGGCAGCAGACCCCCCATCCACAGCGGCAGCGACTGAGACGCCAACAGAGATGCTACAGAGGCTGCGACGCCGACTGAGACGCCGACTGAGACGCGGACTGAGGCAGATAGGGGTAAATATAGGCATAGAGAAGGCAGCAGACGGAGGAAGATAGGAGTAGATATACGCATAGAGATGGCAGCAGTCACCCCCAATCGACAGCGACTGAGAGGCCTACAGAGACGCTGACAGAAGCTGCGACGCCGACTGAGACGCCGACTGAGGCAGATAGGGGTAGATATAGGTACAGAGAAGGCAGCAGAACCCCCAATCGACAGAGGCAGTGACTAACACGCCTACAGAGGCGCTGTCAGAGGCTGCGACGCCGACTGAGACCCCGACTGAGGCAGAGAGGGGTAGATATTGGCATAGAGAAGGCAGCAGACCTCCCTCAATCGACAGCGACAGCGACTGGGACGCCTACAGAGACGCTGACAGAGGCTGCGACGCCGACTGAGACGCCGACTGAGACGCCGACTGAGGCAGAGAGGGGTAGATATAGGCATAGAGAAGGCACCGGACCCCCCAATCCACAGCAGTAACTACTAAGACGTAAACAGAGACGCTGACAGAGGCTGCGTCCCCGACTGAGACGTCGATTGAAGCAGATAGGGGTAGATATAGGCATAGAGAAGGCAGCAGACCCCCCAATAGACAGCAGCAACGACTGAGACGCCTACAGAGGCTGCGATGCCCACTGAGACGCCGACTGATGCAGATATTGGTAGATATAGGCACAGAGAAAGCAGCAGACCACCCACTCGACAGCGGCAGCGACTGATGCGAATACAGAGACGCTGACAGAGGCTGCGACGCCGACTGAGACGCCGACTGAGGAAGATAGGAGTAGATATAGGCATAGAGAAGGCAGCAGACACCCCAATCGACAGCGGCATCGACTGAGACGCCTACAGAGACGCTGACAGAGTCTGCGACGCGGACTGAGGCAGATAGGGGTAAATATAGGCATAGAGAAGGCAGCAGAACCCCCAATCGACAGCGGCAGCGACTGAGACGCCTACAGAGGCGCTGACAGAGGCTGCGACGCCAACTGAGATGCCGACTGAGGCAGGTAGGGGTAGATATAGGTATAGAGAAGGCAGCAGAACCCCCAATCGACAGAGGCAGCGACTAAGACGCCTACAGAGACGCTGACAGAGGCTGCGACGCCGACTGAGACCTCGACTGAGGCAGAGAGGGGTAGATATTGGCATAGAGAAGGCAGCAGACCTCCCAATCGACAGCAGCAACGACTGAGACGCCTACAGAGGCTGCGACGCCCACTGAGACGCCGACTGATGCAGATAGGGATAGATATAGGCACAGAGAAGGCAGCAGACCACCCAATCGACAGCAGCAACGACTGACACGCCTACAGAGGCTGCGCCGCCCACTGAGACGCCGACTGATGCAGATAGGGATAGATATAGGTATAGAGAAGACAGCATACCCCCCAATCAACAGCGGCATCGACTGAGACGCCTACAGAGACGCTGACAGAGTCTGCGACGCGGACTGAGGCAGATAGGGGTAAATATAGGCATAGAGAAAGCAGCAGAACCCCCAATCGACAGCGGCAGCGACTGAGATGCCTTCAGAGACGCTGACAGAGGCAGCGACGCCTACTGAGACGCCGACTGAGGCAGATAGGGGTAGATATAGGCATAGAGAAGGCAGCAGACCCCCACATTCCACAGCGGCAGCGACTGAGACGCCAACAGAGATGCTGACAGAGGCTGCGACGCCGACTGAGACATATATGGGTAGATATAGGCATAGAGAAGGCGCCAGAGCCCCAATCGACAGCGGCAGCGACTGAGACGCCTACAGAGGCGCTGACAGAGGCTGCGACGCCAACTGAGATGCCGACTGAGGCAGGTAGGGGTAGATATAGGTATAGAGAAGGCAGCAGAAACCCCAATCGACAGAGGCAGCGACTAAGACGCCTACAGAGACGCTGATAGAGGCTGCGACGCCGACTGAGACCCCGACTGAGGCAGAGAGGGGTAGATATTGGCATAGAGAAGGCAGCAGACCTCCCTCAATCGACAGCGACAGCGACTGGGACGCCTACAGAGACGCTGACAGAGGCTGCGACGCCGACTGAGGCAGAGAGGGGTAGATATAGGCATAGAGAAGGCACCAGACCCCCCATTCCACAGCGGCAACTACTAAGACGTAAACAGAGACGCTGACAGAGGCTGCGACCCCGACTGAGACGTCGACTGAAGCAGATAGGGGTAGATATAGGCATAGAGAAGGCAGCAGACCCCCCAATCGACAGCAGCAACGACTGAGACGCCTACAGAGGCTGCGACGCCCACTGAGACGCCGACTGATGCAGATAGGGGTAGATATAGGCACAGAGAAGGCAGCAGACCACCCACTCGACAGCGGCAGCGACTGATGCGCCTACAGAGACGCTGACAGAGGCTGCGACGCCGACTGAGACGCCGACTGAGACGCCGACTGAGGAAGATAGGAGTAGATATAGGCATAGAGAAGGCAGCAGACACGGCAGTCGACAGCGGCAGCGACTGAGACGCCTACAGAAGCGCTGACAGAGGCTGCGACGCTAACAGAGATGCCGACTGATGCAGGTAGGGGTAGATATAGGCATAGACAAGGCAGCAGCCCCCCCCAATCCACAGCGACTGAAACGCCAACAGAGATGCTGACTGAGGCTGCGACGCCGACTGAGACGCCGACTGAGACGCCTACTGAGGCAGATAAGGGTAGATATAAGCATAGAGAAGGCAGCAGACTCCCAATCTACAGCGGCACCGACAGAGACGCCTACAGAGATGCTGACAGAGGTTGCAACGCCGACTGAGACGCAGACTGATGCAGATAGGGGTATATATAGGCATAGAGAAGGCAGCAGACCCCCCAATCGACAGCGGCAGCGACTGGTTCGCCTACAGAGGCTGCGACGCCCACTGAGACGCCGACTGATGCAGATAGGGGTAGATATAGGCATAGAGAAGGCAGCAGACCCCCCACTCGACAGCGGCAGCGACTTATTCGCCTACAGAGACGCTGACAGAAGCTGCGACGCCGACTGAGACGCCGACTGAGGAAGATAGGAGTAGATATAGGCATAGAGAAGGCAGCAGACACCCCCAATCGACAGCGACTGAGAGGCCTACAGAGATGCTGACAGAGGCTGCGACGCCGACTGAGACGCCGACTGAGGCAGAGAGGCATAGAGAAGGCAGCATACCCGTCCAATCAACAGCGGCATCGACTGAGACGCCTACAGAGACGCTGACAGAGGCTGCGACGCCGGCTGAGGCAGATAGGGGTAAATATATCCATAGAGAAGGCAGCAGACCCCTCAATCGACAGCGGCAGCGACTGAGACGCCTTCAGAGACGCTGACAGAGGCTGCGATGCCTACTGAGATGCCGACTGAGGCAGATAGGGGTAGATATAGGCATAGAGAAGGCAGCAGACCTCCCTCAATCGACAGCGACAGCGACTGGGACGCCTACAGAGACGCTGACAGAGGCTGCGCCGCCGACAGAGTCAGAGAGGGATAGATATAGGCATAGAGAAGGCAGCAGACCCCCCCCAATCCACAGCGGCAGCGACTGAGACGCCAACAGAGATGCTGACAGAGTCTGCGACGCGGACTGAGGCAGATAGGAGTAAATTTAGGCATAGAGAAGGCAGCAGACCCCCCCAATCGACAGCGGCAGCAACTGAGACGCCTACAGAGACGCTGACAGAGGCTGCGACCCCGACTGAGACGCCGACTGAGGCAGGTAGGGGTAGATATAGGCATAGAGAAGGCAGCATACCCCCCCAATCAATAGCGGCTTCGACTGAGACGCTTACAGAGACGCTGACAGAGTCTGCGCCGCAGACTGAGGCAGATAGGGGTAAATATCGGCATTGAGAAGGCAGCAGACCCCCCCAATCCACAGCGGCAGCGACTGAAACGCCAACAGAGAAGCTGACTGAGGCTGCGACGCCGACTGAGACGCCGACTGAGACGCCTACTGAGGCAGATAGGGGTAGATATAATCATAGAGAAGGCAGCAGACCCCCAATCAACAGCGGCAGCGACAGAGACGCCTACAGAGATGCTGACAGAGGCTGCAACGCCGACTGAGACGCCGACTGATGCAGATAGGGGTAGATATAGGCATAGAGAAGGCAGCAGTCCCCCCACTCGACAGCGGCAGCGACTGATTCGCCTACAGAGACGCTGACAGCAGCTGCGACACCGACTGGGACGCCGACTGAGGACGATAGGAGTAGATATAGGCATAGAGAAGGCAGCAGACACCCCCAATCGACAGCGGCATCGACTGATTCGCCTACAGAGACGCTGACAGAGGCTGTAACGCCGACTGAGACCCCGACTGAGGCAGAGAGGGGTAGATATTGGCATAGAGAAGGCAGCAGACCTCCCCCAATCGACAGCGGCAGCGACTGAGACGCCTACAGAGGCGCTGACAGAGGCTGCGACGCCAACTGAGACGCCGACTGAGGAAGATAGGAGTAGATATAGGCATAGAGAAGGCAGCAGACACCCCAATCGACAGCGGCAGCGACTGAGACGCCTACAGAGACGCTGACAGAGGCTGCGACCCCGACTGAGACGTCGACTGAAGCAGATAGGGGTAGATATAGGCATAGAGAAGGCAGCAGACCCCCCAATCGACAGCAGCAACGACTGAGACGCCTACAGAGGCTGCGACGCCCACTGAGACGCCGACTGATGCAGATAGGGGTAGATATAGGCACAGAGAAGGCAGCAGACCACCCACTCGACAGCGGAATCGACTGATTCGCCTACAGAGACGCTGACAGAGGCTGTAACGCCGACTGAGACCCCGACTGAGGCAGAGAGGGGTAGATATTGGCATAGAGAAGGCAGCAGACCTCCCCCAATCGACAGCGGCAGCGACTGAGACGCCTACAGAGGCGCTGACAGAGGCTACGACGCCAACTGAGACGCCGACTGAGGAAGATAGGAGTAGATATAGGCATAGAGAAGGCAGCAGACACCCCAATCGACAGCGGCAGCGACTGAGACGCCTACAGAGACGCTGACAGAGGCTGCGACGCCGACTGAGACGCCGACTGAGGCAGGTAGGGGTAGATATAGGCATAGAGAAGGCAGCATACCCCCCCAATCAATAGCGGCTTCGACTGAGACGCTTACAGAGACGCTGACAGAGTCTGCGCCGCGGACTGAGGCAGATAGGGGTAAATATAGGCATAGAGAAGGCAGAAGACCCCCCAATCGACATCGGCAGCAACTGAGATGCCTTCAGAGACGCTGACAGAGGCGGCGACGCCTACTGAGACGCCGACTGAGGCAGATAGGGGTAGATATAGGCATAGAGAAGGCAGCAGACCCCCCCAATCCACAGCGGAAGCGACTGAGACGCCAACAGAGATGCTGACAGAGGCTGCGATGCCGACTGAGACGCCTATTAAAGCAGATAGGGATATATATAGGCGTAGAGAAGGCAGCAGAACCCCCAATCGACAGCGGCAGCAACTGATTCGCCTAAAGATATGCTGACAGAGGCTGCGACGCCGACTGAGACGCCGACTGAGGAAGATAGGAGTAGATATAGGCATAGAGAAGGCAGCAGACACCCCAATCGATAGCGGCAGCGACTGAGATGCCTACAGTGACGCTGAAAGAGGCTGCGACGTCTACTGAGACGCCGACTGAGGCAGATAGGGGTAGATATAGGCATAGAGCAGGCAGCAGACACCCCCAATCCACAGCGGCAGCGACTGAGACGCTTGCAGAGACGCTGACAGAGGCTGCGACGCGGTCTGAGGCAGATAGGGGTAAATATAGGCATAGATAAGGCAGCAGACCCCCAATCGACAGCGGCAGCGACTGAGATGCCTTCAGAGACGCTGGCAGAGGCGGCGACGCCTACTGAGACGCCGACTGAGGCAGATAGGGGTAGATATAGGCATAGAGCAGGCAGCAGACACCCCCAATCCACAGCGGCAGCGACTGAGACGCCAACAGAGATGCTGACAGAGGCTGCGACGCGACCTGAGACGCCGACTGAGACGATTACTTAGGCAGATAGGGGAAGATATAGGCATAGAGAAGGCAGCAGACCCCCCAATCAACACCGGCAGCGACTAAGATGCCTACAGAGATGCTGACAGAGGCTGCGACGCCGACTGAAGCAGATAGGGGAAGATATAGGCATAGAGAAGGCAGCAGATCCCCCACTCGACAGCGGCAGCGACTGATTCGCCTACAGAGACGCTGACAGAGGCTGCGACGCCGACTGAGACGCCGACTGAGGATGATAGGAGTAGATATAGGCATAGAGAAGGCAGCAGACACCCCCAATCGACAGCGGCATCGACTGAGACGCCTACAGAGACGCTGACAGAGGCTGTGACGCCGACTGAAGCAGATAGGGGTAGATATAGGCATAGAGAAGGCAGCAGACCCCAAATCGACAGCAGCAACGACTGAGACGCCTACAGAGACCCTGACAGAGGCTGCGGCGCCAACTGAGATGCCGACTGAGGCACGTAGGGGTATATATAGGCATAGAGAAGGCAGCAGAACCCCCAATCAACAGCGGCAGTGACTGAGACGCCTACAGAGACGCTGACAGAGGCTGCGACGCCGACTGAGGCAGATAGGGGTTGATGTAGGCATAGAGAAGGCAGGATACCCCCCCCCCCCCCCCCCAATCAACAGCGGCATCGACTAAGACGCCTACAGAGACGCTGACAGAGGCTGCGACGCCGACTGAGGCGCCGATTGAGGCGCCGACTGAGGCAGAGAGGGGTAGATATTGGCATAGAGAAGGCAGCAGACCCCCGCAATCGACAGCGACAGCGACTGAGACGCCTACAGAGACGCTGACAGAGGCTGCGACGCCGACTGAGACGCCTACTGAGGCAGAGAGGGGTAGATATAGGCATAGAGAACGCACCGGACCCCCCCAATCCACAGCGGCAACTACTAAGAAGTAAACAGAGACGCTGACAGAGGCTGCGACGCTGACTGAGACGTCGACAGAAGCAGATAGGGGTAGATATAGGCATAGAGAAGGCAGCAGACCCCCAATCGACAGCGGCAGCGACTGAGACGCCTACAGAGACGCTGAAAGAGGCTGCGACGCCGACTGAGGCAGATAGGGGTAGATATAGGCATAGAGAAGGCAGCATACCCCCAATCAACAGCGGCATCAACTAAGACTCCTACAGAGACGGTGACAGAGGCTGCGACGCGGACTGAGGCAGATAGGGGTAAATATAGGCATAGAGAAGGCAGCAGACGCCCTAATCGACAGCGGTAGCGACTGAGATGCCTTCAGAGACGCTGACAGAGGCGGCGACGCCTACTGAGACGCCGACTGGGGCAGATAGGGGTAGATATAGGCATAGAGAAGGCAGCAGACCCCCCAAACTACAGCGGCAGCGACTGAGACACCAACAGAGATGCTGACAGAGGCTGCGACGCCGATTGAGACGCCGACAGAGACGCCTAATGAGGCAGATACGGGTAGATATAGTTATAGAGTAGGCAGCAGACCCCCCAATCAACAGCGGCAGCGACAGAGACGCCTACAGAGATGCTGACAGAGGCTGCGACGCCGACTGAGACGCCGACTGATGCAGATAGGGGTAGATATAGGCATAGAGAAGGCAGCAGACGCCCCAATCGACAGCAGCAACGACTGAGACGCCTACAGAGGCTGCGACGCCCACTGAGACGCCGACTGATGCAGATAGGGGTAGATATAGGCATAGAGAAGGCAGCAACCCCCCCACTCGACACCGGCAGCGACTGATTCGCCTACAGAGACGCTGACAGAAACTGCGACGCCGACTGAGACGCCGACTGAGGAAGATAGGAGTAGATATAGGCATAGAGAAGGCAGCAGACCCCCCATCCACAGCGGCAGCGACTGAGACGCCAACAGAGATGCTACAGAGGCTGCGACGCCGACTGAGACGCCGACTGAGACGCGGACTGAGCCAGATAGGGGTAAATATAGGCATAGAGAAGGCAGCAGACACCCCAATCGACAGCGGCATCGACTGAGACGCCTACAGAGACGCTGACAGAGGCTGCGACGCCGACTGAAACAGATAGGGGTAGATATAGGGATAGAGAAGGCAGCAGACCCCCCCATCCACAGCGGCAGCGACTGAGACGCCAACAGAGATGCTACAGAGGCTGCGACACCGACTGAGACGCCGACTGAGACGCCTATTGAGGCAGATAGGGGTAGATATAGGCATAGAGAAGGCAGCAGACCCCCACTCGACAGCGGCAGCGACTGATTCGAATACAGAGACTCTGACAGAGGCTGCGACGCCGACTGAGGACGATAGGAGTAGATATAGGCATAGAGAAGGCAGCAGACACCCCCAATCGACAGCGGCATCGACTGAGACGCCTACAGAGACTCTGACAGAGGCTGCGACGCCGACTGAGGACGATAGGGGTAGATATAGGCATAGAGAAGGCAGCAGACCCCCCAATCGACAGCAGCAACGACTGAGACGCCTACAGAGGCTGCGACGCCCACTGAGACGCCGACTGATGCAGATAGGGGTAGATATAGGCATAGAGAAGGCAGCAGACCCCCCACTCGACAGCGGCAGCGACTGGTTCGCCTACAGAGACGCTGACAGAAACTGCGACGCCGACTGAGACGCCGACGGAGGAAGATAGGAGTAGATATACCCATAGAGATGGCAGCAGTCACCCCCAATCGACAGCGACTGAGAGGCCTACAGAGACGCTGACAGAAGCTGCGACGCCCACTGAGACGCCGACTGATGCAGATAGGGGTAGATATAGGCATAGAGAAGGCAGCAGACCCCCCACTCGACAGCGGCAGCGACTGGTTCGCCTACAGAGACGCTGACAGAAACTGCGACGCCGACTGAGACGCCGACGGAGGAAAATAGGAGTAGATATACGCATAGAGATGGCAGCAGTCACCCCCAATCGACAGCGACTGAGAGGCCTACAGAGACGCTGACAGAAGCTGCGACGCCGACTGAGACGCCGACTGAGGCAGATAGGGGTAGATATAGGTACAGAGAAGGCAGCAGAACCCCCAATCGACAGAGGCAGTGACTAACACGCCTACAGAGACGCTGACAGAGGCTGCGACGCCGACTGAGACCCCGACTGAGGCAGAGAGGGGTAGATATTGGCATAGAGAAGGCAGCAGACCTCCCTCAATCGACAGCGACAGCGACTGGGATGCCTACAGAGACGCTGACAGAGGCTGCGACGCCGACTGAGACGCCGACGGAGGAAGATAGGAGTAGATATACGCATAGAGATGGCAGCAGTCACCCCCAATCGACAGCGACTGAGAGGCCTACAGAGACGCTGACAGAAGCTGCGACGCCCACTGAGACGCCGACTGAGGCAGAGAGGGGTAGATATAGGCATAGAGAAGGCACCGGACCCCCCAATCCACAGCGGTAACTACTAAGACGTAAACAGAGACGCTGACAGAGGCTGCGTCCCCGACTGAGACGTCGATTGAAGCAGATAGGGGTAGATATAGGCATAGAGAAGGCAGCAGACCCCCCAATAGACAGCAGCAACGACTGAGACGCCTACAGAGGCTGCGATGCCCACTGAGACGCCGACTGATGCAGATATTGGTAGATATAGGCACAGAGAAAGCAGCAGACCACCCACTCGACAGCGGCAGCGACTGATGCGAATACAGAGACGCTGACAGAGCCTGCGACGCCGACTGAGACGCCGACTGAGGAAGATAGGAGTAGATATAGGCATAGAGAAGGCAGCAGACACCCCAATCGACAGCGGCAGCGACTGAGACGCCTACAGAGACGTTGACAGAGTCTGCGACGCGGACTGAGGCAGATAGGGGTAAATATAGGCATAGAGAAGACAGCAGAACCCCCAATCGACAGCGGCAGCGACTGAGATGCCTTCAGAGACGCTGACAGGGGCGGCGACGCCGACTGAGACGCCGACTGAGACAGATATGGGTAGATATAGGCATAGAGAAGGCGCTAGACCCCCCAATCGACAGCGGCAGCGACTGAGACGCCTACAGAGGCGCTGACAGAGGCTGCGACGCCAACTGAGATGCCGACTGCGGCAGGTAGGGGTAGATATAGGTATAGAGAAGGCAGCAGAACCCCCAATCGACAGAGGCAGCGACTAAGACGCCTACAGAGACGCTGACAGAGGCTGCGACGCCGACTGAGACCTCGACTGAGGCAGAGAGGGGTAGATATTGGCATAGAGAAGGCAGCAGACCTCCCTCAATCGACAGCGACAGCGACTGAGACGCCTACAGAGACGCTGACAGAGGCTGCGACGCCGACTGAGACGCCGACTGAGGCAGATAGGGGTAGATATAGGCATAGAGAAAGCAGCAGACCCCCCAATCGACAGCAGCAACGACTGAGACGCCTACAGAGGCTGCGACGCCCACTGAGACGCCGACTGATGCAGATAGGGATAGATATAGACACAGAGAAGGCAGCAGACCACCCACTCGACAGCGGCAGCGACTGATTCGCCTACAGAGACGCTGACAGTGGCTGCGACGCCGACTGAGACGCCGACTGAGGAAGATAGGAGTAGATATAGGCATAGAAAAGGCAGCAGACACCCCAATCGACAGCGGCAGCGACTGAGACGCCTATAGAGACGCTGACAGAGGCTGCGACTCCGACTGAGACGCCGACTGAGGCAGATATGGGTAGATATAGGTATAGAGAAGGCAGCATACCCCCCAATCAACAGCGGCATCGACTGAGACGCCTACAGAGACGCTGACAGAGTCTGCGACGCGGACTGAGGCAGATAGGGGTAAATATAGGCATAGAGAAGGCAGCAGAACCCCCAATCGACAGCGGCAGCGACTGAGATGCCTTCAGAGACGCTGACAGAGGCAGCGACGCCTACTGAGACGCCGACTGAGGCAGATAGGGGTAGATATAGGCATAGAGAAGGCAGCAGACCCCCACATTCCACAGCGGCAGCGACTAAGACGCCAACAGAGATGCTGACAGAGGCTGCGACGCCGACTGAGACATATATGGGTAGATATAGGCATAGAGAAGGCGCCAGACCCCCAATCGACAGCGGCAGCGACTGAGACGCCTACAGAGGCGCTGACAGAGGCTGCGACGCCAACTGAGATGCCGACTGAGGCAGGTAGGGGTAGATATAGGTATAGAGAAGGCAGCAGAACACCCAATCGACAGAGGCAGCGACTAAGACGCCTACAGAGACGCTGCCAGAGGCTGCGACGCCGACTGAGACGCCGACTGATGCAGATAGGAGTAGATATAGGCATAGAGAATGCAGCAGTCCCCCCACTCGACAGCGGCAGCGACTGATTCGCCTACAGAGACGCTGACAGAAGCTGCGACACCGACTGGGACGCCGACTGAGGACGATAGGAGTAGATATAGGCATAGAGAAGGCAGCAGACACCCCCAATCGACAGCGGCATCGACTGATTCGCCTACAGAGACGCTGACAGAGGCTGTAACGCCGACTGAGACCCCGACTGAGGCAGAGAGGGGTAGATATTGGGATAGAGAAGGCAGCAGACCTCCCCCAATCGACAGCGGCAGCGACTGAGACGCCTACAGAGGCGCTGACAGAGGCTGCGACGCCAACTGAGACGCCGACTGAGGAAGATAGGAGTAGATATAGGCATAGAGAAAACAGCAGACACCCCAATCGACAGCGGCAGCGACTGAGACGCCTACAGAGACGCTGACAGAGGCTGCGACGCCGACTGAGACGCCGACTGAGGCAGGTAGGGGTAGATATAGGCATAGAGAAGGCAGCATACCCCCCCAATCAATAGCGGCTTCGACTGAGACGCTTACAGAGACGCTGACAGAGTCTGCGCCGCGGACTGAGGCAGATAGGGGTAAATATAGGCATAGAGAAGGCAGAATACCCCCCAATCGACAGCGGCAGCGACTGAGATGCCTTCAGAGACGCTGACAGAGGCGGCGACGCCTACTGAGACGCCGACTGAGGCAGAGAGGGGTAGATATTGGCATAGAGAAGGCAGCAGACCTCCCCCAATCGACAGCGGCAGCGACTGAGACGCCTACAGAGGTGCTGACAGAGGCTGCGACGCCAACTGAGACGCCGACTGAGGAAGATAGGAGTAGATATAGGCATAGAGAAAACAGCAGACACCCCAATCGACAGCGGCAGCGACTGAGACGCCTACAGAGACGCTGCCAGAGGCTGCGACGCCGACTGAGACGCCGACTGATGCAGATAGGAGTAGATATAGGCATAGAGAATGCAGCAGTCCCCCCACTCGACAGCGGCAGCGACTGATTCGCCTACAGAGACGCTGACAGAAGCTGCGACACCGACTGGGACGCCGACTGAGGACGATAGGAGTAGATATAGGCATAGAGAAGGCAGCAGACCTCCCCCAATCGACAGCGGCAGCGACTGAGACGCCTACAGAGGCGCTGACAGAGGCTGCGACGCCAACTGAGACGCCGACTGAGGAAGATAGGAGTAGATATAGGCATAGAGAAAACAGCAGACACCCCAATCGACAGCGGCAGCGACTGAGACGCCTACAGACGCACTGACAGAGGCTGCGACGCTAACTGAGACGCCGACTGAGGAAGATAGGAGTAGATATAGGCATAGAGAAAACAGCAGACACCCCAATCGACAGCGGCAGCGACTGAGACGCCTACAGAGACGCTGACAGAGGCTGCGACGCCGACTGAGACGCCGACTGAGGCAGGTAGGGGTAGATATAGGCATAGAGAAGGCAGCATACCCCCCCAATCAATAGCGGCTTCGACTGAGACGCTTACAGAGACGCTGACAGAGTCTGCGCCGCGGACTGAGGCAGATAGGGGTAAATATAGGCATAGAGAAGGCAGAAGACCCCCCAATCGACAGCGGCAGCGACTGAGACGCCTACAGAGGCGCTGACAGAGGCTGCGACGCCAACTGAGACGCCGACTGAGGAATATAGGAGTAGATATAGGCATAGAGAAAACAGCAGACACCCCAATCGACAGCGGCAGCGACTGAGACGCCTACAGAGATGCTGACAGAGGCTGCGACGCCGACTGAGACGCCTATTAAAGCAGATAGGGATATATATAGGCGTAGAGAAGGCAGCAGAACCCCGAATCGACAGCGGCAGCAACTGATTCGCCTAAAGATATGCTGACAGAGGCTGCGACGCCGACTGAGACGCCGACTGAGGAAGATAGGAGTAGATATAGGCATAGAGAAGGCAGCAGACACCCCAATCGATAGCGGCAGCGACTGAGATGCCTACAGTGACGCTGAAAGAGGCTGCGACGCCTACTGAGACGCCGACTGAGGCAGATAGGGGTAGATATAGGCATAGAGCAGGCAGCAGACACCCCCAATCCACAGCGGCAGCGACTGAGATGCTTACAGAGACGCTGACAGAGGCTGCGACGCGGACTGAGGCAGATAGGGGTAAATATAGGCATAGATAAGGCAGCAGACCCCCCAATCGACAGCGGCAGCAACTGATTCGCCTAAAGATATGCTGACAGAGGCTGCGACGCCGACTGAGACGCCGACTGAGGAAGATAGGAGTAGATATAGGCATAGAGAAGGCAGCAGACACCCCAATCGACAGCGGCAGCGACTGAGATGCCTTCAGAGACGCTGACAGGGGCGGCGACGCCGACTGAGACGCCGACTGAGACAGATATGGGTAGATATAGGCATTGAGAAGGCGCCAGACCCCCCAATCGACAGCGGCAGCGACTGAGACGCCTACAGAGGCGCTGACAGAGGCTGCGACGCCAACTGAGATGCTGACTGAGGCAGGTAGGGGTAGATATAGGCAAAGAGAAGGCATCGGACCCCCCAATCCACAGCGGTAACTACTAAGACGTAAACAGAGACGCTGACAGAGGCTGCGTCCCCGACTGAGACGTCGATTGAAGCAGATAGGGGTAGATATAGGCATAGAGAAGGCAGCAGACCCCCCAATAGACAGCAGCAACGACTGAGACGCCTACAGAGGCTGCGATGCCCACTGAGACGCCGACTGATGCAGATATTGGTAGATATAGGCACAGAGAAAGCAGCAGACCACCCACTCGACAGCGGCAGCGACTGATGCGAATACAGAGACGCTGACAGAGGCTGCGACGCCGACTGAGACGCCGACTGAGGAAGATAGGAGTAGATATAGGCATAGAGAAGGCAGCAGACACCCCAATCGACAGCGGCAGCGACTGAGACGCCTACAGAGACGCTGACAGAGTCTGCGACGCGGACTGAGGCAGATAGGGGTAAATATAGGCATAGAGAAGGCAGCAGAGCCCCCATTCGACAGCGGCAGCGACTGAGATGCCTTCAGAGACGCTGACAGGGGCGGCGACGCCGACTGAGACGCCGACTGAGACAGATATGGGTAGATATAGGCATAGAGAAGGCGCCAGACCCCCCAATCGACAGCGGCAGCGACTGAGACGCCTACAGAGGCGCTGACAGAGGCTGCGACGCCAACTGAGATGCCGACTGAGGCAGGTAGGGGTAGATATTGGCATAGAGAAGGCAGCAGACCTCCCTCAATCGACAGCGACAGCGACTGGGACGCCTACAGAGACGCTGACAGAGGCTGCGACGCCGACTGAGACGCCGACGGAGGAAGATAGGAGTAGATATACGCATAGAGATGGCAGCAGTCACCCCCAATCGACAGCGACTGAGAGGCCTACAGAGACGCTGACAGAAGCTGCGACGCCCACTGAGACGCCGACTGAGGCAGAGAGGGGTAGATATAGGCATAGAGAAGGCACCGGACCCCCCAATCCACAGCGGTAACTACTAAGACGTAAACAGAGACGCTGACAGAGGCTGCGTCCCCGACTGAGACGTCGATTGAAGCAGATAGGGGTAGATATAGGCATAGAGAAGGCAGCAGACCCCCCAATAGACAGCAGCAACGACTGAGACGCCTACAGAGGCTGCGATGCCCACTGAGACGCCGACTGATGCAGATATTGGTAGATATAGGCACAGAGAAAGCAGCAGACCACCCACTCGACAGCGGCAGCGACTGATGCGAATACAGAGACGCTGACAGAGGCTGCGACGCCGACTGAGACGCCGACTGAGGAAGATAGGAGTAGATATAGGCATAGAGAAGGCAGCAGACACCCCAATCAACAGCGGCAGCGACTGAGACGCCTACAGAGACGTTGACAGAGTCTGCGACGCGGACTGAGGCAGATAGGGGCAAATATAGGCATAGAGAAGGCAGCAGAACCCCCAATCGACAGCGGCAGCGACTGAGATGCCTTCAGAGACGCTGACAGGGGCGGCGACGCCGACTGAGACGCCGACTGAGACAGATATGGGTAGATATAGGCATAGAGAAGGCGCCAGACCCCCCAATCGACAGCGGCAGCGACTGAGACGCCTACAGAGGCGCTGAGAGAGACTGCGACGCCAACTGAGATGCCGACTGAGGCAGAGAGGGGTAGATATTGGCATAGAGAAGGCAGCAGACCTCCCTCAATCGACAGCGACAGCGACTGATGCGCCTACAGAGACGCTGACAGTGGCTGCGACGCCGACTGAGACGCCGACTGAGGAAGATAGGAGTAGATATAGGCATAGAAAAGGCAGCATACACCCCAATCGACAGCGGCAGCGACTGAGACGCCTATAGAGACGCTGACAGAGGCTGCGACGCCGACTGAGACGCCGACTGAGGCAGGTAGGGGTAGATATAGGCATAGAGAAGGCAGCATACCCCCCCAATCAATAGCGGCTTCGACTGAGACGCTTACAGAGACGCTGACAGAGTCTGCGCCGCGGACTGAGGCAGATAGGGGTAAATATAGGCATAGAGAAGTCAGAAGACCCCCCAATCGACAGCGGCAGCGACTGAGATGCCTTCAGAGACGCTGACAGAGGCGGCGACGCCTACTGAGACGCCGACTGAGGCAGATAGGGGTAGATATAGGCATAGAGAAGGCAGCAGACCCCCCCCCAATCCACAGCGGAAGCGACTGAGACGCCAACAGAGAAGCTGACAGAGGCTGCGACGCCGACTGAGACGCCTATTAAAGCAGATAGGGATATATATAGGCGTAGAGAAGGCAGCAGAACCCCGAATCGACAGCGGCAGCAACTGATTCGCCTAAAGATATGCTGACAGAGGCTGCGACGCCGACTGAGACGCCGACTGAGGAAGATAGGAGTAGATATAGGCATAGAGAAGGCAGCAGACACCCCAATCGATAGCGGCAGCGACTGAGATGCCTACAGTGACGCTGAAAGAGGCTGCGACGCCTACTGAGTCGCCGACTGAGGCAGATAGGGGTAGATATAGGCATAGAGCAGGCAGCAGACACCCCCAATCCACAGCGGCAGCGACTGAGACGCTTACAGAGACGCTGACAGAGGCTGCGACGCGGACTGAGGCAGATAGGGGTAAATATAGGCATAGATAAGGCAGCAGACCCCCCAATCGACAGCGGCAGCAACTGATTCGCCTAAAGATATGCTGACAGAGGCTGCGACGCCGACTGATACGCCGACTGAGGAAGATAGGAGTAGATATAGGCATAGAGAAGGCAGCAGGCACCCCAATCGACAGCGGCAGCGACTGAGATGCCTTCAGAGACGCTGACAGGGGCGGCGACGCCGACTGAGACGCCGACTGAGACAGATATGGGTAGATATAGGCATAGAGAAGGCGCCAGACCCCCCAATCGACAGCGGCAGCGACTGAGATGCCTACAGAGGCGCTGACAGAGGCTGCGACGCCAACTGAGATGCTGACTGAGGCAGGTAGGGGTAGATATAGGCAAAGAGAAGGCATCGGACCCCCCAATCCACAGCGGTAACTACTAAGACGTAAACAGAGACGCTGACAGAGACTGCGTCCCCGACTGAGACGTCGATTGAAGCAGATAGGGGTAGATATAGGCATAGAGAAGGCAGCAGACCCCCCAATCGACAGCAGCAACGACTGAGACGCCTACAGAGGCTGCGACGCCCACTGAGACGCCGACTGATGCAGATAGGGATAGATATAGACACAGAGAAGGCAGCAGACCACCCACTCGACAGCGATAGCGACTGATGCGCCTACAGAGACGCTGACAGTGGCTGCGACGCCGACTGAGACGCCGACTGAGGAAGATAGGAGTAGATATAGGCATAGAAAAGGCAGCAGACACCCCAATCGACAGCGGCAGCGACTGAAACGCCTATAGAGACGCTGACAGAGGCTGCGACGCCGACTGAGACGCCGACTGAGGCAGATATGGGTAGATATAGGTATAGAGAAGGCAGCATACCCCCCAATCAACAGCGGCATCGATTGAGACGCCTACAGAGACGCTGACAGAGTCTGCGACGCGGACTGAGGCAGATAGGGGTAAATATAGGCATAGAGAAGGCAGCAGAACCCCCAATCGACAGCGGCAGCGACTGAGATGCCTACAGAGACGCTGACAGAGGCAGCGACGCCTACTGAGACGCCGACTGAGGCAGATAGGGGTAGATATAGGCATAGAGAAGGCAGCAGACCCCCACATTCCACAGCGGCAGCGACTGAGACGCCAACAGAGATGCTGACAGAGGCTGCGACGCCGACTGAGACATATATGGGTAGATATAGGCATAGAGAAGGCGCCAGACCCCCAATCGACAGCGGCAGCGACTGAGACGCCTACAGAGGCGCTGACAGAGGCTGCGACGCCAACTGAGATGCCGACTGAGGCAGGTAGGGGTAGATATAGGCATAGAGAATGCAGCAGTCCCCCCACTCGACAGCGGCAGCGACTGATTCGCCTACAGAGATGCTGACAGAAGCTGCGACACCGACTGGGACGCCGACTGAGGACGATAGGAGTAGATATAGGCATAGAGAAGGCAGCAGACACCCCCAATCGACAGCGGCATCGACTGATTCGCCTACAGAGACGCTGACAGAGGCTGTAACGCCGACTGAGACCCCGACTGAGGCAGAGAGGGGTAGATATTGGCATAGAGAAGGCAGCAGACCTCCCCCAATCGACAGCGGCAGCGACTGAGACGCCTACAGAGGCGCTGACAGAGGCTGCGACGCCAACTGAGACGCCGACTGAGGAAGATAGGAGTAGATATAGGCATAGAGAAAACAGCAGACACCCCAATCGACAGCGGCAGCGACTGAGACGCCTACAGAGACGCTGACAGAGGCTGCGACGCCGACTGAGACGCCGACTGAGGCAGGTAGGGGTAGATATAGGCATAGAGAAGGCAGCATACCCCCCCAATCAATAGCGGCTTCGACTGAGACGCTTACAGAGACGCTGACAGAGTCTGCGCCGCGGACTGAGGCAGATAGGGGTAAATATAAGCATAGAGAAGGCAGAAGACCCCCCAATCGACAGCGGCAGCGACTGAGATGCCTTCAGAGACGCTGACAGAGGCGGCGACGCCTACTGAGACGCCGACTGAGGCAGATAGGGGTAGATATAGGCATAGAGAAGGCAGCAGACCCCCCCAATCCACAGCGGAAGCGACTGAGACGCCAACAGAGATGCTGACAGAGGCTGCGACGCCGACTGAGACGCCTATTAAAGCAGATAGGGATATATATAGGCGTAGAGAAGGCAGCAGAACCCCGAATCGACAGCGGCAGCAACTGATTCGCCTAAAGATATGCTGACAGAGGCTGCGACGCCGACTGAGACGCCGACTGAGGAAGATAGGAGTAGATATAGGCATAGAGAAGGCAGCAGACACCCCAATCGATAGCGGCAGCGACTGAGATGCCTACAGTGACGCTCAAAGAGGCTGCGACGCCTACTGAGACGCCGACTGAGGCAGATAGGGGTAGATATAGGCATAGAGCAGGCAGCAGACACCCCCAATCCACAGCGGCAGCGAGTGAGACGCTTACAGAGATGCTGACAGAGGCTGCGACGCGGACTGAGGCAGATAGGGGTAAATATAGGCATAGATAAGGCAGCAGACCCCCCAATCGACAGCGGCAGCAACTGATTCGCCTAAATATATGCTGACAGAGGCTGCGACGCCGACTGAGACGCCGACTGAGGAAGATAGGAGTAGATATAGGCATAGAGAAGGCAGCAGACACCCCAATCGACAGCGGCAGCGACTGAGATGCCTTCAGAGACGCTGACAGGGGCGGCGACGCCGACTGAGACGCCGACTGAGACAGATATGGGTAGATATAGGCATAGAGAAGGCGCCAGACCCCCCAATCGACAGCGGCAGCGACTGAGACGCCTACAGAGGCGCTGACAGAGGCTGCGACGCCAACTGAGATGCTGACTGAGGCAGGTAGGGGTAGATATAGGCAAAGAGAAGGCATCGGACCCCCCAATCCACAGCGGTAACTACTAAGACGTAAACAGAGACGCTGACAGAGGCTGCGTCCCCGACTGAGACGTCGATTGAAGCAGATAGGGGTAGATATAGGCATAGAGAAGGCAGCAGACCCCCCAATAGACAGCAGCAACGACTGAGACGCCTACAGAGGCTGCGATGCCCACTGAGACGCCGACTGATGCAGATATTGGTAGATATAGGTACAGAGAAAGCAGCAGACCACCCACTCGACAGCGGCAGCGACTGATGCGAATACAGAGACGCTGACAGAGGCTGCGACGCCGACTGAGACGCCGACTGAGGAAGATAGGAGTAGATATAGGCATAGAGAAGGCAGCAGACACCCCAATCGACAGCGGCAGCGACTGAGACGCCTACAGAGACGCTGACAGAGTCTGCGACGCGGACTGAGGCAGATAGGGGTAAATATAGGCATAAAGAAGGCAGCAGAGCCCCCAATCGACAGCGGCAGCGACTGAGATGCCTTCAGAGACGCTGACAGGGGCGGCGACGCCGACTGAGACGCCGACTGAGGCAGAGAGGGGTAGATATAGGCATAGAGAAGGCACCGGACCCCCCAATCCACAGCGGTAACTACTAAGACGTAAACAGAGACGCTGACAGAGGCTGCGTCCCCGACTGAGACGTCGATTGAAGCAGATAGGGGTAGATATAGGCATAGAGAAGGCAGCAGACCCCCCAATAGACAGCAGCAACGACTGAGACGCCTACAGAGGCTGCGATGCCCACTGGGACGCCGACTGATGCAGATATTGGTAGATATAGGCATAGAGAAGGCGCCAGACCCCCCAATCGACAGCGGCAGCGACTGAGACGCCTACAGAGGCGCTGACAGAGGCTGCGACGCCAACTGAGATGCCGACTGAGGCAGGTAGGGGTAGATATAGGTATAGAGAAGGCAGCAGAACCCCCAATCGACAGAGGCAGCGACTAAGACGCCTACAGAGACGCTGACAGAGGCTGCGACGCCGACTGAGACCTCGACTGAGGCAGAGAGGGGTAGATATTGGCATAGAGAAGGCAGCAGACCTCCCTCAATCGACAGCGACAGCGACTGAGACGCCTACAGAGACGCTGACAGAGGCTGCGACGCCGACTGAGACGCCGACTGAGGCAGATAGGGGTAGATATAGGCATAGAGAAGGCAGCAGACCCCCCAATCGACAGCAGCAACGACTGAGACGCCTACAGAGGCTGCGACGCCCACTGAGACGCCGACTGATGCAGATAGGGATAGATATAGACACAGAGAAGGCAGCAGACCACCCACTCGACAGCGGTAGCGACTGATGCGCCTACAGAGACGCTGACAGTGGCTGCGACGCCGACTGAGACGCCGACTGAGGAAGATAGGGGTAGATATAGGCATAGAAAAGGCAGCAGACACCCCAATCGACAGCGGCAGCGACTGAAACGCCTATAGAGACGCTGACAGAGGCTGCGACGCCGACTGAGACGCCGACTGAGGCAGATATGGGTAGATATAGGTATAGAGAAGGCAGCATACCCCCCAATCAACAGCGGCATCGATTGAGACGCCTACAGAGACGCTGACAGAGTCTGCGACGCAGACTGAGGCAGATAGGGGTAAATATAGGCATAGAGAAGGCAGCAGAACCCCCAATCGACAGCGGCAGCGACTGAGATGCCTTCAGAGACGCTGACAGAGGCAGCGACGCCTACTGAGACGCCGACTGAGGCAGATAGGGGTAGATATAGGCATAGAGAAGGCAGCAGACCCCCACATTCCACAGCGGCAGCGACTGAGACGCCAACAGAGATGCTGACAGAGGCTGCGACGCCGACTGAGACATGTATGGGTAGATATAGGCATAGAGAAGGCGCCAGACCCCCAATCGACAGCGGCAGCGACTGAGACGCCTACAGAGGCGCTGACAGAGGCTGCGACGCCAGCTGAGGCAGGTAGGGGTAGATATAGGCATAGAGAAGGCAGCATACCCCCCCAATCAATAGCGGCTTCGACTGAGACGCTTACAGAGACGCTGACAGTCTGCGCCGCGGACTGAGGCAGATAGGGGTAAATATAGGCATAGAGAAGGCAGAAGACCCCCCAATCGACAGCGGCAGCGACTGAGATGCCTTCAGAGACGCTGACAGAGGCGGCGACGCCTACTGAGACGCCGACTGAGGCAGATAGGGGTAGATATAGGCATAGAGAAGGCAGCAGACCCCCCCCAATCCACAGCGGAAGCGACTGAGACGCCAACAGAGATGCTGATAGAGGCTGCGACGCCGACTGAGACGCCTATTAAAGCAGATAGGGATATATATAGGCGTAGAGAAGGCAGCAGAACCCCGAATCGACAGCGGCAGCAACTGATTCGCCTAAAGATATGCTGACAGAGGCTGCGACGCCGACTGAGACGCCGACTGAGGAAGATAGGAGTAGATATAGGCATAGAGAAGGCAGCAGACACCCCAATCGATAGCGGCAGCGACTGAGATGCCTACAGTGACGCTGAAAGAGGCTGCGACGCCTACTGAGACGCCGACTGAGGCAGATAGGGGTAGATATAGGCATAGAGCAGGCAGCAGACACCCCCAATCCACAGCGGCAGCGAGTGAGACGCTTACAGAGACGCTGACAGAGGCTGCGACGCGGACTGAGGCAGATAGGGGTAAATATAGGCATAGATAAGGCAGCAGACCCCCCAATCGACAGCGGCAGCAACTGATTCGCCTAAAGATATGCTGACAGAGGCTGCGACGCCGACTGAGACGCCGACTGAGGAAGATAGGAGTAGATATAGGCATAGAGAAGGCAGCAGACACCCCAATCGACAGCGGCAGCGACTGAGATGCCTTCAGAGACGCTGACAGGGGCGGCGACGCCGACTGAGACGCCGACTGAGACAGATATGGGTAGATATAGGCATAGAGAAGGCGCCAGACCCCCCAATCGACAGCGGCAGCGACTGAGACGCCTACAGAGGCGCTGACAGAGGCTGCGACGCCAACTGAGATGCTGACTGAGGCAGGTAGGGGTAGATATAGGCAAAGAGAAGGCATCGGACCCCCCAATCCACAGCGGTAACTACTAAGACGTAAACAGAGACGCTGACAGAGGCTGCGTCCCCGACTGAGACGTCGATTGAAGCAGATAGGGGTAGATATAGGCATAGAGAAGGCAGCAGACCCCCCAATAGACAGCAGCAACGACTGAGACGCCTACAGAGGCTGCGATGCCCACTGAGACGCCGACTGATGCAGATATTGGTAGATATAGACACAGAGAAAGCAGCAGACCACCCACTCGACAGCGGCAGCGACTGATGCGAATACAGAGACGCTGACAGAGGCTGCGACGCCGACTGAGACGCCGACTGAGCAAGATAGGAGTAGATATAGGCATAGAGAAGGCAGCAGACACCCCAATCGACAGCGGCAGCGACTGAGACGCCTACAGAGACGCTGACAGAGTCTGCGACGCGGACTGAGGCAGATAGGGGTAAATATAGGCATAAAGAAGGCAGCAGAGCCCCCAATCGACAGCGGCAGCGACTGAGATGCCTTCAGAGACGCTGACAGGGGCGGCGACGCCGACTGAGACGCCGACTGAGACATATATGGGTAGATATAGGCATAGAGAAGGCGCCAGACCCCCCAATCGACAGCGGCAGCGACTGAGACGCCTACAGAGGCGCTGACAGAGGCTGCGACGCCAACTGAGATGCCGACTGAGGCAGGTAGCGGTAGATATAGGTATAGAGAAGGCAGCAGAACCCCCAATCGACAGAGGCAGCGACTAAGACGCCTACAGAGACGCTGACAGAGGCTGCGACGCCGACTGAGACCTCGACTGAGGCAGAGAGGGGTAGATATTGGCATAGAGAAGGCAGCAGACCTCCCTCAATCGACAGCGACAGCGACTGAGACGCCTACAGAGACGCTGACAGAGGCTGCGACGCCGACTGAGACGCCGACTGAGGCAGATAGGGATAGATATAGACACAGAGAAGGCAGCAGACCACCCACTCGACAGCGGTAGCGACTGATGCGCCTACAGAGACGCTGACAGTGGCTGCGACGCCGACTGAGACGCCGACTGAGGAAGATAGGAGTAGATATAGGCATAGAGAAGGCAGCAGACCCCCCAATCGACAGCAGCAACGACTGAGACGCCTACAGAGGCTGCGACGCCCACTGAGACGCCGACTGATGCAGATAGGGATAGATATAGACACAGAGAAGGCAGCAGACCACCCACTCGACAGCGGTAGCGACTGATGCGCCTACAGAGACGCTGACAGTGGCTGCGACGCCGACTGAGACGCCGACTGAGGAAGATAGGAGTAGATATAGGCATAGAGAAGGCAGCAGACACCCCAATCGACAGCGGCAGCGACTGAGACGCCTATAGAGACGCTGACAGAGGCTGCGACGCCGACTGAGACGCCGACTGAGGCAGATAGGGGTAGATATAGGTATAGAGAAGGCAGCATACCCCCAATCAACAGCGGCATCGACTGAGACGCCTACAGAGACGCTGACAGAGTCTGCGACGCGGAGTGAGGCAGATAGGGGTAAATATAGGCATAGAGAAGGCAGCAGAACCCCCAATCGACAGCGGCAGCGACTGAGATGCCTTCAGAGACGCTGACAGAGGCAGCGACGCCTACTGAGACGCCGACTGAGGCAGATAGGGGTAGATATAGGCATAGAGAAGGCAGCAGACCCCCACATTCCACAGCGGCAGCGACTGAGACGCCAACAGAGATGCTGACAGAGGCTGCGACGCCGACTGAGACATATATGGGTAGATATAGGCATAGAGAAGGCGCCAGACCCCCAATCGACAGCGGCAGCGACTGAGACGCCTACAGAGGCGCTGACAGAGGCTGCGACGCCAACTGAGATGCCGACTGAGGCAGGTAGGGGTAGATATAGGTATAGAGAAGGCAGCAGAAACCCCAATCGACAGAGGCAGCGACTAAGACGCCTACAGAGACGCTGCCAGAGGCTGCGACGCCGACTGAGACCCCGACTGAGGCAGAGAGGGGTAGATATTGGCATAGAGAAGGCAGCAGACCTCCCTCAATCGACAGCGACAGCGACTGGGACGCCTACAGAGACGCTGACAGAGGCTGCGACGCCGACTGAGGCAGAGAGGGGTAGATATAGGCATAGAGAAGGCACCAGACCCCCCATTCCACAGCGGCAACTACTAAGACGTAAACATAGACGCTGACAGAGGCTGCGACCCCGACTGAGACGTCGAATGAAGCAGATAGGGGTAGATATAGGCATAGAGAAGGCAGCAGACCCCCCAATCGACAGCAGCAACGACTGGTTCGCTAACAGAGGCTGCGACGCCCACTGAGACGCCGACTGATGCAGATAGGGGTAGATATGGGCATAGAGAAGGCAGCAGACCCCCCCACTCGACAGCGGCAGCGACTGATTCGCCTACAGAGACGCTGACAGAAGCTGCGACGCCGACTGAGACGCCGACTGAGGAAGATAGGAGTAGATATAGGCATAGAGAAGGCAGCAGACACCCCCAATCGACAGCGACTGAGAGGCCTACAGAGACGCTGACAGAGGCTGCGACGCCGACTGAGACGCCGACTGATGCAGATAGGGGTAGATATAGGCATAGAGAAGGCAGCAGACCCCCCACTCGACAGCGGCAGCGACTGGTTCGCCTACAGAGACGCTGACAGAAACTGCGACGCCGACTGAGACGCCGACGGAGGAAAATAGGAGTAGATATACGCATAGAGATGGCAGCAGTCACCCCCAATCGACAGCGACTGAGAGGCCTACAGAGACGCTGACAGAAGCTGCGACGCCGACTGAGACGCCGACTGAGGCAGATAGGGGTAGATATAGGTACAGAGAAGGCAGCAGAACCCCCAATCGACAGAGGCAGTGACTAACACGCCTACAGAGACGCTGACAGAGGCTGCGACGCCGACTGAGACCCCGACTGAGGCAGAGAGGGGTAGATATTGGCATAGAGAAGGCAGCAGACCTCCCTCAATCGACAGCGACAGCGACTGGGATGCCTACAGAGACGCTGACAGAGGCTGCGACGCCGACTGAGACGCCGACGGAGGAAGATAGGAGTAGATATACGCATAGAGATGGCAGCAGTCACCCCCAATCGACAGCGACTGAGAGGCCTACAGAGACGCTGACAGAAGCTGCGACGCCCACTGAGACGCCGACTGAGGCAGAGAGGGGTAGATATAGGCATAGAGAAGGCACCGGACCCCCCAATCCACAGCGGTAACTACTAAGACGTAAACAGAGACGCTGACAGAGGCTGCGTCCCCGACTGAGACGTCGATTGAAGCAGATAGGGGTAGATATAGGCATAGAGAAGGCAGCAGACCCCCCAATAGACAGCAGCAACGACTGAGACGCCTACAGAGGCTGCGATGCCCACTGAGACGCCGACTGATGCAGATATTGGTAGATATAGGCACAGAGAAAGCAGCAGACCACCCACTCGACAGCGGCAGCGACTGATGCGAATACAGAGACGCTGACAGAGCCTGCGACGCCGACTGAGACGCCGACTGAGGAAGATAGGAGTAGATATAGGCATAGAGAAGGCAGCAGACAACCCAATCGACAGCGGCAGCGACTGAGACGCCTACAGAGACGTTGACAGACTCTGCGACGCGGACTGAGGCAGATAGGGGTAAATATAGGCATAGAGAAGACAGCAGAACCCCCAATCGACAGCGGCAGCGACTGAGATGCCTTCAGAGACGCTGACAGGGGCGGCGACGCCGACTGAGACGCCGACTGAGACAGATATGGGTAGATATAGGCATAGAGAAGGCGCTAGACCCCCCAATCGACAGCGGCAGCGACTGAGACGCCTACAGAGGCGCTGACAGAGGCTGCGACGCCAACTGAGATGCCGACTGCGGCAGGTAGGGGTAGATATAGGTATAGAGAAGGCAGCAGAACCCCCAATCGACAGAGGCAGCGACTAAGACGCCTACAGAGACGCTGACAGAGGCTGCGACGCCGACTGAGACCTCGACTGAGGCAGAGAGGGGTAGATATTGGCATAGAGAAGGCAGCAGACCTCCCTCAATCGACAGCGGCAGCGACTGAGACGCCTACAGAGACGCTGACAGAGGCTGCGACGCCGACTGAGACGCCGACTGAGGCAGATAGGGGTAGATATAGGCATAGAGAAAGCAGCAGACCCCCCAATCGACAGCAGCAACGACTGAGACGCCTACAGAGGCTGCGACGCCCACTGAGACGCCGACTGATGCAGATAGGGATAGATATAGACACAGAGAAGGCAGCAGACCACCCACTCGACAGCGGCAGCGACTGATTCGCCTACAGAGACGCTGACATTGGCTGCGACGCCGATTGAGGAAGATAGGAGTAGATATAGGCATAGAAAAGGCAGCAGACACCCCAATCGACAGCGGCAGCGACTGAGACGCCTATAGAGACGCTGACAGAGGCTGCGACTCCGACTGAGATGCCGACTGAGGCAGATATGGGTAGATATAGGTATAGAGAAGGCAGCATACCCCCCAATCAACAGCGGCATCGACTGAGACGCCTACAGAGACGCTGACAGAGTCTGCGACGCGGACTGAGGCAGATAGGGGTAAATATAGGCATAGAGAAGGCAGCAGAACCCCCAATCGACAGCGGCAGCGACTGAGATGCCTTCAGAGACGCTGACAGAGGCAGCGACGCCTACTGAGACGCCGACTGAGGCAGATAGGGGTAGATATAGGCATAGAGAAGGCAGCAGACCCCCACATTCCACAGCGGCAGCGACTAAGACGCCAACAGAGATGCTGACAGAGGCTGCGACGCCGACTGAGACATATATGGGTAGATATAGGCATAGAGAAGGCGCCAGACCCCCAATCGACAGCGGCAGCGACTGAGACGCCTACAGAGGCGCTGACAGAGGCTGCGACGCCAACTGAGATGCCGACTGAGGCAGGTAGGGGTAGATATAGGTATAGAGAAGGCAGCAGAACACCCAATCGACAGAGGCAGCGACTAAGACGCCTACAGAGACGCTGCCAGAGGCTTTGACGCCGACTGAGACGCCGACTGATGCAGATAGGAGTAGATATAGGCATAGAGAATGCAGCAGTCCCCCCACTCGACAGCGGCAGCGACTGATTCGCCTACAGAGACGCTGACAGAAGCTGCGACACCGACTGGGACGCCGACTGAGGACGATAGGAGTAGATATAGGCATAGAGAAGGCAGCAGACACCCCCAATCGACAGCGGCATCGACTGATTCGCCTACAGAGACGCTGACAGAGGCTGTAACGCCGACTGAGACCCCGACTGAGGCAGAGAGGGGTAGATATTGGCATAGAGAAGGCAGCAGACCTCCCCCAATCGACAGCGGCAGCGACTGAGACGCCTACAGAGGCGCTGACAGAGGCTGCGACGCCAACTGAGATGCCGACTGAGGAAGATAGGAGTAGATATAGGCATAGAGAAAACAGCAGACACCCCAATCGACAGCGGCAGCGACTGAGACGCCTACAGAGAAGCTGACAGAGGCTGCGACGCCGACTGAGACGCCGACTGAGGCAGGTAGGGGTAGATATAGGCATAGAGAAGGCAGCATACCCCCCCAATCAATAGCGGCTTCGACTGAGACGCTTACAGAGACGCTGACAGAGTCTGCGCCGCGGACTGAGGCAGATAGGGGTAAATATAGGCATAGAGAAGGCAGAATACCCCCCAATCGACAGCGGCAGCGACTGAGATGCCTTCAGAGACGCTGACAGAGGCGGCGACGCCTACTGAGACGCCGACTGAGGCAGAGAGGGGTAGATATTGGCATAGAGAAGGCAGCAGACCTCCCCCAATCGACAGCGGCAGCGACTGAGACGCCTACAGAGGTGCTGACAGAGGCTGCGACGCCAACTGAGACGCCGACTGAGGAAGATAGGAGTAGATATAGGCATAGAGAAAACAGCAGACACCCCAATCGACAGCGGCAGCGACTGAGACGCCTACAGAGACGCTGCCAGAGGCTGCGACGCCGACTGAGACGCCGACTGATGCAGATAGGAGTAGATATAGGCATAGAGAATGCAGCAGTCCCCCCACTCGACAGCGGCAGCGACTGATTCGCCTACAGAGACGCTGACAGAAGCTGCGACACCGACTGGGACGCCGACTGAGGACGATAGGAGTAGATATAGGCATAGAGAAGGCAGCAGACCTCCCCCAATCGACAGCGGCAGCGACTGAGACGCCTACAGAGGCGCTGACAGAGGCTGCGACGCCAACTGAGACGCCGACTGAGGAAGATAGGAGTAGATATAGGCATAGAGAAAACAGCAGACACCCCAATCGACAGCGGCAGCGACTGAGACGCCTACAGACGCGCTGACAGAGGCTGCGACGCCAACTGAGACGCCGACTGAGGAAGATAGGAGTAGATATAGGCATAGAGAAAACAGCAGACACCCCAATCGACAGCGGCAGCGACTGAGACGCCTACAGAGACGCTGACAGAGGCTGCGACGCCGACTGAGACGCCGACTGAGGCAGGTAGGGGTAGATATAGGCATAGAGAAGGCAGCATACCCCCCCAATCAATAGCGGCTTCGACTGAGACGCTTACAGAGACGCTGACAGAGTCTGCGCCGCGGACTGAGGCAGATAGGGGTAAATATAGGCATAGAGAAGGCAGAAGACCCCCCAATCGACAGCGGCAGCGACTGAGACGCCTACAGAGGCGCTGACAGAGGCTGCGACGCCAACTGAGACGCCGACTGAGGAATATAGGAGTAGATATAGGCATAGAGAAAACAGCAGACACCCCAATCGACAGCGGCAGCGACTGAGACGCCTACAGAGATGCTGACAGAGGCTGCGACGCCGACTGAGACGCCTATTAAAGCAGATAGGGATATATATAGGCGTAGAGAAGGCAGCAGAACCCCGAATCGACAGCGGCAGCAACTGATTCGCCTAAAGATATGCTGACAGAGGCTGCGACGCCGACTGAGACGCCGACTGAGGAAGATAGGAGTAGATATAGGCATAGAGAAGGCAGCAGACACCCCAATCGATAGCGGCAGCGACTGAGATGCCTACAGTGACGCTGAAAGAGGCTGCGACGCCTACTGAGACGCCGACTGAGGCAGATAGGGGTAGATATAGGCATAGAGCAGGCAGCAGACACCCCCAATCCACAGCGGCAGCGACTGAGATGCTTACAGAGACGCTGACAGAGGCTGCGACGCGGACTGAGGCAGATAGGGGTAAATATAGGCATAGATAAGGCAGCAGACCCCCCAATCGACAGCGGCAGCAACTGATTCGCCTAAAGATATGCTGACAGAGGCTGCGACGCCGACTGAGACGCCGACTGAGGAAGATAGGAGTAGATATAGGCATAGAGAAGGCAGCAGACACCCCAATCGACAGCGGCAGCGACTGAGATGCCTTCAGAGACGCTGACAGGGGCGGCGACGCCGACTGAGACGCCGACTGAGACAGATATGGGTAGATATAGGCATTGAGAAGGCGCCAGACCCCCCAATCGACAGCGGCAGCGACTGAGACGCCTACAGAGGCGCTGACAGAGGCTGCGACGCCAACTGAGATGCTGACTGAGGCAGGTAGGGGTAGATATAGGCAAAGAGAAGGCATCGGACCCCCCAATCCACAGCGGTAACTACTAAGACGTAAACAGAGACGCT
Source organism: Clusia tigrina (assembly GCA_920105625.2). Classification (NCBI taxonomy): domain Eukaryota; kingdom Metazoa; phylum Arthropoda; class Insecta; order Diptera; family Clusiidae; genus Clusia; species Clusia tigrina. The sequence goes on along the minus strand of OV050031.1, from coordinate 71,366,550 downwards.
GACAGAGGCTGCGTCCCCGACTGAGACGTCGATTGAAGCAGATAGGGGTAGATATAGGCATAGAGAAGGCAGCAGACCCCCCAATAGACAGCAGCAACGACTGAGACGCCTACAGAGGCTGCGATGCCCACTGAGACGCCGACTGATGCAGATATTGGTAGATATAGGCACAGAGAAAGCAGCAGACCACCCACTCGACAGCGGCAGCGACTGATGCGAATACAGAGACGCTGACAGAGGCTGCGACGCCGACTGAGACGCCGACTGAGGAAGATAGGAGTAGATATAGGCATAGAGAAGGCAGCAGACACCCCAATCGACAGCGGCAGCGACTGAGACGCCTACAGAGACGCTGACAGAGTCTGCGACGCGGACTGAGGCAGATAGGGGTAAATATAGGCATAGAGAAGGCAGCAGAGCCCCCATTCGACAGCGGCAGCGACTGAGATGCCTTCAGAGACGCTGACAGGGGCGGCGACGCCGACTGAGACGCCGACTGAGACAGATATGGGTAGATATAGGCATAGAGAAGGCGCCAGACCCCCCAATCGACAGCGGCAGCGACTGAGACGCCTACAGAGGCGCTGACAGAGGCTGCGACGCCAACTGAGATGCCGACTGAGGCAGGTAGGGGTAGATATTGGCATAGAGAAGGCAGCAGACCTCCCTCAATCGACAGCGACAGCGACTGGGACGCCTACAGAGACGCTGACAGAGGCTGCGACGCCGACTGAGACGCCGACGGAGGAAGATAGGAGTAGATATACGCATAGAGATGGCAGCAGTCACCCCCAATCGACAGCGACTGAGAGGCCTACAGAGACGCTGACAGAAGCTGCGACGCCCACTGAGACGCCGACTGAGGCAGAGAGGGGTAGATATAGGCATAGAGAAGGCACCGGACCCCCCAATCCACAGCGGTAACTACTAAGACGTAAACAGAGACGCTGACAGAGGCTGCGTCCCCGACTGAGACGTCGATTGAAGCAGATAGGGGTAGATATAGGCATAGAGAAGGCAGCAGACCCCCCAATAGACAGCAGCAACGACTGAGACGCCTACAGAGGCTGCGATGCCCACTGAGACGCCGACTGATGCAGATATTGGTAGATATAGGCACAGAGAAAGCAGCAGACCACCCACTCGACAGCGGCAGCGACTGATGCGAATACAGAGACGCTGACAGAGGCTGCGACGCCGACTGAGACGCCGACTGAGGAAGATAGGAGTAGATATAGGCATAGAGAAGGCAGCAGACACCCCAATCAACAGCGGCAGCGACTGAAACGCCTACAGAGACGTTGACAGAGTCTGCGACGCGGACTGAGGCAGATAGGGGCAAATATAGGCATAGAGAAGGCAGCAGAACCCCCAATCGACAGCGGCAGCGACTGAGATGCCTTCAGAGACGCTGACAGGGGCGGCGACGCCGACTGAGACGCCGACTGAGACAGATATGGGTAGATATAGGCATAGAGAAGGCGCCAGACCCCCCAATCGACAGCGGCAGCGACTGAGACGCCTACAGAGGCGCTGAGAGAGACTGCGACGCCAACTGAGATGCCGACTGAGGCAGGTAGGGGTAGATATAGGTATAGAGAAGGCAGCAGAACCCCCAATCGACAGAGGCAGCGACTAAGACGCCTACAGAGACGCTGACAGAGGCTGCGACGCCGACTGAGACCTCGACTGAGGCAGAGAGGGGTAGATATTGGCATAGAGAAGGCAGCAGACCTCCCTCAATCGACAGCGACAGCGACTGATGCGCCTACAGAGACGCTGACAGTGGCTGCGACGCCGACTGAGACGCCGACTGAGGAAGATAGGAGTAGATATAGGCATAGAAAAGGCAGCAGACACCCCAATCGACAGCGGCAGCGACTGAGACGCCTATAGAGACGCTGACAGAGGCTGCGACGCCGACTGAGACGCCGACTGAGGCAGGTAGGGGTAGATATAGGCATAGAGAAGGCAGCATACCCCCCCAATCAATAGCGGCTTCGACTGAGACGCTTACAGAGACGCTGACAGAGTCTGCGCCGCGGACTGAGGCAGATAGGGGTAAATATAGGCATAGAGAAGGCAGAAGACCCCCCAATCGACAGCGGCAGCGACTGAGATGCCTTCAGAGACGCTGACAGAGGCGGCGACGCCTACTGAGACGCCGACTGAGGCAGATAGGGGTAGATATAGGCATAGAGAAGGCAGCAGACCCCCCCCCAATCCACAGCGGAAGCGACTGAGACGCCAACAGAGAAGCTGACAGAGGCTGCGACGCCGACTGAGACGCCTATTAAAGCAGATAGGGATATATATAGGCGTAGAGAAGGCAGCAGAACCCCGAATCGACAGCGGCAGCAACTGATTCGCCTAAAGATATGCTGACAGAGGCTGCGACGCCGACTGAGACGCCGACTGAGGAAGATAGGAGTAGATATAGGCATAGAGAAGGCAGCAGACACCCCAATCGATAGCGGCAGCGACTGAGATGCCTACAGTGACGCTGAAAGAGGCTGCGACGCCTACTGAGTCGCCGACTGAGGCAGATAGGGGTAGATATAGGCATAGAGCAGGCAGCAGACACCCCCAATCCACAGCGGCAGCGACTGAGACGCTTACAGAGACGCTGACAGAGGCTGCGACGCGGACTGAGGCAGATAGGGGTAAATATAGGCATAGATAAGGCAGCAGACCCCCCAATCGACAGCGGCAGCAACTGATTCGCCTAAAGATATGCTGACAGAGGCTGCGACGCCGACTGAGACGCCGACTGAGGAAGATAGGAGTAGATATAGGCATAGAGAAGGCAGCAGGCACCCCAATCGACAGCGGCAGCGACTGAGATGCCTTCAGAGACGCTGACAGGGGCGGCGACGCCGACTGAGACGCCGACTGAGACAGATATGGGTAGATATAGGCATAGAGAAGGCGCCAGACCCCCCAATCGACAGCGGCAGCGACTGAGATGCCTACAGAGGCGCTGACAGAGGCTGCGACGCCAACTGAGATGCTGACTGAGGCAGGTAGGGGTAGATATAGGCAAAGAGAAGGCATCGGACCCCCCAATCCACAGCGGTAACTACTAAGACGTAAACAGAGACGCTGACAGAGACTGCGTCCCCGACTGAGACGTCGATTGAAGCAGATAGGGGTAGATATAGGCATAGAGAAGGCAGCAGACCCCCCAATCGACAGCAGCAACGACTGAGACGCCTACAGAGGCTGCGACGCCCACTGAGACGCCGACTGATGCAGATAGGGATAGATATAGACACAGAGAAGGCAGCAGACCACCCACTCGACAGCGATAGCGACTGATGCGCCTACAGAGACGCTGACAGTGGCTGCGACGCCGACTGAGACGCCGACTGAGGAAGATAGGAGTAGATATAGGCATAGAAAAGGCAGCAGACACCCCAATCGACAGCGGCAGCGACTGAAACGCCTATAGAGACGCTGACAGAGGCTGCGACGCCGACTGAGACGCCGACTGAGGCAGATATGGGTAGATATAGGTATAGAGAAGGCAGCATACCCCCCAATCAACAGCGGCATCGATTGAGACGCCTACAGAGACGCTGACAGAGTCTGCGACGCGGACTGAGGCAGATAGGGGTAAATATAGGCATAGAGAAGGCAGCAGAACCCCCAATCGACAGCGGCAGCGACTGAGATGCCTTCAGAGACGCTGACAGAGGCAGCGACGCCTACTGAGACGCCGACTGAGGCAGATAGCGGTAGATATAGGCATAGAGAAGGCAGCAGACCCCCACATTCCACAGCGGCAGCGACTGAGACGCCAACAGAGATGCTGACAGAGGCTGCGACGCCGACTGAGACATATATGGGTAGATATAGGCATAGAGAAGGCGCCAGACCCCCAATCGACAGCGGCAGCGACTGAGATGCCTTCAGAGACGCTGACAGAGGCTGCGACGCCCACTGAGACGCCGACTGATGCAGATAGGGATAGATATAGACACAGAGAAGGCAGCAGACCACCCACTCGACAGCGATAGCGACTGATGCGCCTACAGAGACGCTGACAGTGGCTGCGACGCCGACTGAGACGCCGACTGAGGAAGATAGGAGTAGATATAGGCATAGAAAAGGCAGCAGACACCCCAATCGACAGCGGCAGCGACTGAAACGCCTATAGAGACGCTGACAGAGGCTGTAACGCCGACTGAGACCCCGACTGAGGCAGAGAGGGGTAGATATTGGCATAGAGAAGGCAGCAGACCTCCCCCAATCGACAGCGGCAGCGACTGAGACGCCTACAGAGGCGCTGACAGAGGCTGCGACGCCAACTGAGACGCCGACTGAGGAAGATAGGAGTAGATATAGGCATAGAGAAAACAGCAGACACCCCAATCGACAGCGGCAGCGACTGAGACGCCTACAGAGACGCTGACAGAGGCTGCGACGCCGACTGAGACGCCGACTGAGGCAGGTAGGGGTAGATATAGGCATAGAGAAGGCAGCATACCCCCCCAATCAATAGCGGCTTCGACTGAGACGCTTACAGAGACGCTGACAGAGTCTGCGCCGCGGACTGAGGCAGATAGGGGTAAATATAAGCATAGAGAAGGCAGAAGACCCCCCAATCGACAGCGGCAGCGACTGAGATGCCTTCAGAGACGCTGACAGAGGCGGCGACGCCTACTGAGACGCCGACTGAGGCAGATAGGGGTAGATATAGGCATAGAGAAGGCAGCAGACCCCCCCAATCCACAGCGGAAGCGACTGAGACGCCAACAGAGATGCTGACAGAGGCTGCGACGCCGACTGAGACGCCTATTAAAGCAGATAGGGATATATATAGGCGTAGAGAAGGCAGCAGAACCCCGAATCGACAGCGGCAGCAACTGATTCGCCTAAAGATATGCTGACAGAGGCTGCGACGCCGACTGAGACGCCGACTGAGGAAGATAGGAGTAGATATAGGCATAGAGAAGGCAGCAGACACCCCAATCGATAGCGGCAGCGACTGAGATGCCTACAGTGACGCTGAAAGAGGCTGCGACGCCTACTGAGACGCCGACTGAGGCAGATAGGGGTAGATATAGGCATAGAGCAGGCAGCAGACACCCCCAATCCACAGCGGCAGCGAGTGAGACGCTTACAGAGATGCTGACAGAGGCTGCGACGCGGACTGAGGCAGATAGGGGTAAATATAGGCATAGATAAGGCAGCAGACCCCCCAATCGACAGCGGCAGCAACTGATTCGCCTAAATATATGCTGACAGAGGCTGCGACGCCGACTGAGACGCCGACTGAGGAAGATAGGAGTAGATATAGGCATAGAGAAGGCAGCAGACACCCCAATCGACAGCGGCAGCGACTGAGATGCCTTCAGAGACGCTGACAGGGGCGGCGACGCCGACTGAGACGCCGACTGAGACAGATATGGGTAGATATAGGCATAGAGAAGGCGCCAGACCCCCCAATCGACAGCGGCAGCGACTGAGACGCCTACAGAGGCGCTGACAGAGGCTGCGACGCCAACTGAGATGCTGACTGAGGCAGGTAGGGGTAGATATAGGCAAAGAGAAGGCATCGGACCCCCCAATCCACAGCGGTAACTACTAAGACGTAAACAGAGACACTGACAGAGGCTGCGTCCCCGACTGAGACGTCGATTGAAGCAGATAGGGGTAGATATAGGCATAGAGAAGGCAGCAGACCCCCCAATAGACAGCAGCAACGACTGAGACGCCTACAGAGGCTGCGATGCCCACTGAGACGCCGACTGATGCAGATATTGGTAGATATAGGTACAGAGAAAGCAGCAGACCACCCACTCGACAGCGGCAGCGACTGATGCGAATACAGAGACGCTGACAGAGGCTGCGACGCCGACTGAGACGCCGACTGAGGAAGATAGGAGTAGATATAGGCATAGAGAAGGCAGCAGACACCCCAATCGACAGCGGCAGCGACTGAGATGCCTTCAGAGACGCTGACAGGGGCGGCGACGCCGACTGAGACGCCGACTGAGACAGATATGGGTAGATATAGGCATAGAGAAGGCGCCAGACCCCCCAATCGACAGCGGCAGCGACTGAGACGCCTACAGAGGCGCTGACAGATGCTGCGACGCCAACTGAGATGCTGACTGAGGCAGGTAGGGGTAGATATAGGCAAAGAGAAGGCATCGGACCCCCCAATCCACAGCGGTAACTACTAAGACGTAAACAGAGACACTGACAGAGGCTGCGTCCCCGACTGAGACGTCGATTGAAGCAGATAGGGGTAGATATAGGCATAGAGAAGGCAGCAGACCCCCCAATAGACAGCAGCAACGACTGAGACGCCTACAGAGGCTGCGATGCCCACTGAGACGCCGACTGATGCAGATATTGGTAGATATAGGTACAGAGAAAGCAGCAGACCACCCACTCGACAGCGGCAGCGACTGATGCGAATACAGAGACGCTGACAGAGGCTGCGACGCCGACTGAGACGCCGACTGAGGAAGATAGGAGTAGATATATGCATAGAGAAGGCAGCAGACACCCCAATCGACAGCGGCAGCGACTGAGACGCCTACAGAGACGCTGACAGAGTCTGCGACGCGGACTGAGGCAGATAGGGGTAAATATAGGCATAAAGAAGGCAGCAGAGCCCCCAATCGACAGCGGCAGCGACTGAGATGCCTTCAGAGACGCTGACAGGGGCGGCGACGCCGACTGAGACGCCGACTGAGGCAGAGAGGGGTAGATATAGGCATAGAGAAGGCACCGGACCCCCCAATCCACAGCGGTAACTACTAAGACGTAAACAGAGACGCTGACAGAGGCTGCGTCCCCGACTGAGACGTCGATTGAAGCAGATAGGGGTAGATATAGGCATAGAGAAGGCAGCAGACCCCCCAATAGACAGCAGCAACGACTGAGACGCCTACAGAGGCTGCGATGCCCACTGGGACGCCGACTGATGCAGATATTGGTAGATATAGGCATAGAGAAGGCGCCAGACCCCCCAATCGACAGCGGCAGCGACTGAGACGCCTACAGAGGCGCTGACAGAGGCTGCGACGCCAACTGAGATGCCGACTGAGGCAGGTAGGGGTAGATATAGGTATAGAGAAGGCAGCAGAACCCCCAATCGACAGAGGCAGCGACTAAGACGCCTACAGAGACGCTGACAGAGGCTGCGACGCCGACTGAGACCTCGACTGAGGCAGAGAGGGGTAGATATTGGCATAGAGAAGGCAGCAGACCTCCCTCAATCGACAGCGACAGCGACTGAGACGCCTACAGAGACGCTGACAGAGGCTGCGACGCCGACTGAGACGCCGACTGAGGCAGATAGGGGTAGATATAGGCATAGAGAAGGCAGCAGACCCCCCAATCGACAGCAGCAACGACTGAGACGCCTACAGAGGCTGCGACGCCCACTGAGACGCCGACTGATGCAGATAGGGATAGATATAGACACAGAGAAGGCAGCAGACCACCCACTCGACAGCGGTAGCGACTGCTGCGCCTACAGAGACGCTGACAGTGGCTGCGACGCCGACTGAGACGCCGACTGAGGAAGATAGGAGTAGATATAGGCATAGAAAAGGCAGCAGACACCCCAATCGACAGCGGCAGCGACTGAAACGCCTATAGAGACGCTGACAGAGGCTGCGACGCCGACTGAGACGCCGACTGAGGCAGATATGGGTAGATATAGGTATAGAGAAGGCAGCATACCCCCCAATCAACAGCGGCATCGATTGAGACGCCTACAGAGACGCTGACAGAGTCTGCGACGCGGACTGAGGCAGATAGGGGTAAATATAGGCATAGAGAAGGCAGCAGAACCCCCAATCGACAGCGGCAGCGACTGAGATGCCTTCAGAGACGCTGACAGAGGCAGCGACGCCTACTGAGACGCCGACTGAGGCAGATAGGGGTAGATATAGGCATAGAGAAGGCAGCAGACCCCCACATTCCACAGCGGCAGCGACTGAGACGCCAACAGAGATGCTGACAGAGGCTGCGACGCCGACTGAGACATATATGGGTAGATATAGGCATAGAGAAGGCGCCAGACCCCCAATCGACAGCGGCAGCGACTGAGACGCCTACAGAGGCGCTGACAGAGGCTGCGACGCCAGCTGAGGCAGGTAGGGGTAGATATAGGCATATAGAAGGCAGCATACCCCCCCAATCAATAGCGGCTTCGACTGAGACGCTTACAGAGACGCTGACAGAGTCTGCGCCGCGGACTGAGGCAGATAGGGGTAAATATAGGCATAGAGAAGGCAGAAGACCCCCCAATCGACAGCGGCAGCGACTGAGATGCCTTCAGAGACGCTGACAGAGGCGGCGACGCCTACTGAGACGCCGACTGAGGCAGATAGGGGTAGATATAGGCATAGAGAAGGCAGCAGACCCCCCCCAATCCACAGCGGAAGCGACTGAGACGCCAACAGAGATGCTGATAGAGGCTGCGACGCCGACTGAGACGCCTATTAAAGCAGATAGGGATATATATAGGCGTAGAGAAGGCAGCAGAACCCCGAATCGACAGCGGCAGCAACTGATTCGCCTAAAGATATGCTGACAGAGGCTGCGACGCCGACTGAGACGCCGACTGAGGAAGATAGGAGTAGATATAGGCATAGAGAAGGCAGCAGACACCCCAATCGACAGCGGCAGCGACTGAGATGCCTAAAGATATGCTGACAGAGGCTGCGACGCCGACTGAGACGCCGACTGAGGAAGATAGGAGTAGATATAGGCATAGAGAAGGCAGCAGACACCCCAATCGACAGCGGCAGCGACTGAGATGCCTTCAGAGACGCTGACAGGGGCGGCGACGCCGACTGAGACGCCGACTGAGACAGATATGGGTAGATATAGGCATAGAGAAGGCGCCAGACCCCCCAATCGACAGCGGCAGCGACTGAGACGCCTACAGAGGCGCTGACAGAGGCTGCGACGCCAACTGAGATGCTGACTGAGGCAGGTAGGGGTAGATATAGGCAAAGAGAAGGCATCGGACCCCCCAATCCACAGCGGTAACTACTAAGACGTAAACAGAGACGCTGACAGAGGCTGCGTCCCCGACTGAGACGTCGATTGAAGCAGATAGGGGTAGATATAGGCATAGAGAAGGCAGCAGACCCCCCAATAGACAGCAGCAACGACTGAGACGCCTACAGAGGCTGCGATGCCCACTGAGACGCCGACTGATGCAGATATTGGTAGATATAGACACAGAGAAAGCAGCAGACCACCCACTCGACAGCGGCAGCGACTGATGCGAATACAGAGACGCTGACAGAGGCTGCGACGCCGACTGAGACGCCGACTGAGCAAGATAGGAGTAGATATAGGCATAGAGAAGGCAGCAGACACCCCAATCGACAGCGGCAGCGACTGAGACGCCTACAGAGACGCTGACAGAGTCTGCGACGCGGACTGAGGCAGATAGGGGTAAATATAGGCATAAAGAAGGCAGCAGAGCCCCCAATCGACAGCGGCAGCGACTGAGATGCCTTCAGAGACGCTGACAGGGGCGGCGACGCCGACTGAGACGCCGACTGAGACAGATATGGGTAGATATAGGCATAGAGAAGGCGCCAGACCCCCCAATCGACAGCGGCAGCGACTGAGACGCCTACAGAGGCGCTGACAGAGGCTGCGACGCCAACTGAGATGCCGACTGAGGCAGGTAGCGGTAGATATAGGTATAGAGAAGGCAGCAGAACCCCCAATCGACAGAGGCAGCGACTAAGACGCCTACAGAGACGCTGACAGAGGCTGCGACGCCGACTGAGACCTCGACTGAGGCAGAGAGGGGTAGATATTGGCATAGAGAAGGCAGCAGACCTCCCTCAATCGACAGCGACAGCGACTGAGACGCCTACAGAGACGCTGACAGAGGCTGCGACGCCGACTGAGACGCCGACTGAGGCAGATAGGGATAGATATAGACACAGAGAAGGCAGCAGACCACCCACTCGACAGCGGTAGCGACTGATGCGCCTACAGAGACGCTGACAGTGGCTGCGACGCCGACTGAGACGCCGACTGAGGAAGATAGGAGTAGATATAGGCATAGAGAAGGCAGCAGACCCCCCAATCGACAGCAGCAACGACTGAGACGCCTACAGAGGCTGCGACGCCCACTGAGACGCCGACTGATGCAGATAGGGATAGATATAGACACAGAGAAGGCAGCAGACCACCCACTCGACAGCGGTAGCGACTGATGCGCCTACAGAGACGCTGACAGTGGCTGCGACGCCGACTGAGACGCCGACTGAGGAAGATAGGAGTAGATATAGGCATAGAGAAGGCAGCAGACACCCCAATCGACAGCGGCAGCGACTGAGACGTCTATAGAGACGCTGACAGAGGCTGCGACGCCGACTGAGACGCCGACTGAGGCAGATAGGGGTAGATATAGGTATAGAGAAGGCAGCATACCCCCAATCAACAGCGGCATCGACTGAGACGCCTACAGAGACGCTGACAGAGTCTGCGATGCGGAGTGAGGCAGATAGGGGTAAATATAGGCATAGAGAAGGCAGCAGAACCCCCAATCGACAGCGGCAGCGACTGAGATGCCTTCAGAGACGCTGACAGAGGCAGCGACGCCTACTGAGACGCCGACTGAGGCAGATAGGGGTAGATATAGGCATAGAGAAGGCAGCAGACCCCCACATTCCACAGCGGCAGCGACTGAGACGCCAACAGAGATGCTGACAGAGGCTGCGACGCCGACTGAGACATATATGGGTAGATATAGGCATAGAGAAGGCGCCAGACCCCCAATCGACAGCGGCAGCGACTGAGACGCCTACAGAGGCGCTGACAGAGGCTGCGACGCCAACTGAGATGCCGACTGAGGCAGGTAGGGGTAGATATAGGTATAGAGAAGGCAGCAGAAACCCCAATCGACAGAGGCAGCGACTAAGACGCCTACAGAGACGCTGCCAGAGGCTGCGACGCCGACTGAGACCCCGACTGAGGCAGAGAGGGGTAGATATTGGCATAGAGAAGGCAGCAGACCTCCCTCAATCGACAGCGACAGCGACTGGGACGCCTACAGAGACGCTGACAGAGGCTGCGACGCCGACTGAGGCAGAGAGGGGTAGATATAGGCATAGAGAAGGCACCAGACCCCCCATTCCACAGCGGCAACTACTAAGACGTAAACATAGACGCTGACAGAGGCTGCGACCCCGACTGAGACGTCGAATGAAGCAGATAGGGGTAGATATAGGCATAGAGAAGGCAGCAGACCCCCCAATCGACAGCAGCAACGACTGGTTCGCTAACAGAGGCTGCGACGCCCACTGAGACGCCGACTGATGCAGATAGGGGTAGATATGGGCATAGAGAAGGCAGCAGACCCCCCCACTCGACAGCGGCAGCGACTGATTCGCCTACAGAGACGCTGACAGAAGCTGCGACGCCGACTGAGACGCCGACTGAGGAAGATAGGAGTAGATATAGGCATAGAGAAGGCAGCAGACACCCCCAATCGACAGCGACTGAGAGGCCTACAGAGACGCTGACAGAGGCTGCGACGCCGACTGAGACGCCGACTGAGGCAGATAGGCATAGAGAAGGCAGCATACCCGTCCAATCAACAGCGGCATCAACTGAGACGCCTACAGAGATGCTGACAGAGGCTGCGACGCCTACTGAGATGCCGACTGAGGCAGATAGGGGTAGATATAGGCATAGAGAAGGCAGCAGACCTCCCTCAATCGACAGCGACAGCGACTGGGACGCCTACAGAGACGCTGACAGAGGCTGCGCCGCCGACTGAGTCAGAGAGGGGTAGATATAGGCATAGAGAAGGCAGCAGACCCCCCCAATCCACAGCGGCAGCGTCTGAGACGCCAACAGAGATGCTGACAGAGGCTGCGACGCCGACTGAGACGCCGACTGAGGCAGATATGGGTAGATATAGGCATAGAGAAGGCGCCAGACCCCCCAATCGACAGCGGCAGCGACTGAGACGCCTACAGAGGCGCTGACAGAGGCTGCGACGCCAACTGAGATGCCGACTGAGGCAGGTAGGGGTAGATATAGGTATAGAGAAGGCAGCAGAACCCCCAATCGACAGAGGCAGCGACTAAGACGCCTACAGAGACGCTGACAGAGGCAGCGACTTCGACTGAGGCAGATAGGGGTAGATATTGGCATAGAGAAGGCAGCAGACCTCCCTCAATCGACAGCGACAGCGACTGGGACGCCTACAGAGACGCTGACAGAGGCTGCGACGCCGACTGAGACGCCGACTGAGGCAGAGAGGGTTAGATATAGGCATAGAGAAGGCACCAGACCCCCCAATCCACAGCGGCAACTACTAAGACGTAAACAGAGACGCTGACAGAGACTGCGACCCCGACTCAGACGTCGACTGAAGCAGATAGGGGTAGATATAGGCATAGAGAAGGCAGCAGACCCCCCAATCGACAGCAGCAACGACTGATGCGCCTACAGAGACGCTGACAGAGGCTGCGACGTCGACTGAGGCGCCGACTGAGGCAGATAGGGGTAGATAGAGGCATAGAGAAGGCAGCATACTCCCCCAATCAAAAGCGGCATCGACTGAGACGCCTACAGAGACGCTGACAGAGCCTGCGACGCGGACTGAAGCAGATAGGGGTAAATATAGGCATAGAGAAGGCAGCAGAATCCCCAATCGACAGCGGCAGCGACTGAGACGCCTACAGAGGCTGCGACGCCCACTGAGACGCCGACTGATGCAGATAGGGGTAGATATAGGCACAGAGAAGGCAGCAGACACGCCAATCGACAGCGGCAGCGACTGAGACGCCTACAGAGGCGCTGAGAGAGGCTGCGACGCCTACTGAGATGCCGACTGAGGCAGATAGGGGTAGATATAGGCATAGAGAAGGCAGCAGACCTCCCTCAATCGACAGCGACAGCGACTGGGACGCCTACAGAGACGCTGACAGAGGCTGCGCCGCCGACTGAGTCAGAGAGGGGTAGATATAGGCATAGAGAAGGCAGCAGACCCCCCAATCCACAGCGGCAGCGTCTGAGACGCCAACAGAGATGCTGACAGAGGCTGCGACGCCGACTGAGACGCCGACTGAGGCAGATATGGGTAGATATAGGCATAGAGAAGGCGCCAGACCCCCCAATCGACAGCGGCAGCGACTGAGACGCCTACAGAGGCGCTGACAGAGGCTGCGACGCCAACTGAGATGCCGACTGAGGCAGGTAGGGGTAGATATAGGTATAGAGAAGGCAGCAGAACCCCCAATCGACAGAGGCAGCGACTAAGACGCCTACAGAGACGCTGACAGAGGCAGCGACTTCGACTGAGGCAGATAGGGGTAGATATTGGCATAGAGAAGGCAGCAGACCTCCCTCAATCGACAGCGACAGCGACTGGGACGCCTACAGAGACGCTGACAGAGGCTGCGACGCCGACTGAGACGCCGACTGAGGCAGAGAGGGTTAGATATAGGCATAGAGAAGGCACCAGACCCCCCAATCCACAGCGGCAACTACTAAGACGTAAACAGAGACGCTGACAGAGACTGCGACCCCGACTCAGACGTCGACTGAAGCAGATAGGGGTAGATATAGGCATAGAGAAGGCAGCAGACCCCCCAATCGACAGCAGCAACGACTGATGCGCCTACAGAGACGCTGACAGAGGCTGCCACGTCGACTGAGACGCCGACTGAGGCAGATAGGGGTAGATAGAGGCATAGAGAAGGCAGCATACTCCCCCAATCAAAAGCGGCATCGACTGAGACGCCTACAGAGACGCTGACAGAGCCTGCGACGCGGACTGAAGCAGATAGGGGTAAATATAGGCATAGAGAAGGCAGCAGAATCCCCAATCGACAGCGGCAGCGACTGAGACGCCTACAGAGGCTGCGACGCCCACTGAGACGCCGACTGATGCAGATAGGGGTAGATATAGGCACAGAGAAGGCAGCAGACACGCCAATCGACAGCGGCAGCGACTGAGACGCCTACAGAGGCGCTGAGAGAGGCTGCGACGCCAACTGAGATGCCGACTGAGGCAGATAGGGGTAGATATAGGCATAGAGAAGGCAGCATACCCCCCCTATCAACAGCGGCATCGACTGAGACGCCTACAGAGACGCTGACAGAGTCTGCGACGTGGACTGAGGCAGATAGGGGTACATTTAGGCATAGAGAAGGCAGCAGAACCCCCAATCGACAGCGGCAGCGACTGAGATCCCTTCAGAGACGCTGACAGAGGCGGGACGCCTACTGAGACGCCGACTGAGGCAGATAGGGGTAGATATCGGCATAGAGAAGGCAGCAGACCCCCCCAATCCACAGCGGCAGCGACTGAAACGCCAACAGAGAAGTTGACTGAGGCTGCAACGCCGACTGAGACGCCGACTGAGACGCCTACTGAGGCAGATAGGGGTAGATATAGGCATAGAGAAGGCACCGGACCCCCCAATCCACAGCGGTAACTACTAAGACGTAAACAGAGACGCTGACAGAGGCTGCATCCCCGACTGAGACGTCGATTGAAGCAGATAGGGGTAGATATAGGCATAGATAAGGCAGCAGACCTCCCAATAGACAGCAGCAACGACTGAGACGCCTACAGAGGCTGCGATGCCCACTGAGACGCCGACTGATGCAGATATTGGTAGATATAGGCACAGAGAAAGCAGCAGACCACCCACTCGACAGCGGCAGCAACTGATGCGAATACAGAGACGCTGACAGAGGCTGCGACGCCGACTGAGACGCCGACTGAGGAAGATAGGAGTAGATATAGGCATAGAGAAGGCAGCAGACACCCCAATCGACAGCGGCAGCGACTGAGACGCCTACAGAGACGCTGACAGAGTCTGCGACGCGGACTGAGGCAGATAGGGGTAAATATAGGCATAGAGAAGGCAGCAGAACCCCCAATCGACAGCGGCAGCGACTGAGATGCCTTCAGAGACGCTGACAGGGGCGGCGACGCCGACTGAGACGCCGACTGAGACAGATATGGGTAGATATAGGCATAGAGAAGGCGCCAGACCCCCCAATCGACAGCGGCAGAGACTGAGACGCCTACAGAGGCGCTGACAGAGGCTGCGACGCCAACTGAGATGCCGACTGAGGCAGGTAGGGGTAGATATAGGTATAGAGAAGGCAGCAGAACCCCCAATCGACAGAGGCAGCGACTAAGACGCCTACAGAGACGCTGACAGAGGCTGCGACGCCGACTGAGACCTCGACTGAGGCAGAGAGGGGTAGATATTGGCATAGAGAAGGCAGCAGACCTCCCTCAATCGACAGCGACAGCGACTGAGACGCCTACAGAGACGCTGACAGAGGCTGCGACGCCGACTGAGACGCCGACTGAGGCAGATAGGGGTAGATATAGGCATAGAGAAGGCAGCAGACCCCCCAATCGACAGCAGCAACGACTGAGACGCCTACAGAGGCTGCGACGCCCACTGAGACGCCGACTGATGCAGATAGGGATAGATATAGGCACAGAGAAGGCAGCAGACCACCCACTCGACAGCGGTAGTGACTGATGCGCCTACAGAGACGCTGACAGTGGCTGCGACGCCGACTGAGACGCCGACTGACGAAGATAGGAGTAGATATAGGCATAGAGAAGGCAGCAGACACCCCAATCGACAGCGGCAGCGACTGAGACGCCTATAGAAACGCTGACAGAGGCTGCGACGCCGACTGAGACGCCGACTGAGGCAGATAGGGGTAGATATAGGTATAGAGAAGGCAGCATACCCCCCAATCAACAGCGGCATCGACTGAGACGCCTACAGAGACGCTGACAGAGTCTGCGACGCGGACTGAGGCAGATAGGGGTAAATATAGGCATAGAGAAGGCAGCAGAACTCCCAATCGACAGCGGCAGCGACTGAGATGCCTTCAGAGACGCTGACAGAGGCAGCGACGCCTACTGAGACGCCGACTGAGGCAGATAGGGGTAGATATAGGCATAGAGAAGGCAGCAGACCCCCACATTCCACAGCGGCAGCGACTGAGACGCCAACAGAGATGCTGACAGAGGCTGCGACGCCGACTGAGACATATATGGGTAGATATAGTCATAGAGAAGGCGCCAGACCCCCAATCGACAGCAGCAACGACTGAGACGCCTACAGAGGCTGCGACGCCCACTGAGACGCCGACTGATGCAGATAGGGGTAGATATAGGCACAGAGAAGGCAGCAGACCACCCACTCGACAGCGGCAGCGACTGATGCGCCTACAGAGACGCTGACAGAGGCTGCGACGCCGACTGAGACGCCGACTGAGACGCCGACTGAGGAAGATAGGAGTAGATATAGGCATAGAGAAGGCAGCAGACACGCCAGTCGACAGCGGCAGCGACTGAGACGCCTACAGAGGCGCTGACAGAGGCTGCGACGCTAACAGAGATGCCGACTGAGGCAGGTAGGGGTAGATATAGGCATAGACAAGGCAGCAGCCCCCCCCAATCCACAGCGACTGAAACGCCTACAGAGATGCTGACAGAGGCTGCAACGCCGACTGAGACGCAGACTGATGCAGATAGGGGTATATATAGGCATAGAGAAGGCAGCAGACCCCCCAATCGACAGCGGCAGCGACTGGTTCGCCTACAGAGGCTGCGACGCCCACTGAGACGCCGACTGATGCAGATAGGGGTAGATATAGGCATAGAGAAGGCAGCAGACCCCCCACTCGACAGCGGCAGCGACTGATTCGCCTACAGAGACGCTGACAGAAGCTGCGACGCCGACTGAGACGCCGACTGAGGAAGATAGGAGTAGATATAGGCATAGAGAAGGCAGCAGACACCCCCAATCGACAGCGACTGAGAGGACTACAGAGACGCTGACAGAGGCTGCGACGCCGACTGAGACGCCGACTGAGGCAGATAGGCATAGAGAAGGCAGCATACCCGTCCAATCAACAGCGTCATCGACTGAGACGCCTACAGAGACGCTGACAGAGGCTGCGACGCCGACTGAGGCAGATAGGGGTAAATATATCCATAGAGAAGGCAGCAGACCCCCCAATCGACAGCGGCAGCGACTGAGACGCCTTCAGAGACGCTGACAGAGGCTGCGACGCCTACTGAGATGCCGACTGAGGCAGATAGGGGTAGATATAGGCATAGAGAAGGCAGAAGACCTCCCTCAATCGACAGCGACAGCGACTGGGACGCCTACAGAGACGCTGACAGAGGCTGCGCCGCCGACTGAGTCAGAGAGGGGTAGATATAGGCATAGAGAAGGCAGCAGACCCCCCCAATCCACAGCGGCAGCGACTGAGACGCCAACAGAGATGCTGACAGAGGCTGCGACGCCGACTGAGGCAGATATGGGTAGATATAGGCATAGAGAAGGCGTCAGACCCCCCAATCGACAGCGGCAGCGACTGAGACGCCTACAGAGGCGCTGACAGGAGCTGCGACGCCAACTGAGATGCCGACTGAGGCAGGTAGGGGTAGATATAGGTATAGAGAAGGCAGCAGAACCCCCAATCGACAGAGGCAGCGACTAAGACGCCTACAGAGACGCTGACAGAGGCTGCGACGCCGACTGAGACCCCGACTGAGGCAGAGAGGGGTAGATATTGGTATAGAGAAGGCAGCAGACCTCCCTCAATCAGATGACAGAGGCTGCGACGCCGACTGAGGCAGATATGGGTAGATATAGGCATAGAGAAGGCGCCAGACCCCCAATCGACAGCGGCAGCGACTGAGACGCCTACAGAGGCGCTGACAGAGGCTGCGACGCCAACTGAGATGCCGACTGAGGCAGGTAGGGGTAGATATAGGCATAGAGAAGGCGCCAGACCCCCAATCGACAGCGGCAGCGACTGAGACGCCTACAGAGGCGCTGACAGAGGCTGCGACGCCAACTGAGACGCCGACTGAGGAAGATAGGAGTAGATATAGGCATAGAAAAGGCAGCAGACACCCCAATCGACAGCGGCAGCGACTGAGACGCCTATAGAGACGCTGACAGAGGCTGCGACGCCGACTGAGACGCCGACTGAGGCAGATAGGGGTAGATATAGGTATAGAGAAGGCAGCATACCCCCCAATCAACAGCGGCATCGACTGAGACGCCTACAGAGACGCTGACAGAGTCTGCGACGCGGACTGAGGCAGATAGGGGTAAATATAGGCATAGAGAAGGCAGCAGAACCCCCAATCGACAGCGGCAGCGACTGAGATGCCTTCAGAGACGCTGACAGAGGCAGCGACGCCTACTGAGACGCCGACTGAGGCAGATAGGGGTAGATATAGGCATAGAGAAGGCAGCAGACCCCCACATTCTACAGCGGCAGCGACTGAGACGCCAACAGAGATGCTGACAGAGGCTGCGACGCCGACTGAGACATATATGGGTAGATATAGGCATAGAGAAGGCGCCAGACCCCCAATCGACAGCGGCAGCGACTGAGACGCCTACAGAGGCGCTGACAGAGGCTGCGACGCCAACTGAGATGCCGACTGAGGCAGGTAGGGGTAGATATAGGTATAGAGAAGGCAGCAGAACCCCCAATCGACAGAGGCAGCGACTAAGACGCCTACAGAGACGCTGACAGAGGCTGCGACGCCGACTGAGACCCCGACTGAGGCAGAGAGGGGTAGATATTGGCATAGAGAAGGCAGCAGACCTCCCTCAATCGACAGCGACAGCGACTGGGACGCCTACAGAGACGCTGACAGAGGCTGCGACGCCGACTGAGGCAGAGAGGGGTAGATATAGGCATAGAGAAGGCACCAGACCCCCCATTCCACAGCGGCAACTACTAAGACGTAAACAGAGACGCTGACAGAGGCTGCGACCCCGACTGAGACGTCGACTGAAGCAGATAGGGGTAGATATAGGCATAGAGAAGGCAGCAGACCCCCCAATCGACAGCAGCAACGACTGAGACGCCTACAGGGGCTGCGACGCCCACTGAGACGCCGACTGATGCAGATAGGGGTAGATATAGGCACAGAGAAGGCAGCAGACCCCCCAATCGACAGCAGCAACGACTGAGACGCCTACAGAGGCTGCGACGCCCACTGAGACGCCGACTGATGCAGATAGGGGTAGATATAGGCATAGAGAAGGCAGCAGACCACCCACTCGACAGCGGCAGCGACTGATGCGCCTACAGAGACGCTGACAGAAGCTGCGACACCGACTGGGACGCCGACTGAGGACGATAGGAGTAGATATAGGCATAGAGAAGGCAGCAGACACCCCCAATCGACAGCGGCATCGACTGATTCGCCTACAGAGACGCTGACAGAGGCTGTAACGCCGACTGAGACCCCGACTGAGGCAGAGAGGGGTAGATATTGGCATAGAGAAGGCAGCAGACCTCCCCCAATCGACAGCGGCAGCGACTGAGACGCCTACAGAGGCGCTGACAGAGGCTGCGACGCCAACTGAGACGCCGACTGAGGAAGATAGGAGTAGATATAGGCATAGAGAAAACAGCAGACACCCCAATCGACAGCGGCAGCGACTGAGACGCCTACAGAGACGCTGACAGAGGCTGCGACGCCGACTGAGACGCCGACTGAGGCAGGTAGGGGTAGATATAGGCATAGAGAAGGCAGCATACCCCCCAATCAATAGCGGCTTCGACTGAGACGCTTACAGAGACGCTGACAGAGTCTGCGCCGCGGACTGAGGCAGATAGGGGTAAATATAGGCATAGAGAAGGCAGAAGACCCCCCAATCGACAGCGGCAGCGACTGAGATGCCTTCAGAGACGCTGACAGAGGCGGCGACGCCTACTGAGACGCCGACTGAGGCAGATAGGGGTAGATATAGGCATAGAGAAGGCAGCAGACCCCCCCAATCCACAGCGGAAGCGACTGAGACGCCAACAGAGATGCTGACAGAGGCTGCGACGCCGACTGAGACGCCTATTAAAGCAGATAGGGATATATATAGGCGTAGAGAAGGCAGCAGAACCCCCAATCGACAGCGGCAGCAACTGATTCGCCTAAAGATATGCTGACAGAGGCTGCGACGCCGACTGAGACGCCGACTGAGGAAGATAGGAGTAGATATAGGCATAGAGAAGGCAGCAGACACCCCAATCGATAGCGGCAGCGACTGAGATGCCTACAGTGACGCTGAAAGAGGCTGCGACGCCTACTGAGACGCCGAATGAGGCAGATAGGGGTAGATATAGGCATAGAGCAGGCAGCAGACACCCCCAATCCACAGCGGCAGCGACTGAGACGCTTACAGAGACGCTGACAGAGGCTGCGACGCGGACTGTGGCAGATAGGGGTAAATATAGGCATAGATAAGGCAGCAGACCCCCCAATCGACAGCGGCAGCAACTGATTCGCCTAAAGATATGCTGACAGAGGCTGCGACGCCGACTGAGACGCCGACTGAGGAAGATAGGAGTAGATATAGGCATAGAGAAGGCAGCAGACACCCCAATCGACAGCGGCAGCGACTGAGATGCCTTCAGAGACGCTGACAGGGGCGGCGACGCCGACTGAGACGCCGACTGAGACATATATGGGTAGATATAGGCATAGAGAAGGCGCCAGACCCCCCAATCGACAGCGTTAGCGACTGAGACGCCTACAGAGGCGCTGACAGAGGCTGCAACGCCAACTGAGATGCCGACTGAGGCAGGTAGGGGTAGATATAGGCATAGAGAAGGCAGCAGAACCCCCAATCGACAGAGGCAGCGACTAAGACGCCTACAGAGACGCTGACAGAGGCTGCGACGCCGACTGAGACCTCGACTGAGGCAGAGAGGGGTAGATATTGGCATAGAGAAGGCAGCAGACCTCCCTCAATCGACAGCGACAGCGACTGAGACGCCTACAGAGACGCTGACAGAGGCTGCGTCCCCGACTGAGACGTCGATTGAAGCAGATAGGGGTAGATATAGGCATAGAGAAGGCAGCAGACCCCCCAATAGACAGCAGCAACGACTGAGACGCCTACAGAGGCTGCGATGCCCACTGAGACGCCGACTGATGCAGATATTGGTAGATATAGGCACAGAGAAAGCAGCAGACCACCCACTCGACAGCGGCAGCGACTGATGCGAATACAGAGACGCTGACAGAGGCTGCGACGCCGACTGAGACGCCGACTGAGGAAGATAGGAGTAGATATAGGCATAGAGAAGGCAGCAGACACCCCAATCGACAGCGGCAGCGACTGAGACGCCTACAGAGACGCTGACAGAGTCTGCGACGCGGACTGAGGCAGATAGGGGTAAATATAGGCATAGAGAAGGCAGCAGAACCCCCAATCGACAGCGGCAGCGACTGAGATGCCTTCAGAGACTCTGACAGGGGCGGCGACGCCGACTGAGACGCCGACTGAGACAGATATGGGTAGATATAGGCATAGAGAAGGCGCCAGACCCCCCAATCGACAGCGGCAGCGACTGAGACGCCTATAGAGACGCTGACAGAGGCTGCGACGCCGACTGAGACGCCGACTGAGGCAGATAGGGGTAGATATAGGTATAGAGAAGGCAGCATACCCCCCAATCAACAGCGGCATCGACTGAGACGCCTACAGAGACGCTGACAGAGTCTGCGACGCGGACTGAGGCAGATAGGGGTAAATATAGGCATAGAGAAGGCAGCAGAACCCCCAATCGACAGCGGCAGCGACTGAGATGCCTTCAGATACGCTGACAGAGGCAGCGACGCCTACTGAGACGCCGACTGAGGCAGATAGGGGTAGATATTGGCATAGAGAAGGCAGCAGACCTCCCTCAATCGACAGCGACAGGGACTGGGACGCCTACAGAGACGCTGACAGAGGCTGCGACGCCGACTGAGGCAGAGAGGGGTAGATATAGGCATAGAGAAGGCACCAGACCCCCCATTCCACAGCGGCAACTACTAAGACGTAAACATAGACGCTGACAGAGGCTGCGACCCCGACTGAGACGTCGACTGAAGCAGATAGGGGTAGATATAGGTATAGAGAAGGCAGCAGACCCCCCAATCGACAGCAGCAACGACTGAGACGCCTACAGAGGCTGCGACGCCCACTGAGACGCCGACTGATGCAGATAGGGGTAGATATAGGCACAGAGAAGGCAGCAGACCACCCACTCGACAGCGGCAGCGACTGATGCGCCTACAGAGACGCTGACAGAGGCTGCGACGCCGACTGAGACGCCGACTGAGGAAGATAGGAGTAGATATAGGCATAGAGAAGGCAGCAGACACGCCAGTCGACAGCGGCAGCGACTGAGACGCCTACAGAGGCGCTGACAGAGGCTGCGACGCTAACAGAGATGCCGACAGAGGCAGGTAGGGGTAGATATAGGCATAGACAAGGCAGCAGCCCCCCCCAATCCACAGCGACTGAAACGCCAACAGAGATGCTGACTGAGGCTGCGACGCCGACTGAGACGCCGACTGAGACGCCTACTGAGGCAGATAAGGGTAGATATAAGCATAGAGAAGGCAGCAGACTCCCAATCAACAGCGGCACCGACAGAGACGCCTACAGAGATGCTGACAGAGGCTGCAACGCCGACTGAGACGCAGACTGATGCAGATAGGGGTATATATAGGCATAGAGAAGGCAGCAGACCCCCCAATCGACAGCGGCAGCGACTGGTTCGCCTACAGAGGCTGCGACGCCCACTGAGACGCCGACTGATGCAGATAGGGGTAGATATAGGCATAGAGAAGGCAGCAGACCCCCCACTCGACAGCGGCAGCGACTGATTCGCCTACAGAGACGCTGACAGAGGCTGCGACGCCGACTGAGACGCCGACTGAGGAAGATAGGAGTAGATATAGGCATAGAGAAGGCAGCAGACACCCCCAATCGACAGCGACTGAGAGGCCTACAGAGACGCTGACAGAGGCTGCGACGCCGACTGAGACGCCGACTGAGGCAGATAGGCATAGAGAAGGCAGCATACCCGTCCAATCAACAGCGGCATCGACTGAGACGCCTACAGAGACGCTGACAGAGGCTGCGACGCCGACTGAGGCAGATAGGGGTAAATATATCCATAGAGAAGGCAGCAGACCCCCCAATCGACAGCGGCAGCGACTGAGACGCCTTCAGAGACGCTGACAGAGGCTGCGACGCCTACTGAGATGCCGACTGAGGCAGATAGGGGTAGATATAGGCATAGAGAAGGCAGCAGACCTCCCTCAATCGACAGCGACAGCGACTGGGACGCCTACAGAGACGCTGACAGAGGCTGCGCCGCCGACTGAGTCAGAGAGGGGTAGATATAGGCATAGAGAAGGCAGCAGACCCCCCCAATCCACAGCGGCAGCGACTGAGACGCCAACAGAGATGCTGACAGAGGCTGCGACGCCGACTGAGACGCCGACTGAGGCAGATATGGGTAGATATAGGCATAGAGAAGGCGCCAGACCCCCCAATCGACAGCGGCAGCGACTGAGACGCCTACAGAGGCGCTGACAGAGGCTGCGACGCCAACTGAGATGCCAACTGAGGCAGGTAGGATTAGATATAGGTATAGAGAAGGCAGCAGAACCCCCAATCGACAGAGGCAGCGAGTAAGACGCCTACAGAGACGCTGACAGAGGCAGCGACTTCGACTGAGGCAGATAGGGGTAGATATTGGCATAGAGAAGGCAGCAGACCTCCCTCAATCGACAGCGACAGCGACTGGGACGCCCACAGAGACGCTGACAGAGGCTGCGACGCCGACTGAGACGCCGACTGAGGCAGAGAGGGTTAGATATAGGCATAGAGAAGGCACCAGACCCCCCAATCCACAGCGGCAACTACTAAGACGTAAACAGAGACGCTGACAGAGACTGCGACCCCGACTCAGACGTCGACTGAAGCAGATAGGGGTAGATATAGGCATAGAGAAGGCAGCAGACCCCCCAATCGACAGCAGCAACGACTGATGCGCCTACAGAGACGCTGACAGAGGCTGCGACGCCTACTGAGACGCCGACTGAGACTCCGACTGAGGAAGATAGGAGTAGATATAGGCATAGAGAAGGCAGCAGACACCCCAATCGACAGCGGCAGCGACTGAGACGCCTACAGAGACGCTGACAGAGGCTGCGACGCCGACTGAGACGCCGACTGAGGCAGATAGGTTTAGATAGAGGCATAGAGAAGGCAGCATACTCCCCCAATCAAAAGCGGCATCGACTGAGACGCCTACAGAGACGCTGACAGAGTCTGCGACGCGGACTGAGGCAGATAGGGGTAAATATAGGCATAGAGAAGGCAGCAGAACCCCCAATCGACAGCGGCAGCGACTGAGATGCCTTCAGAGACGCTGACAGAGACTGCGACCCCGACTCAGACGTCGACTGAAGCAGATAGGGGTAGATATAGGCATAGAGAAGGCAGCAGACCCCCCAATCGACAGCAGCAACGACTGATGCGCCTATAGAGACGCTGACAGAGGCTGCGACGCCGACTGAGACGCCGACTGAGACTCCGACTGAGGAAGATAGGAGTAGATATAGGCATAGAGAAGGCAGCAGACACCCCAATCGACAGCGGCAGCGACTGAGACGCCTACAGAGACGCTGACAGAGGCTGCGACGCCGACTGAGACGCCGACTGAGGCAGATAGGGGTAGATAGAGGCATAGAGAAGGCAGCATACTCCCCCAATCAAAAGCGGCATCGACTGAGACGCCTACAGAGACGCTGACAGAGCCTGCGACGCGGACTGAAGCAGATAGGGGTAAATATAGGCATAGAGAAGGCAGCAGAATCCCCAATCGACAGCGGCAGTGACTGAGATGCCTTCAGTGACGCTGACAGAGGCGGCGACGCCTACTGAGACGCCGACTGAGGCAGATAGGGGTAGATATAGGCATAGAGAAGGCAGCAGACCCCCCCAATCCACAGCGCCAGCGACTGAAACGCCAACAGAGATGTTGACAGAGGCTGCGACGCCGACTGAGACGCCTACTGAGGCAGATAGGGGTAGATATAAGCATACAGAAGGCAGCAGACCCCCAATCAACAGCGGCAGCGACAGAGACGCCTACAGAGATGCTGACAGAGGCTGCAACGCCGACTGAGACGCCGACTGATGCAGATAGGGGTAGATATAGGCATAGAGAAGGCAGCAGACCCCCCAATCGACAGCAGCAACGACTGAGACGCCTACAGAGGCTGCGACGCCCACTGAGACGCTGACTGATGCAGATAGGGGTAGATATAGGCACAGAGAAGGCAGCAGACACGCAAATCGACAGCGGCAGCGACTGAGACGCCTACAGAGGCGCTGACAGAGGCTGCGACGCCAACTGAGATGCCGACTGAGGCAGATAGGGGTAGATATAGGCATAGAGAAGGCAGCATACCCCCCCAATCAACAGCGGCATCGACTGAGACGCCTACAGAGACGCTGACAGAGTCTGCGACGTGGACTGAGGCAGATAGGGGTAAATTTAGGCATAGAGAAGGCAGCAGAACCCCCAATCGACAGCGGCAGCGACTGAGATCCCTTCAGAGACGCTGACAGAGGCGGCGACGCCTACTGAGACGCCGAATGAGGCAGATAGGGGTAGATATCGGCATAGAGAAGGCAGCAGACCCCCCCAATCCACAGCGGCAGCGACTGAAACGCCAACAGAGAAGCTGACTGAGGCTGCAACGCCGACTGAGACGCCGACTGAGACGCCTACTGAGGCAGATAGGGGTAGATAAAGGCATAGAGAAGGCACCGGACCCCCCAATCCACAGCGGTAACTACTAAGACGTAACCAGAGACGCTGACAGAGGCTGCGTCCCCGACTGAGACGTCGATTGAAGCAGATAGGGGTAGATATAGGCATAGATAAGGCAGCAGACCCCCCAATAGACAGCAGCAACGACTGAGACGCCTACAGAGGCTGCGATGCCCACTGAGACGCCGACTGATGCAGATATTGGTAGATATAGGCACAGAGAAAGCAGCAGACCACCCACTCGACAGCGGCAGCAACTGATGCGAATACAGAGACGCTGACAGAGGCTGCGACGCCGACTGAGTCGGCGACTGAGGAAGATAGGAGTAGATATAGGCATAGAGAAGGCAGCAGACACCCCAATCGACAGCGGCAGCGACTGAGACACCTACAGAGACGCTGACAGAGTCTGCGAGGCGGACTGAGGCAGATAGGGGTAAATATAGGCATAGAGAAGGCAGCAGAACCCCCAATCGACAGCGGCAGCGACTGAGATGCCTTCAGAGACGCTGACAGGGGCGGCGACGCCGACTGAGACGCCGACTGAGGCAGAGAGGGGTAGATATTGGCATAGAGAAGGCAGCAGACCTCCCTCAATCGACAGCGACAGCGACTGAGACGCCTACAGAGACGCCTACAGAGGCTGCGACGCCCACTGAGACGCCGACTGATGCAGATAGGGATAGATATAGGCACAGAGAAGGCAGCAGACCACCCACTCGACAGCGGTAGCGACTGATGCGCCTACAGAGACGCTGACAGTGGCTGCGACGCCGACTGAGACGCCGACTGAGGAAGATAGGAGTAGATATAGGCATAGAGAAGGCAGCAGACACCCCAATCGACAGCGGCAGCGACTGAGACGCCTATAGAGACGCTGACAGAGGCTGCGACGCCGACTGAGACGCCGACTGAGGCAGATAGGGGTAGATATAGGTATAGAGAAGGCAGCACACCCCCAATCAACAGCGGCATCGACTGAGACGCCTACAGAGACGCTGACAGAGTCTGCGACGCGGACTGAGGCAGATAGGGGTAAATATAGGCATAGAGAAGGCAGCAGAACCCCCAATCGACAGCGGCAGCGACTGAGATGCCTTCAGAGACGCTGACAGAGGCAGCGACGCCTACTGAGACGCCGACTGAGGCAGATTGGGGTAGATATAGGCATAGAGAAGGCAGCAGACCCCCACATTCCACAGCGGCAGCGACTGAGACGCCAACAGAGATGCTGACAGAGGCTGCGACGCCGACTGAGACATATATGGGCAGATATAGGCATAGATAAGGCAGCAGACCCCCCAATAGACAGCAGCAACGACTGAGACGCCTACAGAGGCTGCGACGCCCACTGAGACGCCGACTGATGCAGATATTGGTAGATATAGGCACAGAGAAAGCAGCAGACCACCCACTCGACAGCGGCAGCAACTGATGCGAATACAGAGACGCTGACAGAGGCTGCGACGCCGACTGAGTCGGCGACTGAGGAAGATAGGAGTAGATATAGGCATAGAGAAGGCAGCAGACACCCCAATCGACAGCGGCAGCGACTGAGACACCTACAGAGACGCTGACAGAGTCTGCGAGGCGGACTGAGGCAGATAGGGGTAAATATAGGCATAGAGAAGGCAGCAGAACCCCCAATCGACAGCGGCAGCGACTGAGATGCCTTCAGAGACGCTGACAGGGGCGGCGACGCCGACTGAGACGCCGACTGAGACAGATATGGGTAGATATAGGCATAGAGAAGGCGCCAGACCCCCCAATCGACAGCGGCAGCGACTGAGACGCCTACAGAGGCGCTGACAGAGGCTGCGACGCAGACTGAGATGCCGACTGAGGCAGGTAGGGGTAGATGTAGGTATAGAGAAGGCAGCAGAACCCCCAATCGACAGAGGCAGCGACTAAGACGCCTACAGAGACGCTGACAGAGGCTGCGACGCCGACTGAGACCTCGACTGAGGCAGAGAGGGGTAGATATTGGCATAGAGAAGGCAGGAGACCTCCCTCAATCGACAGCGACAGCGACTGAGACGCCTACAGAGACGCTGACAGAGGCTGCGACGCCGACTGAGACGCCGACTGAGGCAGATAGGGGTAGATATAGGCATAGAGAAGGCAGCAGACCCCCCAATCGACAGCAGCAACGACTGAGACGCCTACAGAGGCTGCGACGCCCACTGAGACGCCGACTGATGCAGATAGGGATAGATATAGGCACAGAGAAGGCAGCAGACCACCCACTCGACAGCGGTAGCGACTGATGCGCCTACAGAGACGCTGACAGTGGCTGCGACGCCGACTGAGACGCCGACTGAGGCAGATAGGGGTAGATATAGGTATAGAGAAGGCAGCATACCCCCAATCAACAGCGGCATCGACTGAGACGCCTACAGAGACGCTGACAGAGTCTGCGACGCGGACTGAGGCAGATAGGGGTAAATATAGGCATAGAGAAGGCAGCAGAACCCCCAATCGACAGCGGCAGCGACTGAGATGCCTTCAGAGACGTTGACAGAGGCAGCGACGCCTACTGAGACGCCGACTGAGGCAGATTGGGGTAGATATAGGCATAGAGAAGGCAGCAGACCCCCACATTCCACAGCGGCAGCGACTGAGACGCCAACAGAGATGCTGACAGAGGCTGCGACGCCGACTGAGACATATATGGGCAGATATAGGCATAGAGAAGGCGCCAGACCCCCAATCGACAGCAGCAACGACTGAGACGCCTACAGAGGCTGCGACGCCCACTGAGACGCCGACTGATGCAGATAGGGGTAGATATAGGCACAGAGAAGGCAGCAGACCACCCACTCGACAGCGGCAGCGACTGATGCGCCTACAGAGACGCTGACAGAGGCTGCGACGCCGACTGAGACGCCGACTGAGACGCCGACTGAGGAAGATAGGAGTAGATATAGGCATAGAGAAGGCAGCAGACACGCCAGTCGACAGCGGCAGCGACTGAGACGCCTACAGAGGCGCTGACAGAGGCTGCGACGCTAACAGAGATGCCGACTGAGGCAGGTAGGGGTAGATATAGGCATAGACAAGGCAGCAGCCCCCCCCCAATCCGCCTCACTCGACAGCGGCAGCGACTGAGACGCCTACAGAGACGCTGACAGAGGCTGCGACGCCGACTGAGACGCCGACTGAGGCAGATAGGGGTAGATATAGGCATCGAGAAGGCAGCATACTCCCCCAATCAACAGCGGCATCGACTGAGACGCCTACAGAGACGCTGACAGAGCCTGCGACGCGGACTGAAGCAGATAGGGGTAAATATAGGCATAGAGAAGGCAGCAGAATCCCCAATCGACAGCGGCAGCGACTGAGATGCCTTCAGTGACGCTGACAGAGGCGGCGACGCCTACTGAGACGCCGACTGAGGCAGATAGGGGTAGATATAGGCATAGAGAAGGCAGCAGACCCCCCCAATCCACAGCGCCAGCGACTGAAACGCCAACAGAGATGTTGACAGAGGCTGCGACGCCGACTGAGACGCCTACTGAGGCAGATAGGGGTAGATATAAGCATAGAGAAGGCAGCAGACCCCCAATCAACAGCGGCAGCGACAGAGACGCCTACAGAGATGCTGACAGAGGCTGCAACGCCAACTGAGACGCCGACTGATGCAGATAGGGGTAGATATAGGCATAGAGAAGGCAGCAGACCCCCCAATCGACAGCGACAGCGACTGGGACGCCTAGAGAGACGCTGACAGAGGCTGCGACGCCGACTGAGACGCCGACTGAGGCAGAGAGGGTTAGATATAGGCATAGAGAAGGCACCAGACCCCCCAATCCACAGCGGCAACTACTAAGACGTAAACAGAGACGCTGACAGAGACTGCGACCCCGACTCAGACGTCGACTGAAGCAGATATGGGTAGATATAGGCATAGAGAAGGCAGCAGACCCCCCAATCGACAGCAGCAACGACTGATGCGCCTACAGAGACGCTGACAGAGGCTGCGACGCCGACTGAGACGCCGACTGAGACGCCGACTGAGACGCCGACTGAGGAAGATAGGAGTAGATATAGGCATAGAGAAGGCAGCAGACACCCCAATCGACAGCGGCAGCGACTGAGACGCCTACAGAGACGCTGACAGAGGCAGCGACTTCGACTGAGGCAGATAGGGGTAGATATTGGCATAGAGAAGGCAGCAGACCTCCCTCAATCGACAGCGACAGCGACTGGGACGCCTAGAGAGACGCTGACAGAGGCTGCGACGCCGACTGAGACGCCGACTGAGGCAGAGAGGGTTAGATATAGGCATAGAGAAGGCACCAGACCCCCCAATCCACAGCGGCAACTACTAAGACGTAAACAGAGACGCTGACAGAGACTGCGACCCCGACTCAGACGTCGACTGAAGCAGATATGGGTAGATATAGGCATAGAGAAGGCAGCAGACCCCCCAATCGACAGCAGCAACGACTGATGCGCCTACAGAGACGCTGACAGAGGCTGCGACGCCGACTGAGACGCCGACTGAGACGCCGACTGAGACGCCGACTGAGGAAGATAGGAGTAGATATAGGCATAGAGAAGGCAGCAGACACCCCAATCGACAGCAGCAGCGACTGAGACGCCTACAGAGACGCTGACAGAGGCTGCGACGCCGACTGAGACGCCGACTGAGGCAGATAGGGGTAGATATAGGCATAGAGAAGGCAGCATACTCCCCCAATCAACAGCGGCATCGACTGAGACGCCTACAGAGACGCTGACAGAGCCTGCGACGCGGACTGAAGCAGATAGGGGTAAATATAGGCATAGAGAAGGCAGCAGAATCCCCAATCGACAGCGGCAGCGACTGAGATGCCTTCAGTGCCGCTGACAGAGGCGGCGACGCCTACTGAGACGCCGACTGAGGCAGATAGGGGTAGATATAGGCATAGAGAAGGCAGCAGACCCCCCCAATCCACAGCCCCAGCGACTGAAACGCCAACAGAGATGTTGACAGAGGCTGCGACGCCGACTGAGACGCCTACTGAGGCAGATAGGGGTAGATATAGGAACAGAGAAGGCAGCAGACACGCCAATCGACAGCGGCAGCGACTGAGACGATTACAGAGGCGCTGACAGAGGCTGCGACGCCAACTGAGATGCCGACTGAGGCAGATAGGGGTAGATATAGGAATAGAGAAGGCAGCATACCCCCCCAATCAACAGCGGCATCGACTGAGACGCCTACAGAGACGCTGACAGAGTCTGCGACGCGGACTGAGGCAGATAGGGGTAAATTTAGGCATAGAGAAGGCAGCAGAACCCCCAATCGACAGCGGCAGCGACTGAGATGCCTTCAGAGACGCTGACAGAGGCGGCGACGCCTACTGAGACGCCGACTGAGGCAGATAGGGGTAGATATCGGCATAGAGAAGGCAGCAGACCCCCCCAATCCACAGCGGCAGCGACTGAAACGCCAACAGAGATGCTGACTGAGGCTGCAACGCCGACTGAGACGCCGACTGAGACGCCTACTGAGGCAGATAGGGGTAGATATAAGCATAGAGACGGCAGCAGACCCCCAATCAACAGCGGCAGCGACAGAGACGCTTACAGAGATGCTGACAGAGGCTGCAACGCCGACTGAGACGCCGACTGATGCAGATAGGGGTAGATATAGGCATAGAGAAGGCAGCAGTAGCCCCACTCGACAGCGGCAGCGACTGATTCGCCTACAGAGACGCTGACAGAAGCTGCGACACCGACTGGGACGCCGACTGAGGTCGATAGGAGTAGATATTGGCATAGAGAAGGCAGCAGACACCCCCAATCGACAGCGGCATCGACTGATTCGCCTACAGAGACGCTGACAGAGGCTGTAACGCCGACTGAGGCAGAGAGGGGTAAATATATCCATAGAGAAGGCAGCAGACCCCCCCAATCGACAGCGGTGGCGACTGAGACGCCTTCAGAGACGCTGACACAGGCTGCGACGCCTACTGAGACGCCGACTGAGGCAGATAGGGGTAGGTATAGGCATAGAGAAGGCAGCAGACCACCCCATTCCACAGCGGCAGCGACTGAGACACCAACAGAGATGCTGACAGAGGCTGCGACGCCGACTGAGACGCCGACTGAGACATATATGGGTAGATATAGGCATAGAGAAGGCGCCAGACCCCCCAATTGACAGCGGCAGCGACTGAGACGCCTACAGAAGCTGCGACGCCCACTGAGACGCCGACTGATGCAGATAGGGGTAGATATAGGCACAGGGAAGGCAGCAGACCACCCACTCGACAGCGGCAGCGACTGATGCGCCTACAGAGACGCTGACAGAAGCTGCGACGCCGACTGAGACGCCGACTGAGACGCCGACGGAGGAAGAGAGGAGTAGATATAGGCATAGAGAAGGCAGCAGACACCCCAATCGACAGTGGCAGCGACTGATTCGCCTACAGAGACGCTAACAGAGGCTGCGACGCCGACTGAGACGCCTACTGAGGCAGATAGGGGTAGATATAAGCATAGAGAAGGCAGCAGACCCCCAACAGCGGCAGCGACAGCGGCAACGACAGACGCGCCTACAGAGATGCTCACAGAGGCTGCAACGCCGACTGAGACGCCCACTGATGCAGATAGGGGTAGATATAGGCATAGAGAAGGCAGCAGACCCCCCAATCCACAGCGGCAGCGACTGAAACGCCAACAGAGATGCTGACTGAGGCTGCGACGCCGACTGAGACGCCGACTGAGACGCCTACTGAGGCAGATAGGGGTAGATATAAGCATAGAGAAGGCAGCAGATCCCCAATCAACAGCGGCAGCGACTGAGACGACTTCAGAGACGCTGACAGAGGCTGCGACGCCTACTGAGACGCCGACTGAGGCAGATATGGGTAGATATAGGCATAGAGAAGGCGCCAGACCCCCCAATCGACAGCGGCAGCGACTGCGACGCCTACAGAGGCGCTGGCAGAGGCTGCGGCGCCAACTGAGATGCCGACTGACGCAGGTAGGGGTAGATATAGGTATAGAGAAGGCAGCAGAACTTCCAATCGACAGAGGCAGCGACTAAGACGCCTACAGAGACGCTGACAGAGGCTGCGACGCCGACTGAGACCCCGACTGAGGCAGAGAGGGGTAGATATTGGCATAGAGAAGGCAGCAGACCTCCCTCAATCGAAAGCGACAGCGACTGGGACGCCTACAGAGACGCTGACAGAGGCTGCGACGCCGACTGAGACGCCTACTGAGGCAGAGAGGGGTAGATATAGGCATAGAGAAGGCACCAGACCCCCCAATCCACAGCGGCAACTACTAAGACGTAAACAGAGACGCTGACACAGGCTGCGACCCCGACTGAGATGTCGACTGAAGCAGATAGGGGTAGATATAGGCATAGAGAAGGCAGCAGACCCCCAATCGACAGCAGCAACGACTGAGAAGCCTACAGAGGCTGCGACGCCCACTGAGACACCGACTGATGCAGATAGGTGTAGATATAGGCACAGAGAAGGCAGCAGACCACCCACTCTACAGCGGCAGCGACTGATGCGCCTACAGAGACGCTGACAGAGGCTGCGACGCCGACTGAGACGCCGACTGAGGAAGATAGGAGTAGATATAGGCATAGAGAAGGCAGCAGACACCCCAATCGACAGCGGCAGCGATTGAGACGCCTGCAGAGAAGCTGACAGAGGCTGCGACGCCGACTGAGACGCCGACTGAGGCAGATAGGGGTAGATATAGGCATAGAGAAGGCAGCATACCCCCCCAATCAACAGCGGCATCGACTGAGACGCCTACAGAGACGCTGACAGAGTCTGCGACGCGGACTGAGGCAGATAGGGGTAGATATAGGCATAGAGAAGGCAGCAGCCCACCCCCAATCCACAGCGGCAGCGACTGAAACGCCAACAGAAAAGCTGACTGAGGCTGCGACGCCGACTGAGACGCCGACTGGGACGCCCACTGAGACGCCTACTGAGGCAGATAGGGGTAGATATAAGCTTGGAAAAGGCAGCAGACCCCCAATCAACAGCGGCAGCGACTGAGACGCCTTCAGAGAACCTGACAGAGGCTGCGACGCCCACTGAGACGCCGACTGTGGCAGATAGGGGTAGATATAGGCATAGAGAAGGCAGCTGACCCCCCAATCCACAGCGGCAGCGACTGAGACGCCAACAGAGATGCTGACAGAGGCTGCGACGCCGACTGAGACGCTGACTGAGGCAGATATACGTAGATATAGGCATAGATAAGGCGCCAGACCCCCCAATCGACAGCGGCAGCGACTGAGACGCCTACAGAGGCGCTGACAGAGGCTGCGACGCCAACTGAGATGCCGGCTGAGGCAGGTAGGGGTAGATATAGGCATAGAGAAGGCAGCAGACCCCCCAATCGACAGCGGCAGCGACTGAGACGCCTACAGAGGCGCTGACAGAGGCTGCGACGCCAACTGAGATGCCGACTGAGGCAGGTAGGGGTAGATATAGGTATAGAGAAGGCAGCAGAACCCCCAATCGACAGAGGCAGCGACTAAGACGCCTACAGAGACGCTGACAGATGCTGCGACGGCGACTGAGACCCCGACTGAGGCAGAGAGGGTTAGATATTGGCTTAGAGAAGGCAGCAGACCTCCCTCAATCGACAGCGACAGCGACTGGGACGCCTACAGAAGCTGCGACGCCCACTGAGACGCCGACTGATGCAGATAGGGGTAGATATTGGCATAGAGAAGGCAGCAGACCTCCCTCAATCGACAGCGACAGCGACTGGGACACCTACAGAGACGCTGACAGAGTCTGCGACGCGGACTGAGGCAGATAGAGGTAAATATAGGCATAGAGAAGGCAGCAGAATCCCCAATTGACAGCGGCAGCGACTGAGATGCCTTCAGAGACGCTGACAGAGGCGGTGACGCCTACTGAGACGCCGACTGAGGCAGATAGGGGTAGATATAAGCATAGAGAAGGCAGCAGACCCCCAATCGACAGCAGCAACGACTGAGACGCCTACAGAGTATGCGACGCCCACTGAGACGCCGACTGATGCAGATAGGGGTTGGTATAGGCATAGAGAAGGCAGCAGACCCCCTACTCGACAGCGGCAGCGACTGATTCGCCTACAGAGACGCTGACAGAAGCTGCGACGCCGACTGAGACGCCGACTGAGGAAGATAGGAGTAGATATAGGCATAAAGAAGGCAGCAGACACCCCCAATCGACAGCGACTGAGAGGCCTACAGAGACGCTGACAGAGGCTGCGACGCACACTGAGACGCCGACTGAGGCAGATAGGGGTAGATATAGGCATAGAGAAGGCAGCATACCCGCCCAATCGACAGCGGCATCGACTGAGACGCCTATAGAGACGCTGACAGAGGCTGCGACGCCGACTGAGGCAGATAGGGGTAAATATATCCATAGAGAAGGCAGCAGCCCCCCAATCGACAGCGGCAGCGACTGAGACGCCTTCAGAGACGCTGACAGAGGCTGCGACGCCTACTGAGATGCCGACTGAGGCAGATAGGGGTAGATATAGGCATAGAGAAGGCAGCAGACCTCCCTCAATCGACAGCGACAGCGACTGGGACGCCTACAGAGAAGCTGACAGAGGCTGCGCTGCCGACTGAGACGCCGACTGAGGCAGAGAGGGGTAGATATAGGCATAGAGAACGCAGCAGACCCCCCCAATCCACAACGGCAGCGACTGAGACGCCTACAGAGACGCTGACAGAGGCTGGGACGCCGACTGAGGCAAATAGGGGTAAATATATCCATAGAGAAGGCAGCAGCCCCCCAATCGACAGCGGCAGCGACTGAGACGCCTTCAGAGACGCTGACAGAGGCTGCGACGCCTACTGAGATGCCGACTGAGGCAGATAGGGGTAGATATAGGCATAGAGAAGGCAGTAGACCTCCCTCAATCGACAGCGACAGCGACTGGGACGCCTATAGAGACGCTGCAAGAGGCTGCGACGCCAACTGAGATGCCGACTGAGGCAGGTAGGGGTAGATATATGTATAGAGAAGGCAGCAGAACCCCCAATCGACAGAGGCAGCGACTAAGACGCCTACAGAGACGCTGACAGAGGCTGCGACGCCGACTGAGACCCCGACTGAGGCAGAGAGGGGTAGATATTGGCATAGAGAAGGCAGCAGACCTCCCTCAATCGACAGCGACAGCGACTGGGACGCCTACAGAGACGCTGACAGAGGCTGCGACGCCGACTGAGACGCCGACTGAGTCAGAGAGGGGTAGATATAGGCATAGAGAAGGCACCAGACCCCCCAGTTAACAGCGGCAACCACTAAGACGTAAACAGAGACGCTGACAGAGACTGCGACCCCGATTCAGACGTCGACTGAAGCAGATAGGGGTAGATATAGGCATAGAGAAGGCAGCAGACCCCCCAATCGACAGCAGCAACGAATGAGACGCCTACAGAGGCTGCGACGCCCACTGAGACGCCGACTGATGCAGATAGGGGTAGATATAGTCACAGAGAAGGCAGCAGACCACCCACTCGACAGCGGCAGCGACTGATGCGCCTACAGAGACGCTGACAGAGATTGCGACACCGACTGAGACGCCGACTGAGACGCCGACTGAGACGCCGACTGAGACGCCGACTGAAGAAGATAGGAGTAGATATAGGCATAGAGAAGGCAGCAGACACCCCAATCGACAGCGACAGCGACTGAGACGCCTACAGAGACGCTGACAGAGGCTGCGACGCCGACTGAGGCAGATAGGGGTAGATATAGGCATAGAGAAGGCAGCATACTCCCCCAATCAACAGCGGCATCGACTGAGACGCCTACAGAGACGCTGACAGAGCCTGCGACGCGGACTGAAGCAGATAGGGGTAAATATAGGCATAGAGAAGGCAGCAGAATCCCCAATCGACAGCGGCAGCGACTGAGATGCCTTCAGTGACGCTGACAGAGGCGGCGACGCCTACTGAGACGCCGACTGAGGCAGATAGGGGTAGATATAGGCATAGAGAGGGCAGCAGACCCCCCCAATCCACAGCGGCAGCGACTGAAACGCCAACAGAGACGCTGACTGAGGCTGCGACGCCGACTGAGACGCCGACTGAGACGCCTACTGAGGCAGATAGGGGTAGATATGAGCATAGAGAAGGCAGCAGACCCCCAATCAACAGCGGCAGCGACTGATTCGCCTACAGAGACGCTGACAGAAGCTGCGACACCGACTGGGACGCCGACTGAGGACGATAGGAGTAGATATAGGCATAGAGAAGGCAGCAGACACCCCCAATCGACAGCGGCATCGACTGATTCGCCTACAGAGACGCTGACAGAGGCTGTAACGCCGACTGAGACGCCGACTGAGGCAGAGAGGGGTAAATATATCCATAGAGAAGGCAGCAGACCCCCCCCATTCCACAGCGGCAGCGACTGAGACACCAACAGAGATCCTGACAGAGGCTGCGACGCCGACTGAGACGCCGACTGAGACATATATGGGTAGATATAGGCATAGAGAAGGCGCCAGACCCCCCAATCGACAGCGGCAGCGACTGAGACGCCTACAGAGGCGCTGCCAGAGGCTGCGACGCCAACTGAGATGCCGACTGAGGCAGGTAGGGGTAGATATAGGTATAGAGAAGGCAGCAGAACCCCCAATCGACAGAGGCAGCGACTAAGACGCCCACAGAGACGCTGACAGAGGCTGCGACGCCGACTGAGACCCCGACTGAGGCAGAGAGGGGTAGATATTGGCATAGAGAAGGCAGCAGACCTCCCTCAATCGACAGCGACAGCGACTGGGACGCCTACAGAGACGCTGATAGAGGCTGCGACGCCGACTGAGACGCCGACTGAGGCAGATAGGGGTAGATATAGGCATAGAGAAGGCAGCATACCCGCCCAATCGACAGCGGCATCGACTGAGACGCCTATAGAGACGCTGACAGAGGCTGCGACGCCGACTGAGGCAGATAGGGGTAAATATATCCATAGAGAAGGCAGCAGCCCCCCAATCGACAGCGGCAGCGACTGAGACGCCTTCAGAGACGCTGACAGAGGCTGCGACGCCTACTGAGATGCCGACTGAGGCAGATAGGGGTAGATATAGGCATAGAGAAGGCAGCAGACCTCCCTCAATCGACAGCGACAGCGACTGGGACGCCTACAGAGAAGCTGACAGAGGCTGCGCTGCCGACTGAGACGCCGACTGAGGCAGAGAGGGGTAGATATAGGCATAGAGAACGCAGCAGACCCCCCCAATCCACAACGGCAGCGACTGAGACGCCTACAGAGACGCTGACAGAGGCTGGGACGCCGACTGAGGCAAATAGGGGTAAATATATCCATAGAGAAGGCAGCAGCCCCCCAATCGACAGCGGCAGCGACTGAGACGCCTTCAGAGACGCTGACAGAGGCTGCGACGCCTACTGAGATGCCGACTGAGGCAGATAGGGGTAGATATAGGCATAGAGAAGGCAGTAGACCTCCCTCAATCGACAGCGACAGCGACTGGGACGCCTATAGAGACGCTGCAAGAGGCTGCGACGCCAACTGAGATGCCGACTGAGGCAGGTAGGGGTAGATATATGTATAGAGAAGGCAGCAGAACCCCCAATCGACAGAGGCAGCGACTAAGACGCCTACAGAGACGCTGACAGAGGCTGCGACGCCGACTGAGACCCCGACTGAGGCAGAGAGGGGTAGATATTGGCATAGAGAAGGCAGCAGACCTCCCTCAATCGACAGCGACAGCGACTGGGACGCCTACAGAGACGCTGACAGAGGCTGCGACGCCGACTGAGACGCCGACTGAGTCAGAGAGGGGTAGATATAGGCATAGAGAAGGCACCAGACCCCCCAGTTAACAGCGGCAACCACTAAGACGTAAACAGAGACGCTGACAGAGACTGCGACCCCGATTCAGACGTCGACTGAAGCAGATAGGGGTAGATATAGGCATAGAGAAGGCAGCAGACCCCCCAATCGACAGCAGCAATGAATGAGACGCCTACAGAGGCTGCGACGCCCACTGAGACGCCGACTGATGCAGATAGGGGTAGATATAGTCACAGAGAAGGCAGCAGACCACCCACTCGACAGCGGCAGCGACTGATGCGCCTACAGAGACGCTGACAGAGATTGCGACACCGACTGAGACGCCGACTGAGACGCCGACTGAGACGCCGACTGAAGAAGATAGGAGTAGATATAGGCATAGAGAAGGCAGCAGACACCCCAATCGACAGCGACAGCGACTGAGACGCCTACAGAGACGCTGACAGAGGCTGCGACGCCGACTGAGGCAGATAGGGGTAGATATAGGCATAGAGAAGGCAGCATACTCCCCCAATCAACAGCGGCATCGACTGAGACGCCTACAGAGACGCTGACAGAGCCTGCGACGCGGACTGAAGCAGATAGGGGTAAATATAGGCATAGAGAAGGCAGCAGAATCCCCAATCGACAGCGGCAGCGACTGAGATGCCTTCAGTGACGCTGACAGAGGCGGCGACGCCTACTGAGACGCCGACTGAGGCAGATAGGGGTAGATATAGGCATAGAGAGGGCAGCAGACCCCCCCAATCCACAGCGGCAGCGACTGAAACGCCAACAGAGACGCTGACTGAGGCTGCGACGCCGACTGAGACGCCGACTGAGACGCCTACTGAGGCAGATAGGGGTAGATATGAGCATAGAGAAGGCAGCAGACCCCCAATCAACAGCGGCAGCGACTGATTCGCCTACAGAGACGCTGACAGAAGCTGCGACACCGACTGGGACGCCGACTGAGGACGATAGGAGTAGATAGAGGCATAGAGAAGGCACCAGACCCCCCAGTCCAAAGCGGCAAATACTAAGACGTAAACAGAGACTGCGACCCCGATTCAGACGTCGACTGAAGCAGATTGGGGTAGATATAGGCATAGAGAAGGCAGCAGACCCCCCCAATCGACAGCAGCAACGACTGAGACGCCTACAGAGGCTGCGACGCCCACTGAGACGCCGACTGATGCAGATAGGGGTAGATATAGGCACAGAGAGGGCAGCAGACCACCCACTCGACAGCGGCAGCGACTAATGCGCCTACAGAGACGCTGACAGAGACTGCGACGCCGACTGAGACGCCGACTGAGACGCCGACTGAGGAAGATAGGAGTAGATATAGGCATAGAGAAGGCAGCAGACACCCCAATCGACAGCGGCAGCGACTGAGACGCCTACAGAGACGCTGAAAGAGGCTGCGACGCCGACTGAGACGCCAACTGAGGCAGATACGGGTAGATATAAGCATAGAGAAGGCAGCATACTCCCCCAATCAACAGCGGCATCGACTGAGACGCCTACAGAGACGCTGACAGAGCCTGCGACGCGGACTGAAGCAGATAGGGGTAAATATAGGCATAGAGAAGGCAGCAGAATCCCCAAAAGACAGCGGCAGCGACTGAGATGCCTTCAGTGACGCTGACAGAGGCGGCGACGCCTACTGAGACGCCGACTGAGGCAGATAGGGGTAGATATAGGCATAGAGAAGGCAGCAGACCCCCCCAATCCACAGCGGCAGCGACTGAAACGCCAACAGAGATGCTGACTGAGGCTGCGACGCCGACTGAGACGCCGACTGAGACGCCTACTGAAGCAGAAAGGGGTAGATATAAGCATAGAGAAGGCAGCAGACCCCCAATCAACAGCGGCAGCGACAGAGACGCCTACAGAGGCTGCGACGCCCACTGAGACGCCGACTGATGCAGATAGGGGTAGATATAGGCATATAGAAGGCAGCAGACCCCCCACTCGAGAGCGGCAGCGACTGATTCGCCTACAGAGACGCTGACAGAAGCTGCGACGCCGACTGAGACGCCGACTGAGGAAGATAGGAGTAGATATAGGCATAGAGAAGGCAGCAGACACCCCAATGGACAGCGACTGAGAGGCCTACAGAGACGCTGACAGAGGCTGCGACGCACACTGAGACGCCGACTGAGGCAGATAGGGGTAGATATAGGCATAGAGAAGGCAGCATACCCGCCCAATCGACAGCGGCATCGACTGAGACGCCTACAGAGACGCTGACAGAGGCTGCGACGCCGACTGAGGCAGATAGGGGTAAATATATACATAGAGAAGGCAGCAGCCCCCCAATCGACAGCGACAGCGACTGGGACGCCTACAGAGACGCTTACAGAGGCTGCGCCGCCGACTGAGACGCCGACTGAGGCAGAGAGGGGTAGATATAGACATAGAGAAGGCAGCAGACCCCCCAATCCACAGCGGCAGCGACTGAGACGACAACAGAGATGCTGACAGAGGCTGCGACGCCGATTGAGACGCCGACTGAGGCAGATATGGGTAGATATAGGTATAGAGAAGGCGCCAGACCCCCCAATCGACAGCGGCAGCGACTGAGACGCCTACAGAGGCGCTGACAGAGGCTGCGACGCCAACTGAGATGCCGACTGAGGCAGGTAGGGCTAGATATAGGTATAGAGAAGGCAGCAGAAGCCCCAATCGACAGCGGCAGCGACTGATGCGCCTACAGAGACGCTGACAGAAGCTGCGACGCCGACTGAGACGCCGACTGAGACGCCGACGGAGGAAGAGAGGAGTAGATATAGGCATAGAGAAGGCAGCAGACGCCCCAATCGACAGCGACAGCGACTGGGACGCCTACAGAAGCTGCGACGCCCACTGAGACGCCGACTGATGCAGATAGGGGTAGATATAGGCACAGGGAAGGCAGCAGACTACCCACTCGACAGCGGCAGCGACTGATGCGCCTACAGAGACGCTGACAGAAGCTGCGACGCCGACTGAGACGCCGACTGAGACGCCGACTGAGACGCCGACTGAGACGCCGACGGAGGAAGAGAGGAGTAGATATAGGCATAGAGAAGGCAGCAGACACCCCAATCGACAGCGGCAGTGACTGAGATGCCTACAGAGACGCTGACAGAGGCTGCGACGCCGACTGAGACGCAGACTGAGGCAGATAGGGGTAGATATAGGCATAGAGAAGGCAGCATACCCCCCCAATCAACAGCGGCATCGACTGAGACGCCTACAGAGACGCTGACAGAGCCTGCGACGCGGACTGAAGCAGATAGGGGTAAATATAGGCATAGAGAAGGTAGCAGAATCCCCAATCGACAGCGGCAGCGACTGAGATGCCTTCAGTGACGCTGACAGAGGCGGCGACGCTTACTGAGACGCCGACTGATGCAAATAGGGGTCGATATATGCATAGAGAAGGCAGCAGACCCCCCACTCGACAGCGGCAGCGACTGATTCGCCTACAGAGACCCTAACAGAGGCTGCGACGCCGACTGAGACGCCGACTTAGACGCCGACTGAGACGCCTACTGAGGCAGATAGGGGTAGATATAAGCATAGAGAAGGCAGCAGACCCCCAACAGCGGCAGCGGCAACGACAGAGGCGCCTACAGAGATGCTCACAGAGGCTGCAATGCCGACTGAGACGCCCACTGATGCAGATAGGGGTAGATATAGGCATAGAGAAGGCAGCAGACCCCCCAATCCACAGCGGCAGCGACTGAAACGCCAACAGAGATGCTGACTGAGGCTGCGACGCCGACTGAGACGCCTACTGAGGCAGATAGGGGTAGATATAAGCATAGAGAAGGCAGCAGACCCCCAATCAACAGCGGCAGCGACTGAGACGACTTCAGAGACGCTGACAGAGGCTGCGACGCCTACTGAGACGCCGACTGAGGCAGATAGGGGTAGATATAGGCATAGAGAAGGCAGCAGACCCCCCCAATCCACAGCTGCAGCGACTGAGACGCCAACAGAGATGCTGACAGAGGCTGCGACGCCGACTGAGACGCCGACTGAGGCAGATATGGGTAGATATAGGCATAGAGAAGGCGCCAGACCCCCCCAATCGACAGCGGCAGCGACTGAGACGCCTACAGAGGCGCTGACAGAGGCTGCGACGCCAACTGAGATGCCGACTGAGGCAGGTAGGGGTAGATATAGGTATAGAGAAGGCAGCAGAACCTCCAATCGACAGAGGCAGCGACTAAGACGCCTACAAAGACGCTGACAGAGGCTGCGACGCCGACTGAGACCCCGACTGAGGCAGAGAGGGGTAGATATTGGCATAGAGAAGGCAGCAGACCTCCCTCAATCGACAGCGACAGCGACTGGGACGCCTACAGAGACGCTGACAGAGGCTGCGACGCCGACTGAGACGCCTACTGAGGCAGAGAGGGGTAGATATAGGCATAGAGAAGGCACCAGACCCCCCAATCCAAAGCAGCAACTACTAAGACGTAAACAGAGACGCTGACACAGACTGCGACCCCGACTGAGACGTCGACTGAAGCAGATAGGGGTAGATATAGGCATAGAGAAGGCAGCAGACCCCCAATCGACAGCAGCAACGACTGAGACGCCTACAGAGGCTGCGACGCCCACTGAGACGCCGACTGATGCAGATAGGGGTAGATATAGGCACAGAGAAGGCAGCAGACCACCCACTCGACAGCGGCAGCGACTGATGCGCCTACAGAGACGCTGACAGAGGCTGCGACGCCGACTGAGACGCCGACTGAGGAAGATAGGAGTAGATATAGGCATAGAGAAGGCAGCAGACCCCCAATCAACAGCGGCAGCGACTGAGACGCCTTCAGAGAACCTGAGAGAGGCTGCGACGCCTACTGAGACGCCGACTGTGGCAGATAGGGGTAGATATAGGCATAGAGAAGGCAGCTGACCCCCCAATCCACAGCGGCAGCGACTGAGACGCCAACAGAGATGCTGACAGGGGTGCGACACCGACTGAGACGCTGACTGAGGCAGATATGGGTATATATAGGCATAGAGAAGGCAGCAGAACCCCCAATCGACAGCGGCAGCGACTGAGACGC
This sequence comes from Clusia tigrina, assembly GCA_920105625.2. Classification (NCBI taxonomy): domain Eukaryota; kingdom Metazoa; phylum Arthropoda; class Insecta; order Diptera; family Clusiidae; genus Clusia; species Clusia tigrina. The sequence goes on along the minus strand of OV050031.1, from coordinate 71,323,043 downwards.
CTTCAGAGACGCTGACAGAGGCTGAGACGCCGACTGAGACGCCTACTGCGGCAGATAGGGGTAGATATAAGCATAGAAAAGGCAGCAGACCCCCAATCAACAGCGGCAGCGACTGAGACGCCTTCAGATAACCTGACAGAGGCTGCGACGCCTACTGAGACGCCGACTGTGGCAGATAGGGGTAGATATAGGCATAGAGAAGGCAGCTGACCCCCCAATCCACAGCGGCAGCGACTGAGACGCCAACAGAGATGCTGACAGAGGCTGCGACGCCGACTGAGACGCTGACTGAGGCAGATATGGGTAGATATCGGCATAGAGAAGGCGCCAGACCCCCCAATCGACAGCGGCAGCGACTGAGACGCCTACAGAGGCGCTGACAGAGGCTGCGACCCCAACTGAGATGCCGGCTGAGGCAGGCAGGGGTAGATATAGGCATAGAGAAGGCAGCAGACCCCCCAATCGACAGCGGCAGCGACTGAGACGCCTACAGTGGCGCTGACAGAGGCTGCGACGCCAACTGAGATGCCGACTGAGGCAGGTAGGGGTAGATATAGGTATAGAGAAGGCAGCAGAACCCCCAATCGACAGAGGCAGCGACTAAGACGCCTACAGAGACGCTGACAGAGGCTGCGACGCCGACTGAGACCCCGACTGCGGCAGAGAGGGTTAGATATTGGCATAGAGAAGGCAGCAGACCTCCCTCAATCGACAGCGACAGCGACTGGGACGCCTACAGAAGCTTCGACGCCCACTGAGACGCCGACTGATGCAGATAGGGGTAGATATTGGCATAGAGAAGGCAGCAGACCTCCCTCAATCGACAGCGACAGCGACTGGGACACCTACAGAGACGCTGACAGAGTCTGCGACACGGACTGAGGTAGATAGAGGTAAATATAGGCATAGAGAAGGCAGCAGAACCCCCAATCGACAGCGGCAGCGACTGAGATTCCTTCAGAGACGCTGACAGAGGCGGTGACGCCTACTGAGACGCCGACTGAGGCAGATAGGGGTAGATATAAGCATAGAGAAGGCAGCAGACCCCCAATCAACAGCGGCAGCGACAGAGACGCCTACAGATATGCTGACAGAGGCTGCGACGCCTACTGAGACGCTGACTGAGGCAGATATGGGTAGATATTGGCGTAGAGAAGGCAGCAGACCTCCCTCAATCGACAGCGACAGCGACTGGGACGCCTACAGAGACGCTGACAGAGGCTGCGATGACGACTGAGACGCCGACGGAGGAAGAGAGGAGTAGATATAGGCATAGAGAAGGCAGCAGACACCCCAATCGACAGCGACAGCGACTGGGACGCCTACAGAAGCTGCGACGCCCACTGAGACGCCGACTGATGCAGATAGGGGTAGATATAGGCACAGGGAAGGCAGCAGACTACCCAATCGACAGCGGCAGCGACTGATGCGCCTACAGAGACGCTGACAGAAGCTGCGACGCCGACTGAGACGCCGACTGAGACGCCGACTGAGACGCCGACTGAGACGCCGACGGAGGAAGAGAGGAGTAGATATAGGCATAGAGAAGGCAGCAGACACCCCAATCGACAGCGGCAGTGACTGAGACGCCTACAGAGACGCTGACAGAGGCTGCGACGCCGACTGAGACGCTGACTGAGGCAGATAGGGGTAGATATAGGCATAGAGAAGGCAGCATACCCCCCCAATCAACAGCGGCATCGACTGAGACGCCTACAGAGACGCTGACAGAGCCTGCGACGCGGACTGAAGCAGATAGGGGTAAATATAGGCATAGAGAAGGTAGCAGAATCCCCAATCGACAGCGGCAGCGACTGAGATGCCTTCAGTGACGCTGACAGAGGCGGCGACGCTTACTGAGACGCCGACTGATGCAAATAGGGGTCGATATAGGCATAGAGAAGGCAGCAGACCCCCCACTCGACAGCGGCAGCGACTGATTCGCCTACAGAGACCCTAACAGAGGCTGCGACGCCGACTGAGACGCCGACTTAGACGCCGACTGAGACGCTTACTGAGGCAGATAGGGGTAGATATAAGCATAGAGAAGGCAGCAGACCCCCAACAGCGGCAGCGGCAACGACAGAGGCGCCTACAGAGATGCTCACAGAGGCTGCAATGCCGACTGAGACGCCCACTGATGCAGATAGGGGTAGATATAGGCATAGAGAGGGCAGCAGACCCCCCAATCCACAGCGGCAGCGACTGAAACGCCAACAGAGATGCTGACTGAGGCTGCGACGCCGACTGAGACGCCTACTGAGGCAGATAGGGGTAGATATAAGCATAGAGAAGGCAGCAGACCCCCAATCAACAGCGGCAGCGACTGAGACGACTTCAGAGACGCTGACAGAGGCTGCGACGCCTACTGAGACGCCGACTGAGGCAGATAGGGGTAGATATAGGCATAGAGAAGGCAGCAGACCCCCCCAATCCACAGCGGCAGCGACTGAGACGCCAACAGAGATGCTGACAGAGGCTGCGACGCCGACTGAGACGCCGACTGAGGCAGATAGGGGTAGATATAGGCATAGAGAAGGCGCCAGACCCCCCCAATCGACAGCGGCAGCGACTGAGACGCCTACAGAGGCGCTGACAGAGGCTGCGACGCCAACTGAGATGCCGACTGAGGCAGGTAGGGGTAGATATAGGTATAGAGAAGGCAGCAGAACCTCCAATCGACAGAGGCAGCGACTAAGACGCCTACAAAGACGCTGACAGAGGCTGCGACGCCGACTGAGACCCCGACTGAGGCAGAGAGGGGTAGATATTGGCATAGAGAAGGCAGCAGACCTCCCTCAATCGACAGCGACAGCGACTGGGACGCCTACAGAGACGCTGACAGAGGCTGCGACGCCGACTGAGACGCCTACTGAGGCAGAGAGGGGTAGATATAGGCATAGAGAAGGCACCAGACCCCCCAATCCAAAGCGGCAACTACTAAGACGTAAACAGAGACGCTGACACAGACTGCGACCCCGACTGAGACGTCGACTGAAGCAGATAGGGGTAGATATAGGCATAGAGAAGGCAGCAGACCCCCAATCGACAGCAGCAACGACTGAGACGCCTACAGAGGCTGCGACGCCCACTGAGACGCCGACTGATGCAGATAGGGGTAGATATAGGCACAGAGAAGGCAGCAGACCACCCACTCGACAGCGGCAGCGACTGATGCGCCTACAGAGACGCTGACAGAGGCTGCGACGCCGACTGAGACGCCGACTGAGGAAGATAGGAGTAGATATAGGCATAGAGAAGGCAGCAGACCCCCAATCAACAGCGGCAGCGACTGAGACGCCTTCAGAGAACCTGAGAGAGGCTGCGACGCCTACTGAGACGCCGACTGTGGCAGATAGGGGTAGATATAGGCATAGAGAAGGCAGCTGACCCCCCAATCCACAGCGGCAGCGACTGAGACGCCAACAGAGATGCTGACAGGGGTGCGACACCGACTGAGACGCTGACTGAGGCAGATATGGGTAGATATAGGCATAGAGAAGGCAGCAGAACCCCCAATCGACAGCGGCAGCGACTGAGACGCCTTCAGAGACGCTGACAGAGGCTGAGACGCCGACTGAGACGCCTACTGCGGCAGATAGGGGTAGATATAAGCATAGAAAAGGCAGCAGACCCCCAATCAACAGCGGCAGCGACTGAGACGCCTTCAGATAACCTGACAGAGGCTGCGACGCCTACTGAGACGCCGACTGTGGCAGATAGGGGTAGATATAGGCATAGAGAAGGCAGCAGACCCCCCAATCCACAGCGGCAGCGACTGAGACGCCAACAGAGATGCTGACAGAGGCTGCGACGCCGACTGAGACGCTGACTGAGGCAGATAGGGGTAGATATAGGCATAGAGAAGGCGCCAGACCCCCCAATCGACAGCGGCAGCGACTGAGACGCCTACAGAGGCGCTGACAGAGGCTGCGACCCCAACTGAGATGCCGGCTGAGGCAGGCAGGGGTAGATATAGGCATAGAGAAGGCAGCAGACCCCCCAATCGACAGCGGCAGCGACTGAGACGCCTACAGTGGCGCTGACAGAGGCTGCGACGCCAACTGAGATGCCGACTGAGGCAGGTAGGGGTAGATATAGGTATAGAGAAGGCAGCAGAACCCCCAATCGACAGAGGCAGCGACTAAGACGCCTACAGAGACGCTGACAGAGGCTGCGACGCCGACTGAGACCCCGACTGCGGCAGAGAGGGTTAGATATTGGCATAGAGAAGGCAGCAGACCTCCCTCAATCGACAGCGACAGCGACTGGGACGCCTACAGAAGCTTCGACGCCCACTGAGACGCCGACTGATGCAGATAGGGGAAGATATTGGCATAGAGAAGGCAGCAGACCTCCCTCAATCGACAGCGACAGCGACTGGGACACCTACAGAGACGCTGACAGAGTCTGCGACACGGACTGAGGTAGATAGAGGTAAATATAGGCATAGAGAAGGCAGCAGAACCCCCAATCGACAGCGGCAGCGACTGAGATTCCTTCAGAGACGCTGACAGAGGCGGTGACGCCTACTGAGACGCCGACTGAGGCAGATAGGGGTAGGTATAAGCATAGAGAAGGCAGCAGACCCCCAATCAACAGCGGCAGCGACAGAGACGCCTACAGATATGCTGACAGAGGCTGCGACGCCTACTGAGACGCTGACTGAGGCAGATATGGGTAGATATTGGCGTAGAGAAGGCAGCAGACCTCCCTCAATCGACAGCGACAGCGACTGGGACGCCTACAGAGACGCTGACAGAGGCTGCGATGCCGACTGAGACGCCGACTGAGGCAGAGAGGGGTAGATATAGGCATAGAGAAGGCACCAGACCACCGAATCCACAGCGGCAACTACTAAGACGTAAACAGAGACGCTGACAGAGGCTGCGACCCCGACTGAGACGCCGACTGAGGCAGATAGGGGTAGATATAGGCATAGAGAAGGCAGCAAAACCCCCCCCCCCAATCAACAGCGGCTTCGACTGAGACGCCTACAGAGACGCTGACAGAGTCTGCGACGCGGACTGAGGCAGATAGAAGTAAATATAGGCATAGAGAAGGCAGCAGAACCCCCAATCGACAGCGGCAGCGACTGAGATGCCTTCAGAGACGCTGACAGAGGCGGCGACGCCTACTGAGACGCCGACTGAGGCAGATAGGGGTAGATATAAGCATAGAGAAGGCAGCAGACCCCCAATCAACAGCGGCAGCGACAGAGACGCCTACAGAGATTCTGACAGAGGCTGCAACGCCGACTGAGACGCCGACTGATGCAGATAGGGGTAGATATAGGCATAGAGAAGGCAGCAGACCCCCCAATCGACAGCAGCAACGACTGAGACGCCTACAGAGTCTGCGACGCCCACTGAGACGCCGACTGATGCAGATAGGGGTAGATATAGGCATAGAGAAGGCAGCAGACCCCCCACTCGACAGCGGCAGCGACTGAGACGCCTTCAGACGCTGACAGAGGCTGCGACGCCTACTGAGATGCCGACTGAGGCAGATAGGGGTAGATATAGGCATAGAGAAGGCAGCAGACCTCGCTCAATCGACAGCGACAGCGACTGGGACGCCTACAGAGACGCTGACAGAGGCTGCGCCGCCGACTGAGACGCCGACTGAGGCAGAGAGGGGTAGATATAGGCATAGAGAAGGCAGCAGACCCCCCAATCCACAGCGGCAGCGACTGAGACGCCAACAGAGATGCTGACAGAGGCTGCGACGCCGACTGAGACGCCGACTGAGGCAGATATGGGTAGATATAGGCATAGAGAAGGTGCCAGACCCCCCAATCTACAGCGGCAGCGACTGAGACGCCTACAGAGGCGCTGAGAGAGGCTGCGACGCCAACTGAGATGCCGACTGATGCAGGTAGGGGTAGATATACGTATAGAGAAGGCAGCAGAACCCCCAATCGACAGAGGCAGCGGCTAAGACGCCTACAGAGACGCTGACTGAGGCTGCGACGCCGACTGAGACCCCGACTGAGGCAGAGAGGGTTAGATATTGGCATAGAGAAGGCAGCAGACCTCCATCAATCGACAGCGACAGCGACTGGGACGCCTACAGAGATGCTGACTGAGGCTGCGACGCCGACTGAGACGCCTACTGAGGCAGATAGGGGTAGATATAAGCATAGAGAAGGCAGCAGACCCCAATCAACAGCGGCAGCGACTGAGACGACTTCAGAGACGCTGACAGAGGCTGCGACGCCTACTGAGACGCCGACTGAGGCAGATAGGGGTAGATATAGGCATAGAGAAGGCAGCAGACCCCCCCAATCCACAGCGGCAGCGACTGAGACGCCAACAGAGATGCTGACAGAGGCTGCGACGCCGACTGAGACGCCGACTGAGGCAGATATGGGTAGATATAGGCATAGAGAAGGCGCCAGACCCCCCCAATCGACAGCGGCAGCGACTGAGACGCCTACAGAGGCGCTGACAGAGGCTGCGACGCCAACTGAGATGCCGACTGAGGCAGGTAGGGGTAGATATAGGTATAGAGAAGGCAGCAGAACCTCCAATCGACAGAGGCAGCGACTAAGACGCCTACAAAGACGCTGACAGAGGCTGCGACGCCGACTGAGACCCCGACTGAGGCAGAGAGGGGTAGATATTGGCATAGAGAAGGCAGCAGACCTCCCTCAATCGACAGCGACAGCGACTGGGACGCCTACAGAGACGCTGACAGAGGTTGCGACGCCGACTGAGACGCCTACTGAGGCAGAGAGGGGTAGATATAGGCATAGAGAAGGCACCAGACCCCCCAATCCAAAGCGGCAACTACTAAGACGTAAACAGAGACGCTGACACAGACTGCGACCCCGACTGAGACGTCGACTGAAGCAGATAGGGGTAGATATAGGCATAGAGAAGGCAGCAGACCCCCAATCGACAGCAGCAACGACTGAGACGCCTACAGAGGCTGCGACGCCCACTGAGACGCCGACTGATGCAGATAGGGGTAGATATAGGCACAGAGAAGGCAGCAGACCACCCACTCGACAGCGGCAGCGACTGATTCGCCTACAGAGACGCTGACAGAGGCTGCGACGCCGACTGAGACGCCGACTGAGGAAGATAGGAGTAGATATAGGCATAGAGAAGGCAGCAGACCCCCAATCAACAGCGGCAGCGACTGAGACGCCTTCAGAGAACCTGAGAGAGGCTGCGACGCCTACTGAGACGCCGACTGTGGCAGATAGGGGTAGATATAGGCATAGAGAAGGCAGCTGACCCCCCAATCCACAGCGGCAGCGACTGAGACGCCAACAGAGATGCTGACAGGGGTGCGACACCGACTGAGACGCTGACTGAGGCAGATAAGGGTAGATATAGGCATAGAGAAGGCAGCAGAACCCCCAATCGACAGCGGCAGCGACTGAGACGCCTACAGAGACGCTGACAGAGGCTGAGACGCCGACTGAGACGCCTACTGAGGCAGATAGGGGTAGATATAAGCATAGAAAAGGCAGCAGACCCCCAATCAACAGCGGCAGCGACTGAGACGCCTTCAGATAACCTGACAGAGGCTGCGACGCCTACTGAGACGCCGACTGTGGCAGATAGGGGTAGATATAGGCATAGAGAAGGCAGCTGACCCCCCAATCCACAGCGGCAGCGACTGAGACGCCAACAGAGATGCTGACAGAGGCTGCGACGCCGACTGAGACGCTGACTGAGGCAGATATGGGTAGATATAGGCATAGAGAAGGCGCCAGACCCCCCAATCGACAGCGGCAGCGACTGAGACGCCTACAGAGGCGCTGACAGAGGCTGCGACCCCAACTGAGATGCCGGCTGAGGCAGGCAGGGGTAGATATAGGCATAGAGAAGGCAGCAGACCCCCCAATCGACAGCGGCAGCGACTGAGACGCCTACAGTGGCGCTGACAGAGGCTGCGACGCCAACTGAGATGCCGACTGAGGCAGGTAGGGGTAGATATAGGTATAGAGAAGGCAGCAGAACCCCCAATCGACAGAGGCAGCGACTAAGACGCCTACAGAGACGCTGACAGAGGCTGCGACGCCGACTGAGACCCCGACTGCGGCAGAGAGGGTTAGATATTGGCATAGAGAAGGCAGCAGACCTCCCTCAATCGACAGCGACAGCGACTGGGACGCCTACAGAAGCTTCGACGCCCACTGAGACGCCGACTGATGCAGATAGGGGTAGATATTGGCATAGAGAAGGCAGCAGACCTCCCTCAATCGACAGCGACAGCGACTGGGACACCTACAGAGACGCTGACAGAGTCTGCGACACGGACTGAGGTAGATAGAGGTAAATATAGGCATAGAGAAGGCAGCAGAACCCCCAATCGACAGCGGCAGCGACTGAGATTCCTTCAGAGACGCTGACAGAGGCGGTGACGCCTACTGAGACGCCGACTGAGGCAGATAGGGGTAGATATAAGCATAGAGAAGGCAGCAGACCCCCAATCAACAGCGGCAGCGACAGAGACGCCTACAGATATGCTGACAGAGGCTGCGACGCCTACTGAGACGCTGACTGAGGCAGATATGGGTAGATATTGGCGTAGAGAAGGCAGCAGGCCTCCCTCAATCGACAGCGACAGCGACTGGGACGCCTACAGAGACGCTGACAGAGGCTGCGATGCCGACTGAGACGCCGACTGAGGCAGAGAGGGGTAGATATAGGCATAGAGAAGGCACCAGACCCCCGAATCCACAGCGGCAACTACTAAGACGTAAACAGAGACGCTGACAGAGGCTGCGACCCCGACTGAGACGCCGACTGAGGCAGATAGGGGTAGATATAGGCATAGAGAAGGCAGCAAACCCCCCCCCCCCCCAATCAACAGCGGCTTCGACTGAGACGCCTACAGAGACGCTGACAGAGTCTGCGACGCGGACTGAGGCAGATAGAGGTAAATATAGGCATAGAGAAGGCAGCAGAACCCCCAATCGACAGCGGCAGCGACTGAGATGCCTTCAGAGACGCTGACAGAGGCGGCGACGCCTACTGAGACGCCGACTGAGGCAGATAGGGGTAGATATAAGCATAGAGAAGGCAGCAGACCCCCAATCAACAGCGGCAGCGACAGAGACGCCTACAGAGATTCTGACAGAGGCTGCAACGCCGACTGAGACGCCGACTGATGCAGATAGGGGTAGATATAGGCATAGAGAAGGCAGCAGACCCCCCAATCGACAGCAGCAACGACGGAGACGCCTACAGAGTCTGCGACGCCCACTGAGACGCCGACTGATGCAGATAGGGGTAGATATAGGCATAGAGAAGGCAGCAGACCCCCCACTCGACAGCGGCAGCGACTGAGACGCCTTCAGACGCTGACAGAGGCTGCGACGCCTACTGAGATGCCGACTGAGGCAGATAGGGGTAGATATAGGCATAGAGAAGGCAGCAGACCTCCCTCAATCGACAGCGACAGCGACTGGGACGCCTACAGAGACGCTGACAGAGGCTGCGCCGCCGACTGAGACGCCGACTGAGGCAGAGAGGGGTAGATATAGGCATAGAGAAGGCAGCAGACCCCCCAATCCACAGCGGCAGCGACTGAGACGCCAACAGAGATGCTGACAGAGGCTGCGACGCCGACTGAGACGCCGACTGAGGCAGATATGGGTAGATATAGGCATAGAGAAGGTGCCAGACCCCCCAATCTACAGCGGCAGCGACTGAGACGCCTACAGAGGCGCTGAGAGAGGCTGCGACGCCAACTGAGATGCCGACTGATGCAGGTAGGGGTAGATATAGGTATAGAGAAGGCAGCAGAACCCCCAATCGACAGAGGCAGCGGCTAAGACGCCTACAGAGACGCTGACTGAGGCTGCGACGCCGACTGAGACCCCGACTGAGGCAGAGAGGGTTAGATATTGGCATAGAGAAGGCAGCAGACCTCCATCAATCGACAGCGACAGCGACTGGGACGCCTACAGAAGCTGCGACGCCCACTGAGACGCCGACTGATGCAGATAGGGCACAGGGAAGGCAGCAGACCACCCACTCGACAGCGGCACCGACTGATGCGCCTACAGAGACGCTGACAGAAGCTGCGACGCCGACTGAGACGCCGACGGAGGAAGATAGGAGTAGATATAGGCATAGAGAAGGCAGCAGACACCCCAATCGACAGCGGCAGCGACTGAGACGCCTACAGAGACGCTGACAGAGGCTGCGACGCCGACTGAGACGTAGACTGACGCAGATAGGGGTAGATATAGGCATAGAGAAAGCAGCATACCCCCCCAATCAACAGCTGCATCGACTAAGACGCCTACAGAGACGCTGACAGAGGCTGCGACACCGACTGAGACCCCGACTGAGGCAGAGAGGGGTAGATATAAGCATAGAGAAGACCCCCAATCAACAGCGGCAGCGACAGAGATGCCTACAGAGATGCTGACAGAGGCTGCGCCGCCGACTGAGACGCCGACTGAGGCAGAGAGGGGTAGATATAGGCATAGAGAAGGCAGCAGACCCCCCCAATCCACAGCGGCAGCGACTGAGACGCCAACAGAGATGCTTACAGAGGCTGCGACGCCGACTGAGACGCCAACTGAGGCAGATATGGGTAGATATAGGCATAGAGAAGGCAGCAGACACCCCTATCGACAGCGGCAGCGACTGAGACGCCTACAGAGACGCTGACAGAGGCTACGACGCCGACTGAGACGCAGACTGAGGCAGATAGGGGTAGATATAGGCATAGAGAAGGCAGCATAACCCCCAATCAACAGCGGCATCGACTGAGACGCCTACAGAGACGCTGACAGAGTCTGCGACGCGGACTGAAGCAGATAGGGGTAAATATATAAGCATAGAGAAGGTAGCAGAATCCCCAATCGACAGCGGCAGCGACTGAGATGCCTTCAGTGACGCTGACAGAGGCGGCGACGCCTACTGAGACGCCGACTGAGGCAGATAGGGGTAGATATAGGCATAGAGAAGGCAGCAGACCCCCCCCAATCCACAGCGGCAGCGACTGAAACGACAACAGATATGCCGACTGAGGCTGCGACGCCGACTGAGACGCCGACTGAGACGCCTACTGAGGCAGATAGGGGTAGATATAAGCATAGAGAACACCCCCAATCAAAAGCGGCAGCGACAGAGATGCCTACAGAGATGCTGACAGACGCTGCAACGCCGACTGAGACGCCGACTGATGCAGATAGGGGTCGATATAGGCATAGAGAAGGCAGCAGACCCCCCCAATCCACAGCGGCAGCGACTGAGACGCCAACAGAGATGCTGACAGAGGCTGCGACGCCGACTGAGACGCCGACTGAGGCAGATATGGTTAGATATAGGCATAGAGAAGGCGCCAGACCCCCCAATCGACAGCGGCAGCGACTGAGACGCCTACAGAGGCGCTGACAGAGGCTGCGACGCCAACTGAGATGCCGACTGAGGCAGGTAGGGGTAGATATAGGTATAGAGAAGGCAGCAGAACCCCCAATCGACAGAGGCAGCGGCTAAGACGCCTACAGAGACGCTGACTGAGGCTGCGACGCCGAGTGAGACCCCGACTGAGGCAGAGAGGGTTAGATATTGGCATAGAGAAGGCAGCAGACCTCCATCAATCGACAGCGACAGCGACTGGGACGCCTACAGAAGCTGCGACGCCCACTGAGATGCCGACTGATGCAGATAGGGGTAGATATAGGCACAGGGAAGGCAGCAGACCACCCACTCGACAGCGGCAGCGACTGATGCGCCTACAGAGACGCTGACAGAAGCTGAGACGCCTACTGAGGCAGATAGGGGTAGATATAAGCATAGAGAAGGCAGCAGACCCCCAATCAACAGCGGCAGCGACTGAGACGACTTCAGAGACGCTGACAGAGGCTGCGACGCCTACTGAGACGCCGACTGAGGCAGATAGGGGTAGATATAGGCATAGAGAAGGCAGCAGACCCCCCAATCCACAGCGGCAGCGACTGAGACGCCAACAGAGATGCTGACAGAGGCTGCGACGCCGACTGAGACGCCGACTGAGGCAGATATGGGTAGATATAGGCATAGAGAAAGCGCCAGGACCCCAATCGACAGCGGCAGCGACTGAGACGCCTACAGATTCGCTGACAGAGGCTGCGACGCCAACTGAGATGCCGACTGAGGCAGGTAGGGGTAGATATAGGTATAGAGAAGGCAGCAGAACCTCCAATCGACAGAGGCAGCGACTAAGACGCCTACAGAGACGCTGACAGAGGCTGCGACGCCGACTGAGACCCCGACTGAGGCAGAGAGGGGTAGATATTGGCATAGAGGAGGCAGCAGACCTCCCTCAATCGACAGCGACAGCGACTGGGACGCCTACAGAGACGCTGACAGAGGCTGCGACGCCGACTGAGACGCCTACTGAGGCAGAGAGGGGTAGATATAGGCATAGAGAAGGCACCAGACCCCCCAATCCACAGCGGCAACTACTAAGACGTAAACAGAGACGCTGACACAGGCTGCGACCCCGACTGAGACTTCGACTGAAGCAGATAGGGGTAGATATAGGCATAGAGAAGGCAGCAGACCCCCAATCGACAGCAGCAACGACTGAGACGCCTACAGTGGCTGCGACGCCCACTGAGACGCCGACTGATGCAGATAGGGGTAGATATAGGCACAGAGAAGGCAGCAGACAACCCACTCGACAGCGGCAGCGACTGATGCGCCTACAGAGACGCTGACAGAGGCTGCGACGCCGACTGAGACGCCGACTGAGGCAGATAGGGGTAGATATAAGCATAGAGAAGGCAGCATATCCCCAACAGCGGCAGCGACAGCGGCAACGACAGAGGCTCCTACAGAGATGCTCACAGAGGCTGCAACGCCGACTGAGATGCCCACTGATGCAGATAGGGGTAGATATAGGCATAGGGAAGGCAGCAGACCCCCCAATCCACAGCGGCAGCGACTGAAACGCCAACAGAGATGCAGACTGAGGCTGCGACGCCGACTGAGACGCCGACTGAGACGCCTACTGAGGCAGATAGGGGTAGATAAGAGCTTAGAGAAGGCAGCAGACCCCCAATCAACAGCGGCAGCGACTGAGACGACTTCAGAGACGCTGACAGAGGCTGCGACGCCTACTGAGACGCCGACTGAGGCAGATAGGGGTAGAGATAGGCATAGAGAAGGCAGCAGACCCCCCCAATCCACAGCGGCAGCGACTGAGACGCCAACAGAGATGCTGACAGAGGCTGCGACGCCGACTGAGACGCCGACTGAGGCAGATATGGGTAGATATAGGCATAGAGAACTCGCCAGACCCCCAAATCGACAGCGGCAGCGACTGAGACGCCTACAGAGGCGCTGACAGAGGCTGCGACGCCAACTGAGATGCCGACTGAGGCAGGTAGGGGTAGATATAGGTATAGAGAAGGCAGCAGAACCTCCAATCGACAGAGGCAGCGACTAAGACGCCTACAGAGACGCTGACAGAGGCTGCGACGCCGACTGAGACCCCGACTGAGGCAGAGAGGAGTAGATATTGGCATAGAGAAGGCAGCAGACCTCCCTCAATCGACAGCGACAGCGACTGGGACGCCCACAGAGACGCTGACAGAGGCTGCGACGCCGACTGAGACGCCTACAGAGGCAGAGAGGGGTAGATATAGGCATAGAGAAGGCACCAGACCCCCCAATCCACAGCGGCAACTACTAAGACGTAAACAGAGACGCTGACACAGGCTGCGACCCCGACTGAGACGTCGACTGAAGCAGATAGGGGTAGATATAGGCATAGAGAAGGCAGCAGACCCCCAATCGACAGCAGCAACGACTGAGACGCCTACAGTGGCTGCGACGCCCACTGAGACGCCGACTGATGCAGATAGGGGTAGATATAGGCACAGAGAAGGCAGCAGACCACCCACTCGACAGCGGCAGCTACTGATGCGCCTACAGAGACGCTGACAGAGGCTGCGACGCCGACTGAGACGCCGACTGAGGAAGATAGGAGTAGATATAGGCATAGAGAAGGCAGCAGACACCCCAATCGACAGCGGCAGCGACTGAGACGCCTGCAGAGAAGCTGACAGAGGCTGCGACGCCGACTGAGGCGCCGACTGAGGCGCCGACTGAGGCAGATAGGGGTAGATATAGGCATAGAGAAGGCAGCATATCCCCCAATCAACAGCGGCATCGACTGAGACTCCTACAGAGACGCTGACAGAGTCTGCGACGCGGACTAAGGCAGATAGGGGTAAATATAGGCATAGAGAAGGCAGCAGAACCCCCAATCGACAGCGGCAGCAACTGAGACGCCTACAGAGGCGCTGACAGAGGCTGCGACGCCAACTGAGACGCCGACTGAGGAAGATAGGAGTAGATATAGGCATAGAGAAGGCAGCAGACCCCCCCAATCCACAGCGGCAGCGACTGAAACGCCAACAGAAATGCTGACTGAGGCTGCGACGCCGACTGAGACGCCGACTGAGACGCCTACTGAGGCAGATAGGGGTAGATATAAGCATAGAAAAGGCAGCAGACCCCCAATCAACAGCGGCAGCGACTGAGACGCCTTCAGAGAACCTGACAGAGGCTGCGACGCCTACTGAGACGCCGACTGTGGCAGATAGGGGTAGATATAGGCATAGAGAAGGCAGCTGACCCCCCAATCCACAGCGGCAGCGACTGAGACGCCAACAGAGATGCTGACAGAGGCTGCGACGCCGACTGAGACGCTGACTGCGGCAGATATGGGTAGATATAGGCATAGAGAAGGCGCCAGACCCCCCAATCGACAGCGGCAGCGACTGAGACGCCTACGGAGGCGCTGACAGAGGCTGCGACGCCAACTGAGATTCCGGCTGAGGCAGGTAGGGGTAGATATAGGCATAGAAAAGGCAGCAGACCCCCCAATCGACAGCGGCAGCGACTGAGACGCCTACAGAGGCGCTGACAGAGGCTGCGACGCCAACTGAGATGCCGACTGAGGCAGGTAGGGGTAGATATAGGTATAGAGAAGGCAGCAGAACCCCCAATCGACAGAGGCAGCGACTAAGACGCCTACAGAGACGCTGACAGAGGCTGCGACGCCGACTGAGACCCCGACTGAGGCAGAGAGGGTTAGATATTGGCATAGAGAAGGCAGCAGACCTCCCTCAATCGACAGCGACAGCGACTGGGACGCCTGCAGAAGCTGCGACGCCCACTGAGACGCCGACTGATGCAGATAGGGGTAGATATTGGCATAGAGAAGGCAGCAGACCTCCCTCAATCGACAGCGACAGCGACTGGGACACCTACAGAGACGCTGACAGAGTCTGCGACGCGGACTGAGGCAGACAGAGGTAAATATAGGCATAGAGAAGGCAGCAGAACCCCCAATCGACAGCGGCAGCGACTGAGATACCTTCAGAGACGCTGACAGAGGCGGTGACGCCTACTGAGACGCCGACTGAGGCAGATAGGGGTAGAAATAAGCATAGAGAAGGCAGCAGACCCCCAATCAACAGCGGCAGCGACAGAGACGCCTACAGAGATGCTGACAGAGGCTGCGACGCCTACTGAGACGCTGTCTGAGGCAGATATGGGTAGATATTGGCATAGAGAAGGCAGCAGACCTCCCTCAATCGACAGCGACAGCGACTGGGACGCCTACAGAGACGCTGACAGAGGCTGCGATGCCGACGGAGACGCCGACTGAGACAGAGAGGGGTAGATATAGGCATAGAGAAGGCACCAGACCCCCGAATCCACAGCGGCAACTACTAATACGTAAACAGAGACGCTGACAGAGACTGCGACGCCGACTGAGACGCCGACTGAGGCAGATATGGGTAGATATAGGCATAGAGAAGGTGCCAGACCCCCTAATCTACAGCGGCAGCGACTGAGACGCCTACAGAGGCGCTGAGAGAGGCTGCGACGCCAACTGAGATGCCGACTGAGGCAGGTAGGGGTAGATATAGGTATAGAGAAGGCAGCAGAACCCCCAATCGACAGAGGCAGCGGCTAAGACGCCTACAGAGACGCTGACTGAGGCTGCGACGCCGACTGAGACCCCGACTGAGGCAGAGAGGGTTAGATATTGGCATAGAGAAGGCAGCAGACCTCCATCAATCGACAGCGACAGCGACTGGGACGCCTACAGAAGCTGCGACGCCCACTGAGACGCCGACTGATAAAGATAGGGGTAGATATAGGCACAGGGAAGGCAGCAGACCACCCACTCGACAGCGGCAGCGACTGATGCGCCTACAGAGACGCTGACAGAAGCTGCGACGCCGACTGAGACGCCGACTGAGACGCCAACGGAGGAAGATAGGAGTGAATATAGGCATAGAGAAGGCAGCAGACACCCCAATCGACAGCGGCAGCGACTGAGACGCCTACAGAGACGCTGACAGAGGCTGCGACGCCGACTGAGACGCAGACTGAGGCAGATAGGGGTAGATATAGGCATAGAGAAGGCAGCATACCCCCCCAATCAACAGCGGCATCGACTAAGACGCCTACAGAGACGCTGACAGAGGCTGCGACACCGACTGAGACCCCGACTGAGGCAGAGAGGGGTAGATATAAGCATAGAGAAGACCCCCAATCAACAGCGTCAGCGACAGAGATGCCTACAGAGATGCTGACAGAGGCTGCGCCGCCGACTGAGACGCCGACTGAGGCAGAGAGGGGTAGATATAGGCATAGAGAAGGCAGCAGACCCCCCCAATCCACAGCGGCAGCGACTGAGACGCCAACAGAGATGCTGACAGAGGCTGCGACGCCGACTGAGACGCCGACTGAGGCAGATATGGGTAGATATAGGCATGGAGAAGGCGCCAGACCCCCAAATCGACAGCGGCAGCGACTGAGACGCCTACAGAGGCGCTGACAGAGGCTGCGACGCCAACTGAGATGCCGACTGAGGCAGGTAGGGGTAGATATAGGTATAGAGAAGGCAGCAGAACCTCCAATCGACAGAGGCAGCGACTAAGACGCCTACAGAGACGCTGACAGAGGCTGCGACGCCGACTGAGACCCCGACTGAGGCAGAGAGGAGTAAATATTGGCATAGAGAAGGCAGCAGACCTCCCTCAATCGACAGCGACAGCGACTGGGACGCCTACAGAGACGCTGACAGAGGCTGCGACGCCGACTGAGACGCCGACTGAGGCAGATAGGGGTAGATATAGGCATAGAGAAGGCACCAGACCCCCCAATCCACAGCGGCAACTACTAAGACGTAAACAGAGACGCTGACACAGGCTGCGACCCCGACTGAGATGTCGACTGAAGCAGATTGGGGTAGATATAGGCATAGAGAAGGCAGCAGACCCCCAATCGACAGCAGCAACGACTGAGACGCCTACAGTGGCTGCGACGCCCACTGAGACGCCGACTGATGCAGATAGGGGTAGATATAGGCACAGAGAAGGCAGCAGACCACCCACTCGACAGCGGCAGCGACTGATGCGCCTACAGAGACGCTGACAGAGGCTGCGACGCCGACTGAGACGCCGACTGAGGAAGATAGGAGTAGATATAGGCATAGAGAAGGCAGCAGACACCCCAATCGACAGCGGCAGCGACTGAGACGCCTGCAGAGAAGCTGACAGAGGCTGCGACGCCGACTGAGACGCCGACTGAGGCAGATAGGGGTAGATATAGGCATAGAGAAGGCAGCATACCCCCTAATCAACAGCGGCATCGACTGAGACTCCTACAGAGACGCTGACAGAGTCTGCGACGCGGACTAAGGCAGATAGGGGTAAATATAGGCATAGAGAAGGCAGCAGAACCCCCAATCGACAGCGGCAGCGACTGAGATGCCTTCAGAGACGCTGACAGAGGCGGCGACGCCTACTGAGACGCCGACTGAGGCAGATAGGGGTAGATATAGGCATAGAGAAGGCAGCAGACCCCCCAATCCACAGCGGCAGCGACTGAAACGCCAACAGAAATGCTGACTGAGGCTGCGACGCCGACTGAGACGCCGACTGAGACGCCTACTGAGGCAGATAGGGGTAGATATAAGCATAGAAAAGGCAGCAGACCCCCAATCAACAGCGGCAGCGACTGAGACGCCTTCAGAGAACCTGACAGAGGCTGCGACGCCTACTGAGACGCCGACTGTGGCAGATAGGGGTAGATATAGGCATAGAGAAGGCAGCTGACCCCCCAACCCACAGCGGCAGCGACTGAGACGCCAACAGAGATGCTGACAGAGGCTGCGACGCCGACTGAGACGCTGACTGAGGCAGATATGGGTAGATATAGGCATAGAGAAGGCGCCAGACCCCCCAATTGACAGCGGCAGCGACTGAGACGCCTACAGAGGCGCTGACAGAGGCTGCGACGCCAACTGAGATGCAGACTGAGTCAGGTAGGGGTAGATATAGGTATAGAGAAGGCAGCAGAACCCCCAATCGACAGAGGCAGCGACTAAGACGCCTACAGAGACGCTGACAGAGGCTGCGACGCCGACTGAGACCCCGACTGAGGCAGAGAGGGTTAGATATTGGCATAGAGAAGGCAGCAGACCTCCCTCAATCGACAGCGACAGCGACTGGGACGCCTACAGAAGCTGCGACGCCCACTGAGACGCCGACTGATGCAGATAGGGGTAGATATTGGCATAGAGAAGGCAGCAGACCTCCCTCAATCGACAGCGACAGCGACTGGGACACCTACAGAGACGCTGACAGAGTCTGCGACGCGGACTGAGGCAGACAGAGGTAAATATAGGCATAGAGAAGGCAGCAGAACCCCCAATCGACAGCGGCAGCGACTGAGATACCTTCAGAGACGCTGACAGAGGCGGTGACGCCTACTGAGACGCCGACTGAGGCAGATAGGGGTAGATATAAGCATAGAGAAGGCAGCAGACCCCCAATCAACAGCAGCAGCGACAGAGACGCCTACAGAGATGCTGACAGAGGCTGCGACGCCTACTGAGACGCTGTCTGAGGCAGATATGGGTAGATATTGGCATAGAGAAGGCAGCAGACCTCCCTCAATCGACAGCGACAGCGACTGGGACGCCTACAGAGACGCTGACAGAGGCTGCGATGCCGACGGAGACGCCGACTGAGACAGAGAGGGGTAGATATAGGCATAGAGAAGGCACCAGACCCCCGAATCCACAGCGGCAACTACTAATACGTAAACAGAGACGCTGACAGAGACTGCGACGCCGACTGAGACGCCGACTGAGGCAGATATGGGTAGATATAGGCATAGAGAAGGTGCCAGACCCCCTAATCTACAGCGGCAGCGACTGAGACGCCTACAGAGGCGCTGAGAGAGGCTGCGAAGCCAACTGAGATGCCGACTGAGGCAGGTAGGGGTAGATATAGGTATAGAGAAGGCAGCAGAACCCCCAATCGACAGAGGCAGCGGCTAAGACGCCTACAGAGACGCTGACTGAGGCTGCGACGCCGACTGAGACCCCGACTGAGGCAGAGAGGGTTAGATATTGGCATAGAGAAGGCAGCAGACCTCCATCAATCGACAGCGACAGCGACTGGGACGCCTACAGAAGCTGCGACGCCCACTGAGACGCCGACTGATGCAGATAGGGGTAGATATAGGCACAGGGAAGGCAGCAGACCACCCACTCGACAGCGGCAGCGACTGATGCGCCTACAGAGACGCTGACAGAAGCTGCGACGCCGACTGAGACGCCGACTGAGACGCCGACTGAGACTCCGACGGAGGAAGATAGGAGTAGATATAGGCATAGAGAAGGCAGCAGACACCCCAATCGACAGCGGCAGCGACTGAGACGCCTACAGAGACCCTGACAGAGGCTGCGACGCCGACTGAGACGCAGACTGAGGCAGATAGGGGTAGATATAGGCATAGAGAAGGCAGCATACCCCCCAATCAACAGCGGCATCGACTAAGACGCCTACAGAGACGCTGACAGAGGCTGCGACACCGACTGAGACCCCGACTGAGGCAGAGAGGGGTAGATATAAGCATAGAGAAGACCCCCAATCAACAGCGGCAGCGACAGAGATGCCTACAGAGATGCTGACAGAGGCTGCGCCGCCGACTGAGACGCCGACTGAGGCAGAGAGGGGTAGATATAGGCATAGAGAAGGCAGCAGACCCCCCAATCCACAGCGGCAGCGACTGAGACGCCAACAGAGATGCTGACAGAGGCTGCGACGCCGACTGAGACGCCGACTGAGGCAGATATGGGTAGATATAGGCATAGAGAAGGCGCCAGACCCCCAAATCGACAGCGGCAGCGACTGAGACGCCTACAGAGGCGCTGACAGAGGCTGCGACGCCAACTGAGATGCCGACTGAGGCAGGTAGGGGTAGATATAGGTATAGAGAAGGCAGCAGAACCTCCAATCGACAGAGGCAGCGACTAAGACGCCTACAGAGACGCTGACAGAGGCTGCGACGCCGACTGAGACCCCGACTGAGGCAGAGAGGAGTAGATATTGGCATAGAGAAGGCAGCAGACCTCCCTCAATCGACAGCGACAGCGACTGGGACGCCTACAGAGACGCTGACAGAGGCTGCGACGCCGACTGAGACGCCTACTGAGGCAGAGAGGGGTAGATATAGGCATAGAGAAGGCACCAGACCCCCCAATCCACAGCGGCAACTACTAAGACGAAAACAGAGACGCTGACACAGGCTGCGACCCCGACTGAGATGTCGACTGAAGCAGATGGGGGTAGATATAGGCATAGAGAAGGCAGCAGACCCCCAATCGACAGCAGCAACGACTGAGACGCCTACAGTGGCTGCGACGCCCACTGAGACGCCGACTGATGCAGATAGGGGTAGATATAGGCACAGAGAAGGCAGCAGACCACCCACTCGACAGCGGCAGCGACTGATGCGCCTACAGAGACGCTGACAGAGGCTGCGACGCCGACTGAGACGCCGACTGAGGAAGATAGGAGTAGATATAGGCATAGAGAAGGCAGCAGACACCCCAATCGACAGCGGCAGCGACTGAGACGCCTGCAGAGAAGCTGACAGAGGCTGCGACGCCGACTGAGACGCCGACTGAGGCAGATAGGGGTAGATATAGGCATAGAGAAGGCAGCATACCCCCCAATCAACAGCGGCATCGACTGAAACGCCAACAGAAATGCTGACTGAGGCTGCGACGCCGACTGAGACGCCGACTGAGACGCCTACTGAGGCAGATAGGGGTAGATATAAGCATAGAAAAGGCAGCAGACCCCCAATCAACAGCGGCAGCGACTGAGACGCCTTCAGAGAACCTGACAGAGGCTGCGACGCCTACTGAGACGCCGACTGTGGCAGATAGGGGTAGATATAGGCATAGAGAAGGCAGCTGACCCCCCAATCCACAGCGGCAGCGACTGAGACGCCAACAGAGATACTGACAGAGGCTGCGACGCCGACTGAGACGCTGACTGAGGCAGATATGGGTAGATATAGGCATAGAGAAGGCGCCAGACCCCCCAATCGACAGCGGCAGCGACTGAGACGCCTACAGAGTCGCTGACAGAGGCTGCGACGCCAACTGAGATGCCGACTGATGCAGGTAGGGGTAGATATAGGCATAGAGAAGGCGCCAGACCCCCCAATCGACAGCGGCAGCGACTGAGACGCCTACAGAGTCGCTGACAGAGGCTGCGACGCCAACTGAGATGCCGACTGATGCAGGTAGGGGTAGATATAGGTATAGAGAAGGCAGCAGAACCCCCAATCGACAGAGGCAGCGACTAAGACGCCTACAGAGACGCTGACTGAGGCTGCGACGCCGACTGAGACCCCGACTGAGGCAGAGAGGGTTAGATATTGGCATAGAGAAGGCAGCAGACCTCCCTCAATCGACAGCGACAGCGACTGGGACGCCTACAGAAGCTGCGACGCCCACTGAGACGCCGACTGATGCAGATAGGGGTAGATATTGGCATAGAGAAGGCAGCAGACCTCCCTCAATCGACAGCGACAGCGACTGGGACACCTACAGAGACGCTGACAGAGTCTGCGACGCGGACTGAGGCAGACAGAGGTAAATATAGGCATAGAGAAGGCAGCAGAACCCCCAATCGACAGCGGCAGCGACTGAGATACCTTCAGAGACGCTGACAGAGGCGGTGACGCCTACTGAGACGCCGACTGAGGCAGATAGGGGTAGATATAAGCATAGAGAAGGCAGCAGACCCCCAATCAACAGCGGCAGCGACAGAGACGCCTACAGAGATGCTGACAGAGGCTGCGACGCCTACTGAGACGCTGTCTGAGGCAGATATGGGTAGATATTGGCATAGAGAAGGCAGCAGACCTCCCTCAATCGACAGCGACAGCGACTGGGACG
This sequence comes from Clusia tigrina, assembly GCA_920105625.2. Taxonomy (NCBI): domain Eukaryota; kingdom Metazoa; phylum Arthropoda; class Insecta; order Diptera; family Clusiidae; genus Clusia; species Clusia tigrina. The sequence goes on along the minus strand of OV050031.1, from coordinate 71,300,789 downwards.
CCTACAGAGACGCTGACAGAGGCTGCGATGCCGACGGAGACGCCGACTGAGACAGAGAGGGGTAGATATAGGCATAGAGAAGGCACCAGACCCCCGAATCCACAGCGGCAACTACTAATACGTAAACAGAGACGCTGACAGAGACTGCGACGCCGACTGAGACGCCGACTGAGGCAGATATGGGTAGATATAGGCATAGAGAAGGTGCCAGACCCCCTAATCTACAGCGGCAGCGACTGAGACGCCTACAGAGGCGCTGAGAGAGGCTGCGAAGCCAACTGAGATGCCGACTGAGGCAGGTAGGGGTAGATATAGGTATAGAGAAGGCAGCAGAACCCCCAATCGACAGAGGCAGCGGCTAAGACGCCTACAGAGACGCTGACTGAGGCTGCGACGCCGACTGAGACCCCGACTGAGTCAGAGAGGGTTAGATATTGGCATAGAGAAGGCAGCAGACCTCCATCAATCGACAGCGACAGCGACTGGGACGCCTACAGAAGCTGCGACGCCCACTGAGACGCCGACTGATGCAGATAGGGGTAGATATGGCACAGGGAAGGCAGCAGACCATCCACTCGAAAGCGGCAGCGACTGATGCGCCTACAGAGACGCTGACAGAAGCTGCGACGCCGACTGAGACGCCGACTGAGACGCCGACGGAGGAAGATAGGAGTAGATATAGGCATAGAGAAGGCAGCAGACACCCCAATCGACAGCGGCAGCGACTGAGACGCCTACAGAGACGCTGACAGAGGCTGCGACGCCGACTGAGACGCAGACTGAGGCAGATAGGGGTAGATATAGGCATAGAGAAGGCAGCATACCCCCCCAATCAACAGCGGCATCGACTAAGACGCCTACAGAGACGCTGACAGAGGCTGCGATACCGACTGAGACCCCGACTGAGGCAGAGAGGGGTAGATATAAGCATAGAGAAGACACCCAATCAACAGCGGCAGCGACAGAGATGCCTACAGAGATGCTGACAGAGGCTGCGCCGCCGACTGAGACGCCGACTGAGGCAGAGAGGGGTAGATATAGGCATAGAGAAGGCAGCAGACCCCCCAATCCACAGCGGCAGCGGCTGAGACGCCAACAGAGATGCTTACAGAGGCTGCGACGCCAACTGAGACGCCGACTGAGGCAGATATGGGTAGATATAGGCATAGAGAAGGCAGCAGACACCCCTATCGACAGCGGCAGCGACTGAGACGCCTACAGAGACGCTGACAGAGGCTGCGACGCCGACTGAGACGCAGACTGAGGCAGATAGGGGTAGATATAGGCATAGAGAAGGCAGCATAACCCCCAATCAACAGCGGCATCGACTGAGACGCCTACAGAGACGCTGACAGAGCCTGCGACGCGGACTGAAGCAGATAGGGGTAAATATATAAGCATAGAGAATGTAGCAGAATCCCCAATCGACAGCGGCAGCGACTGAAATGCCTTCAGTGACGCTGACAGAGGCGGCGACGCCTACTGAGACGCCGACTGAGGCAGATAGGGGTAGATATAGGCATAGAGAAGGCAGCAGACCCCCCCCAATCCACAGCGGCAGCGACTGAAACGACAACAGAGATGCCGACTGAGGCTGCGACGCCGACTGAGACGCCGACTGAGACGCCTACTGAGGCAGATAGGGGTAGATATAAGCATAGAGAAGACCCCCAATCAACAGCGGCAACTACTAAGACTGAGGCAGATAGGTGTAGACATAGGCATAGAGAAGGCAGCAGACCCCCCACTCGACAGCGGCAGCGACTGATTCGCCTACAGAGACGCTAACACAGGCTGCGACGCCGACTGAGACGCCGACTGAGACGCCTACTGAGGCAGATAGGGGTAGATATAAGCATAGAGAAGGCAGCATACCCCCAACAGCGGCAGCGACAGCGGCAACGACAGAGGCGCCTACAGAGATGCTCACAGAGGCTGCAACGCCGACTGAGACGCCCACTGATGCAGAGAGGGGTAGATATAGGCATAGAGAAGGCAGCAGACCCCCCAATCCACAGCGGCAGCGACTGAAACGCCAACAGAGATGCTGACTGAGTCTGCGACGCCGACTGAGACGCCTACTGAGGCAGATAGGGGTAGATATAAGCATAGAGAAGGCAGCAGACCCCCAATCAACAGCGGCAGCGACTGAGACGACTTCAGAGACGCTGACAGAGGCTGCGACGCCTACTGAGACGCCGACTGAGGCAGATAGGGGTAGATATAGGCATAGAGAAGGCAGCAGACCCCCCCAAATCCACAGCGGCAGCGACTGAGACGCCAACAGAGATGCTGACAGAGGCTGCGACGCCGACTGAGACGCCGACTGAGGCAGATATGGGTAGATATAGGCATAGAGAAGGCGCCAGACCCCCCAATCGACAGCGGCAGCGACTGAGACGCCTACAGAGGCGCTGACAGAGGCTGCGACGCCAACTGAGATGCCGACTGAGGCAGGTAGGGGTAGATATAGGTATAGAGAAGGCAGCAGAACCTCCAATCGACAGAGGCAGCGACTAAGACGCCTACAGAGACGCTGACAGAGGCTGCGACGCCGACTGAGACCCCGACTGAGGCAGAGAGGGGTAGATATTGGCATAGAGAAGGCAGCAGACCTCCCTCAATCGACAGCGACAGCGACTGGGACGCCTACAGAGACGCTGACAGAGGCTGCGACGCCGACTGAGACGCCTACTGAGGCAGAGAGGGGTAGATATAGGCATAGAGAAGGCACCAGACCCCCCAATCCACAGCGGCAACTACTAAGACGTAAACAGAGACGCTGACACAGGCTGCGACCCCGACTGAGACGTCGACTGAAGCAGATAGGGGTAGATGTAGGCATAGAGAAGGCAGCAGACCCCCAATCGACAGCAGCAACGACTGAGACGCCTACAGAGGCTGCGACGCCCACTGAGACGCCGACTGATGCAGATAGGGGTAGATATAGGCACAGAGAAGGCAGCAGACCACCCACTCGACAGCGGCAGCGACTGATGCGCCTACAGAGACGCTGACAGAGGCTGCGACGCCGACTGAGACGCCGACTGAGGAAGATAGGGGTAGATATAGGCATAGAGAAGGCAGCAGACACCCCCATCGACAGCGGCAGCGACTGAGACGCCTGCAGAGAAGCTGACAGAGGCTGCGACGCCGACTGAGACGCCGACTGAGGCAGATAGGGGTAGATATAGGCATGAGAAGGCAGCATACCCCCAATCAACAGCGGCATCGACTGAGACTCCTACAGAGACGCTGACAGAGTCTGCGACGCGGACTAAGGCAGATAGGGGTAAATATAGGCATAGAGAAGGCAGCAGAACCCCCAATCGACAGCGGCAGCGACTGAGATGCCTTCAGAGACGCTGACAGAGGCGGCGACGCCTACTGAGACGCCGACTGAGGCAGATAGGGGTAGATATAGGCATAGAGAAGGCAGCAGACCCCCCAATCCACAGCGGCAGCGACTGAAACGACAACAGAAATGCTGACTGAGGCTGCGACGCCGACTGAGACGCCGACTGAGACGCCTACTGAGGCAGATAGGGGTAGATATTGGCATAGAGAAGGCAGCAGACCTCCCTCAATCGAAAGCGACAGCGACTGGGACACCTACAGAGACGCTGACAGAGGCTGCGACGCCGACTGAGACCCCGACTGAGGCAGAGAGGGTTAGATATTGGCATAGAGAAGGCAGCAGACCTCCCTCAATCGACAGCGACAGCGACTGGGACGCCTACAGAAGCTGCGACGCCCACTGAGACGCCGACTGATGCAGATAGGGGTAGATATTGGCATAGAGAAGGCAGCAGACCTCCCTCAATCGACAGCGACAGCGACTGGGACACCTACAGAGACGCTGACAGAGGCTGCGACGCCGACTGAGGCAGATAGGGGTAAATATATCCATAGAGAAGGCAGCAGCCCCCCAATCGACAGCGGCAGCGACTGAGACGCCTTCAGAGACGCTGACAGAGGCTGCGACGCCTACTGAGATGCCGACTGAGGCAGATAGGGGTAGATATAGGCATAGAGAAGGCAGCAGACCTCCCTCAATCGACAGCGACAGCGACTGGGACGCCTACAGAGACGCTGTCAGAATCTGCGCCGCCGACTGAGACGCCGACTGAGGCAGAGAGAGGTAGATATAGGCATAGAGAAGGCAGCAGACCCCCCCAATCCACAGCGGCAGCGACTGAGACGCCAACAGAAATGCTGACAGAGGCTGCGACGCCGACTGAGACGCCGACTGAGGCAGATATGGGTAGATATAGGCATAGAGAAGGCGCCAGACCCCCCAATCGACAGCGGCAGAGACTGAGACGCCTACAGAGGTGCTGACAGAGGCTGCGACGCCAACTGAGATGCCGGCTGAGGCAGGTAGGGGTAGATATAGGTATAGAGAAGGCAGCAGAACCCCCAATCGACAGAGGCAGCGACTAAGACGCCTACAGAGGCGCTGACAGAGGCTGCGACGGCGACTGAGACCCCGACTGAGGCAGAGAGGGGTAGATATAGGCATAGAGAAGGCAGCATACCCCCCCCCCCCCCCCCATTCAACAGCGGCATCGACTTTGACGCCTACGGAGACGCTGACAGAGTCTGCGACGCGGACTGAGGCAGATAGGGGTAGATATAGGCATAGAGAAGACAGCAGACCCCCCAATCCACAGCGGGAGCGACTGAAACGCCAACAGAGATGCTGACTGAGGCTGCGACGCCGACTGAGACGCCGACTGAGACGCCTACTGAGGCAGATAGTGGTAGATATAAGCATAGAGAAGGTAGCAGAACCTGAATCAACAGCGGCAGCGACAGAGACGCCTACAGATATGCTGACAGAGGCTGCAACGCCGATTGAGACACCGACTGATGCAGATAGGGGTAGATATAGGCATAGAGAAGGCAGCAGACCCCCCAATCGACAGCAGCAACGACTGAGACGCCTACAGAGGCTGCGACGCCCACTGAGACGCCGACTGATGCCGATAGGGATAGATATAGACATACATAAGGCAGCAGACCCCCCACTCGACAGCGGCAGCGACTGATTCGCCTACAGAGATGCTGACAGAAGCTGCGACGCCGACTGAGACGCCGACTGAGGAAGATTGGAGTAGATATAGGCATAGAGAAGGCAGCAGACACCCCCAATCGACAGCGACTGAGAGGCCTACAGAGACGCTGACAGAGGCTGCGACGCCGACTGAGGCAGATAGGGGTAGATATAGGCATAGAGAAGGCAGCATACCCGCCCAATCAACAGCGGCATCGACTGAGACGCCTACAGAGACGCTGACAGAGGCTGCGACGCCGACTGAGGCAGATAGGGGTAAATATATCCATAGAGAAGACAGCAGACCCCCCCAATCGACAGCGGCAACGACTGAGACGCCTTCAGAGACGCTGACAGAGGCTGCGACGCCTACTGAGATGCCGACTGAGGCAGATAGGGGTAGATATAGGCATAGAGAAGGCAGCATACCCCCCCAATCAACAGCGGCATCGACTGAGACGCCTACAGAGACGCTGACAGAGTCTGCGACGCGGACTGAAGCAGTTAGGGGTAAATATAGGCATAGAGAAGGCAGCAGAATCCCCAATCGACAGCGGCAGCGACTGAGATGCCTTCAGTGACGCTGACAGAGGATGCGACGCCGACTGAGACCCCGACTGAGGCAGAGAGGGGTAGATATTGGCATAGAGAAGGCAGCAGAACCCCCAAGGCGACTAAGACGCCTACAGAGAAGCTGACGAGGATGCGACGCCGACTGAGACCCCGACTGAGGCAGAGAGGGGTAGATATTGGCATAGAGAAGGCAGCAGACACCCCAATCGACAGCGGCAGCGACTGAGACGCCAACAGAGATGCTGACAGAGGCTGCGACGCCGACTGAGACGCCGACTGTGACGCCTACTTAGGCAGATAGGGGTAGATATAGGCATAGAGAAAGCAGCAGACCCCCCACTCGACAGCGGCAGCGACTGATTCGCCTACAGAGACGCTGACAGAGGCTGCGACGACGACTGAGACGGCGACTGAGACGCCGACTGAGGAAGATAGGAGTAGATATAGGCATAGAGAAGGCAGCAGACACCCCAATCGACAGCGGCAGCGGCTGAGACGCCTACAGACACGCTGACAGAGGCTGCGACGCCGACTGAGACGCCGACGGAGGCAGATTGGGGTAGATATAGGCATAGAGAAGGCAGCAGACCCCCAATCAACAGCGGCAGCGACAGAGACGCCTACAGAGATGCTGACAGAGGCTGCAACGCCGACTGAGACGCCGACTGAGACGCCGACTGAGACGCCGACTGATGCAGATAGGGGTCGATATAGGCATAGAGAAGGCAGCAGACCCCCCACTCGACAGCGGCAGCGACTGATTCGCCTACAGAGACCCTGACGGAGGCTGTGACGCCGACTGAGACGCCGACTGAGATGCCTACTGAGGCAGATAGGGGTAGATATAAGCATAGAGAAGGCAGCAGACCCCCAATCAACAGCGGCAGCGACAGAGGCGCCTACAGAGATGCAAACAGAGGCTGCAACGCCGACTGAGACGCCCACTGATGCAGATAGGGGTAGATATAGGCATAGAGAAGGCAGCAGACCCCCAATCCACAGCGGCAGCGACTAAGACGCCTACAGAGACGCTGACAGAGGCTGCGACGCCGACTGAGACCCCGACTGAGGCAGAGAGGGGTAGATATTGGCATAGAGAAGGCAGCAGACCTCCCTCAATCGACAGCGACAGCGACTGGGACGCCTACAGAGACGCTGATAGAGGCTGCGACGCCGACTGAGACGCCGACTGAGGCAGAGAGGGGTAGATATAGGCATAGAGAAGGCACCAGACCCCCCAATCCACAGCGGCAACTACTGAGACGCCTACAGAGGCTGCGACGCCCACTGAGACGCCGACTGATGCAGATAGGGGTAGATATAGGCACAGAGAAGGGAGCAGACCACCCACTCGACAGCGGCAGCGACTGATGCGCCTACAGAGACGCTGACAGAGGCTGCGACGCCGACTGAGACGCCGACTGAGGAAGATAGGAGTAGATATAGGCATAGAGAAGGCAGCAGACACCCCAATCGACAGCGGCAGCGACTGAGACGCCTACAGAGAAGCTGACAGAGGCTGCGACGCCGACTGAGACGCCGACTGAGGCAGATAGGGGTATATATAGGCATAGAGAAGGCAGCAGACCTCCCTCAATCGACAGCGACAGCGACTGGGACGCCTACAGAGACGCTGACAGAGGCTGCGACGCCGACTGAGACGCCGACTGAGGCAGAGAGGGGTAAATATAGGCATAGAGAAGGCACCAGACCCCCGAATCCACAGCGGCAACTACTAAGACGTAAACAGAGACGCTGCCAGAGGCTGCGACCCCGACTGAGACGCCGACTGAGGCAGATAGGGGTAGATATAGGCATAGAGAAGGCAGCATACCCCCCCCCAATCAACAGCGGCATAGACTGAGACGGCTACAGATACGCTGACAGAGTCTGCGACGCGGACTGAGGCAGATAGGGGTAAATATAGGCATAGAGAAGGCAGCAGAACCCCCAATCGACAGCGGCAGCGACTGAGATGCCTTCAGAGGCGCTGACAGAGGCGGCGACGCCTACTGAGACGCCGACTGAGGCAGATAGGGGTAGATATAGGCATAGAGAAGGCAGCACACCCCCCCCCCCCCCCAATCAACAGCGGCATCGACTGAGACGCCTACAGAGACGCTGACAGAGTCTGCGACGCGGACTGAGGCAGATAGGGGTAAATATAGGCATAGAGAAGGCAGCAGACCTCCCTCAATCGACAGCGACAGCGACTGGGACGCCTACAGAGACGCTGACAGAGGCTGCGACGCCGACTGAGACGCCGACTGAGGCAGAGAGGGGTAGATATAGGCATAGAGAAGGCACCAGACCCCCGAATCCACAGCGGCAACTACTAAGACGTAAACAGAGACGCTGCCAGAGGCTGCGACCCCGACTGAGACGCCGACTGATGCAGATAGGGGTAGATATAGGCATAGAGAAGGCAGCATACCCCCCCCCCCCCCAAACTCAACAGCGGCATCGACTGAGACGGCTACAGAGACGCTGACAGAGTCTGCGACGCGGACTGAGGCAGATAGGGGTAAATATAGGCATAGAGAAGGCAGCAGAACCCCCAATCGACAGCGGCAGCGACTGAGATGCCTTCAGAGACGCTGAAAGAGGCGGCGACGCCGACTGAGACGCCGACTGAGGCAGAGAGGGGTAGATATAGGTATAGAGAAGGCAGCAGAACCTCCAATCGACAGAGGCAGCGACTAAGACGCCTACAGAGACGCTGACAGAGGCTGCGACGCCGACTGAGGCCCCGACTGAGGCAGAGAGGGGTAGATATTGGCATAGAGAAGGCAGCAGACCTCCCTCAATCGACAGCGACAGCGACTGGGACGCCTACAGAGACGCTGATAGAGGCTGCGACGCCGACTGAGACGCCGACTGAGGCAGAGAGGGGTAGATATAGGCATAGAGAAGGCACTAGACCCCCCCAATCCACAGCGGCAACTACTGAGACGCCTACAGAGGCTGCGACGCCCACTGAGACGCCGACTGATGCAGATAGGGGTAGATATAGGCACAGAGAAGGGAGCAGACCACCCACTCGACAGCGGCAGCGACTGATGCGCCTACAGAGACGCTGACAGAGGCTGCGACGCCGACTGAGACGCCGACTGAGGAAGATAGGAGTAGATATAGGCATAGAGAAGGCAGCAGACACCCCAATCGACAGCGGCAGCGACTGAGACGCCTACAGAGAAGCTGACAGAGGCTGCGACGCCGACTGAGACGCCGACTGAGGCAGATAGGGGTAGATATAGGCATAGTGAAGGCAGCATACCCCCCCAATCAACAGCGGCATCGACTGAGACGCCTACAGAGACGCTGACAGAATCTGCGCCGCCGACTGAGACGCCGACTGAGGCAGAGAGAGGTAGATATAGGCATAGAGAAGGCAGCAGACCCCCCCAATCCACAGCGGCAGCGACTGAGACGCCAACAGAAATGCTGACAGAGGCTGCGACGCCGACTGAGACGCCGACTGAGGCAGATATGGGTAGATATAGGCATAGAGAAGGCACCAGACCCCCCAATCGACAGCGGCAGCGACTGAGACGCCTACAGAGGTGCTGACAGAGGCTGCGACGCCAACTGAGATGCCGGCTGAGGCAGGTAGGGGTAGATATAGGTATAGAGAAGGCAGCAGAACCCCCAATCGACAGAGGCTGCGACGCCAACTGAGATGCCGGCTGAGGCAGGTAGGGGTAGATATAGGTATAGAGAAGGCAGCAGAACCCCCAATCGACAGAGGCAGCGACTAAGACGCCTACAGAGACGCTGACAGAGGCTGCGACGGAGACTGAGACCCCGACTGAGGCAGAGAGGGGTAGATATAGGCATAGAGAAGGCAGCATACCCCCCCCCCCCCATTCAACAGCGGCATCGACTGAGACGCCTTCAGAGACGCTGACAGAGGCGGCGACGCCTACTGAGACGCCGACTGAGGCAGATAGGGGTAGATATAGGCATAGAGAAGACAGCAGACCCCCCAATCCACAGCGGGAGCGACTGAAACGCCAACAGAGATGCTGACTGAGTCTGCGACGCCGACTGAGACGCCGACTGAGACGCCTACTGAGGCAGATAGTGGTAGATATAAGCATAGAGAAGGTAGCAGAACCTGAATCAACAGCGGCAGCGACAGAGACGCCTACAGATATGCTGACAGAGGCTGCAACGCCGATTGAGACACCGACTGATGCAGATAGGGGTAGATATAGGCATAGAGAAGGCAGCAGACCCCCCAATCGACAGCAGCAACGACTGAGACGCCTACAGAGGCTGCGACGCCCACTGAGACGCCGACTGATGCCGATAGGGATAGATATAGACATACATAAGGCAGCAGACCCCCCACTCGACAGCGGCAGCGACTGATTCGCCTACAGAGATGCTGACAGAAGCTGCGACGCCGACTGAGACGCCGACTGAGGAAGATTGGAGTAGATATAGGCATAGAGAAGGCAGCAGACACCCCCAATCGACAGCGACTGAGAGGCCTACAGAGACGCTGACAGAGGCTGCGACGCCGACTGAGGCAGATAGGGGTAGATATAGGCATAGAGAAGGCAGCATACCCGCCCAATCAACAGCGGCATCGACTGAGACGCCTACAGAGACGCTGACAGAGGCTGCGACGCCGACTGAGGCAGATAGGGGTAAATATATCCATAGAGAAGACAGCAGACCCCCCAATCGACAGCGGCAGCGACTGAGACGCCTTCAGAGACGCTGACAGAGGCTGCGACGCCTACTGAGATGCCGACTGAGGCAGATAGGGGTAGATATAGGCATAGAGAAGGCAGCATACCCCCCCAATCAACAGCGGCATCGACTGAGACGCCTACAGAGACGCTGACAGAGTCTGCGACGCGGACTGAAGCAGTTAGGGGTAAATATAGGCATAGAGAAGGCAGCAGAATCCCCAATCGACAGCGGCAGCGACTGAGATGCCTTCAGTGACGCTGACAGAGGATGCGACGCCGACTGAGACTGAGGCAGAGAGGGGTAGATATTGGCATAGAGAAGGCAGCAGAACCCCCAAGGCGACTAAGACGCCTACAGAGAAGCTGACAGAGGATGCGACGCCGACTGAGACCCCGACTGAGGCAGAGAGGGGTAGATATTGTCATAGAGAAGGCAGCAGACACCCCAATCGACAGCGGCAGCGACTGAGACGCCAACAGAGATGCTGACAGAGGCTGCGACGCCGACTGAGACGCCGACTGTGACGCCTACTTAGGCAGATAGGGGTAGATATAGGCATAGAGAAAGCAGCAGACCCCCCACTCGACAGCGGCAGCGACTGATTCGCCTACAGAGACGCTGACAGAGGCTGCGACGCCGACTGAGACGGCGACTGAGACGCCGACTGAGGAAGATAGGAGTAGATATAGGCATAGAGAAGGCAGCAGACACCCCAATCGACAGCGGCAGCGGCTGAGACGCCTACAGACACGCTGACAGAGGCTGCGACGCCGACTGAGACGCCGACGGAGGCAGATAGGGGTAGATATAGGCATAGAGAAGGCAGCAGACCCCCAATCAACAGCGGCAGCGACAGAGACGCCTACAGAGATGCTGACAGAGACTGCAACGCCGACTGAGACGCCGACTGAGACGCCGACTGAGACGCCGACTGATGCAGATAGGGGTCGATATAGGCATAGAGAAGGCAGCAGACCCCCCACTCGACAGCGGCAGCGACTGATTCGCCTACAGAGACGCTGACAGAGGCTGTGACGCCGACTGAGACGCCGACTGAGATGCCTACTGAGGCAGATAGGGGTAGATATAAGCATAGAGAAGGCAGCAGACCCCCAATCAACAGCGGCAGCGACAGAGGCGCCTACAGAGATGCAAACAGAGGCTGCAACGCCGACTGAGACGCCCACTGATGCAGATAGGGGTAGATATAGGCATAGAGAAGGCAGCAGACCCCCAATCCACAGCGGCAGCGACTGAAACGCCAACAGAGATTCTGGCTGAGGCTGCGACGCCGACTCAGACGCCGACTGAGACGCCTACTGAGGCAGATAGGGGTAGATATAAGCATAGAGAAGGCAGCAGACCCCCAAAATCCACTGCGGCAACTACTGAGACGCCTACAGAGGCTGCGACGCCCACTGAGACGCCGACTGATGCAGATAGGGGTAGATATAGGCACAGAGAAGGGAGCAGACCACCCACTCGACAGCGGCAGCGACTGATGCGCCAACAGAGATGCTGACAGAGGCTGCGACGCCGACTGAGACGCCGACTGAGGCAGATATGGGTAGATATACGCATAGAGAAGGCGCCAGACCCCCCAATCGACAGCGGCAGCGACTGAGACGCCTACAGAGGCGCTGACAGAGGCTGCGACGCCAACTGAGATGCCGACTGAGGCAGGTAGGGGTAGATATAGGTATAGAGAAGGCAGCAGAACCTCCAATCGACAGAGGCAGCGACTAAGACGCCTACAGAGACGCTGACAGAGGCTGCGACGCCGACTGAGACAACGACTGAGGCAGAGAGGGGTAGATATTGGCATAGAGAAGGCAGCAGACCTCCCTCAATCGACAGCGACAGCGACTGGGACGCCTACAGAGACGCTGATAGAGGCTGCGACGCCGACTGAGACGCCGACTGAGGCAGAGAGGGGTAGATATAGGCATAGAGAAGGCACCAGACCCCCCAATCCACAGCGGCAACTACTGAGACGCCTACAGAGGCTGCGACGCCCACTGAGACGCCGACTGATGCAGATAGGGGTAGATATAGGCACAGAGAAGGGAGCAGACCACCCACTCGACAGCGGCAGCGACTGATGCGCCTACAGAGACGCTGACAGAGGCTGCGACGCCGACTGAGACGCCGACTGAGGAAGATAGGAGTAGATATAGGCATAGAGAAGGCAGCAGACACCCCAATCGACAGCGGCAGCGACTGAGACGCCTACAGAGAAGCTGACAGAGGCTGCGACGCCGACTGAGACGCCGACTGAGGCAGATAGGGGTATATATAGGCATAGAGAAGGCAGCAGACCTCCCTCAATCGACAGCGACAGCGACTGGGACGCCTACAGAGACGCTGACAGAGGCTGCGACGCCGACTGAGACGCCGACTGAGGCAGAGAGGGGTAAATATAGGCATAGAGAAGGCACCAGACCCCCGAATCCACAGCGGCAACTACTAAGACGTAAACAGAGACGCTGCCAGAGGCTGCGACCCCGACTGAGACGCCGACTGAGGCAGATAGGGGTAGATATAGGCATAGAGAAGGCAGCATACCCCCCCCCCCCAATCAACAGCGGCATAGACTGAGACGGCTACAGATACGCTGACAGAGTCTGCGACGCGGACTGAGGCAGATAGGGGTAAATATAGGCATAGAGAAGGCAGCAGAACCCCCAATCGACAGCGGCAGCGACTGAGATGCCTTCAGAGGCGCTGACAGAGGCGGCGACGCCTACTGAGACGCCGACTGAGGCAGATAGGGGTAGATATAGGCATAGAGAAGGCAGCACACCCCCCCCCCCCCCCCCCCCCCCCCAATCAACAGCGGCATCGACTGAGACGCCTACAGAGACGCTGACAGAGTCTGCGACGCGGACTGAGGCAGATAGGGGTAAATATAGGCATAGAGAAGGCAGCAGACCTCCCTCAATCGACAGCGACAGCGACTGGGACGCCTACAGAGACGCTGACAGAGGCTGCGACGCCGACTGAGACGCCGACTGAGGCAGAGAGGGGTAGATATAGGCATAGAGAAGGCACCAGACCCCCGAATCCACAGCGGCAAGTACTAAGACGTAAACAGAGACGCTGCCAGAGGCTGCGACCCCGACTGAGACGCCGACTGATGCAGATAGGGGTAGATATAGGCATAGATAAGGCAGCATACCCCCCCCCCCCAAACTCAACAGCGGCATCGACTGAGACGGCTACAGAGACGCTGACAGAGTCTGCGACGCGGACTGAGGCAGATAGGGGTAAATATAGGCATAGAGAAGGCAGCAGAACCCCCAATCGACAGCGGCAGCGACTGAGATGCCTTCAGAGACGCTGACAGAGGCGGCGACGCCGACTGAGACGTCGACTGAGGCAGAGAGGGGTAGATATAGGTATAGAGAAGGCAGCAGAACCTCCAATCGACAGAGGCAGCGACTAAGACGCCTACAGAGACGCTGACAGAGGCTGCGACGACGACTGAGGCCCCGACTGAGGCAGAGAGGGGTAGATATTGGCATAGAGAAGGCAGCAGACCTCCCTCAATCGACAGCGACAGCGACTGGGACGCCTACAGAGACGCTGATAGAGGCTGCGACGCCGACTGAGACGCCGACTGAGGCAGAGAGGGGTAGATAAAGGCATAGAGAAGGCACTAGACCCCCCCAATCCACAGCGGCAACTACTGAGACGCCTACAGAGGCTGCGACGCCCACTGAGACGCCGACTGATGCAGATAGGGGTAGATATAGGCACAGAGAAGGGAGCAGACCACCCACTCGACAGCGGCAGCGACTGATGCGCCTAAAGAGACGCTGACAGAGGCTGCGACGCCGACTGAGACGCCGACTGAGGAAGGTAGGAGTAGATATAGGCATAGAGAAGGCAGCAGACACCCCAATCGACAGCGGCAGCGACTGAGACGCCTACAGAGAAGCTGACAGAGGCTGCGACGCTGACTGAGACGCCGACTGAGGCAGATAGGGGTAGATATAGGCATAGTGAAGGCAGCATACCCCCCAATCAACAGCGGCATCGACTGAGACGCCTACAGAGACGCTGACAGAGTCTGCGACGCGGACTGAGGCAGATAGGGGTAAATATAGGCATAGAGAAGGCAGCAGAGCTCCCAATCGACAGCCGCAGCGACTGAGATGCCTTCAGAGACGCTGACAGAGGCGGCGATGCCTACTGAGACGCCGACTGAGGCAGATAGGGGTAGATATAGGCATAGAGAAGGCAGCAGACCCCCCCAATCCACAGCGGCCAACAGAAATGCAGACTGAGGCTGCGACGCCGACTGAGACGCCGACTGAGACGCCTACTGAGGCAGATAGGGGTAGATATAAGCATAGAGAAGGCAGCAGACCCCCAATCAACAGCGGCAGCGACTGAGACGAATTCAGAGACGCTGACAGAGGCTGTGACGACTACTGAGACGCCGACTGTGGCAGATAGGGGTAGATATAGGCATAGAGAAAGCAGCTGACCCCCCAATCCACAGCGGCAGCGACTGAGACGCCAACAGAGATGCTGACAGAGGCTGCGACGCCGACTGAGACGCTGACTGAGGCAGATATGGGTAGATATAGGCATAGAGAAGGCGCCAGACCCCCCAATCGACAGCGGCAGCGACTGAGACGCCTTCAGAGACGCTGACAGAGGCTGCGACGCCTACTGAGACGCCGACTGTGGCAGATAGGGGTAGATATAGGCATAGAGAAAGCAGCTGACCCCCCAATCCACAGCGGCAGCGACTGATGCGCCTACAGAGGCGCTGACAGAGGCTGCGACGCCAACTGAGACGCCGACTGAGGCAGATAGGGGTAGATATAGGAATAGAGAAGGCAGCATACCCCCCCCCCCAATCAACTGCGGCATCGACTGAGACGCCTACAGAGACTCTGACAGAGTCTGCGACGCGGACTGAGGCAGGTAGGGGTAGATATAGGTATAGAGAAGGCAGCAGAACCCCCAATCGACAGAGGCAGCGACTAAGATGCCTACAGAGACGCTGACAGAGGCTGCGACGCCGACTTAGGCGCTGACTGAGGCAGATATGGGTAGATATAGGCATAGAGTAGGCGCCAGACCCCCCAATCGACAGCGGCAGCGACTGAGACGCCTACTGAGACGCCGACTGAGGCAGATAGGGGTAGATATAGGCATAGAGAAGGCAGCAGACCCCCCCAATCCACAGCGGGAGCGACTGAAACGCCAACAGAGATGCAGACTGAGGCTGCGACGCCAACTGAGACGCCGATTGAGACGCCTACTGAGTCAGATAGGGGTAGATATAAGCATAGAGAAGGTAGCAGAACCTGAATCAACAGCGGCAGCGACTGAGACGACTTCAGAGACGCTGACAGAGGCTGCGACGCCTACTGAGACGCCGACTGAGGCAGATAGGGGAAGATATAGGCATAGAGAAGGCAGCAGCCCCCCCAATCCACAGCGGCAGCGACTGAGACGCCAACAGAGATACTGACAGAGGCTGCGACGCCGACTGAGACGCCGACTGAGGCAGATATGGGTAGATATAGGCATAGAGAAGGCGCCAGACCCCCCAATCGACAGCGGCAGCGACTGAGACGCCTACAGAGGCGCTGACAGAGGCTGCGACGCCAACTGAGATGCCGACTGGGGCAGGTAGGGGTAGATATAGGTATAGAGAAGGCAGCAGAACCTCCAATCGACAGAGGCAGCGACTAAGACGCCTACAGAGACGCTGACAGAGGCTGTGACGCGGACTGAGGCAGGTAGGGGTAGATATAGGTATAGAGAAGGCAGCAGAACCCCCAATCGACAGAGGCAGCGACTAAGATGACTACAGAGACGGTGACAGAGGCTGCGACGGCGACTGAGACCCCGACTGAGGCAGAGAGGGGTAGATATTGGCATAGAGAAGGCAGCAGACCTCCCTCAATCGACAGCGACAGCGACTGGGACGCCTACAGAGACGCTGACAGAGGCTGCGACGCCGACTGAGACGCCGACTGAGGCAGAGAGGGGTAGATATAGGCATAGAGAAGGCACCAGAGCCCCGAATCCACAGCGGCAACTACTAAGACGTAAACAGAGACGCTGCCAGAGGCTGCGACCCCGACTGAGACGCCGACTGAGGCAGATAGGGGTAGATATAGGCATAGAGAAGGCAGCATACCCCCCCCCCCCCCGCCAATCAACAGCGGCATCGACTGAGACGGCTACAGAGACGCTGACAGAGTCTGCGACGCGGCCTGAGGCAGATAGGGGTAAATATAGGCATAGAGAAGGCAGCAGAACCCCCAATCGACAGCGGCAGCGACTGAGTACCTTCAGAGACGCTGACAGAGGCGGCGACGCCGACTGAGACGCCGACTGATGCAGATAGGGGTAGATATAGGCATAGAGAAGGCAGCAGCCCCCCCCAATCCACAGCGGGAGCGACTGAAACGCCAACAGAGATGCTGACTGAGGCTGCGACGCCGACTGAGACGCCGACTGAGACGCCTACTGAGTCAGATAGGGGTAGATATAAGCATAGAGAAGGTAGCAGAACCTGAATCAACAGCGGCAGCGACAGAGACGCCTACAGAGATGCTGACAGAGGCTGCGATCCCGACTGAGACGCCGACTGAGGCAGATAGGGGTAGATATAGGCATAGAGAAGCCAGCATACCCCCCCCAATCAACAGCGGCATCGACTGAGACGCCTACAGAGACGCTGACAGAGTCTGCGACGCGGACTGAGGCAGATAGGGGTAAATATAGGCATAGAGAAGGCAGCAGAACCCCCAATCGACAGCGGCAGCGACTGAGATGCCTTCAGAGACGCTGACAGAAGCTGCGACGCCGACTGAGACGCCGACTGAGGAAGATTGGAGTAGATATAGGCATAGAGAAGGCAGCAGACACCCCCAATCGACAGCGACTGAGAGGCCTACAGAGACGCTGACAGAGGCTGCGACGCTGACTGAGGCAGATAGGGGTAGATATAGGCATAGAGAAGGCAGAATACCCGCCCAATCAACAGCGGCATCGACTGAGACGCCTACAGAGACGCTGACAGAGGCTGCGACGCGGACTGAGGCAGATTGGAGTAGATATAGGCATAGAGAAGGCAGCAGACACCCCCAATCGACAGCGACTGAGAGGCCTACAGAGACGCTGACAGAGGCTGCGACGCTGACTGAGGCAGATAGGGGTAGATATAGGCATAGAGAAGGCAGAATACCCGCCCAATCAACAGCGGCATCGACTGAGACGCCTACAGAGACGCTGACAGAGGCTGCGACGCCGACTGAGGCAGATAGGGGTAAAAATATCCATAGAGAAGGCAGCAGACCCCCCCAATCGACAGCGGCAGCGACTGAGAGGCCTTCAGAGACGCTGACAGAGGCTGCGACGCCTACTGAGATGCCGACTGAGGCAGATAGGGATAGATATAGGCATAGAGAAGGCAGCAGACCCCTCCAATCCACAGCGGCAGCGACTGAGACGTCAACAGAGATGCTGACAGAGGCTGCGACGCCGACTGAGACGCCGACTGAGGCAGATAGGGGTAGATATAGGCATAGAGAAGGCGCCAGACCCCCCAATCGACAGCGGCAGCGACTGAGACGCCTACAGAGGCGCTGACAGAGGCTGAGAAGCCAACTGAGATGCCTACTGGGGCAGGTAGGGGTAGATATAGGCATAGAGAAGGCAGCAGAACCCCCAAGGCGACTAAGACGCCTACAGAGACGCTGACGGAGGATGCGACGCCGACTGAGACCCCGACTGAGGCAGAGAGGGGTAGATATTGGCATAGAGAAGGCAGCAGACACCCCAAGCGACAGCGGCAGCGACTGAGACGACTACAGGGACGCTGAAAGAGGCTGCGACGCCGACTGAGGCAGAAAGGGGTAGACATAGGCATAGAGAAGGCAGCATACCCCCCAATCCACAGCGGCATCGACTAAGACGCCTACAGAGACGCTGACAGAGGCTGCGTCGCGGACTGAGGCAGATAGGGGTAAATATAGGCATAGAGAAGGCAGCAGACCCCCCAATCGACAGCCGCAGCGACTGAGATTACTTCAGAGACGCTGACAGAGACGGCGACGCCTACTGAGACGCCGACTGAGGCAGATAGGGGTAGATATAGGCATAGAGAAGGCAGCAGACCCCCCACTCGACAGCGGCAGCGACTGATTCGCCTACAGAGATGCTGACAGAGGCTGCGACGCCGACTGAGACGCCGACTGACGACGATAGGAGTAGATATAGGCATAGAGAAGGCAGCAGACACCCCCAATCGACCGCGGCATCGACTGAGACGCCAACAGAGATGCTGACAGAGGCTGCGACGCCGACTGAGACGCCGACTGTGACGCCTACTTAGACAGATAGGGGTAGATATAGGCATAGAGAAAGCAGCAGCCCCCCAATCAACAGCGGCAGCGACAGAGACGCCTACAGAGATGCTGACAGAGGCTGCGACGCCAACTGAGACGCCGACTGAGGCAGATAGGGGTAGATATAGGCATGGAGAAGGCAGCATACCCCCCCCCAATCAACAGCGGCATCGACTGAGACGCCTACAGAGACGCTGACAGAGTCTGCGACGCGGACTGAGGCAGATAGGGGTAAATATAGGCATAGAGAAGGCAGCAGAACCCACAATAGACAGCGGCAGCGACTGAGATGCCTTCAGAGACGCTGACAGAGGCGGCGACGTCTACTGAGACGCCTACTGAGACGCCGACTGTGGCAGATAGGGGTAGATATAGGCATAGAGAAAGCAGCTGACCCCCCAATCCACAGCGGCAGCGACTGAGACGCCAACAGAGATGCTGACAGAGGCTGCGACGCCGACTGAGACGCTGACTGAGGCAGATATGGGTAGATATAGGCATAGAGAAGGCGCCAGACCCCCCAATCGACAGCGGCAGCGACTGAGACGCCTACAGAGGCGCTGACAGAGGTTGCGACGCCAACTGAGACGCCGACTGAGGCAGATAGGGGTAGATATATGCATAGAGAAGGCAGCATACCTCCCCCCCCCCAATCAACAGCGGCATCGACTGAGACGCCTACAGAGACGCTGACAGAGTCTGCGACGCGGACTGAGGCAGGTAGGGGTAGATATAGGTATAGAGAAGGCAGCAGAACCCCCAACCGACAGAGGCAGCGACTAAGATGCCTACAGAGACGCTGACAGAGGCTGCGACGGCGACTGAGACCCCGACTGAGGCAGAGAGGGGTAGATATTGGCATAGAGAAGGCAGCAGACCTCCCTCAATCGACAGCGACAGCGACTGGGACGCCTACAGAGACGCTGACAGAGGCTGCGACGCCGACTGAGACGCCGACTGAGGCAGAGAGGGGTAGATATAGGCATAGAGAAGGCACCAGACCACCGAATCCACAGCGGCAACTACTAAGACGTAAACAGAGACGCTGCCAGAGGCTGCGACCCCGACTGAGACGCCGACTGAGGCAGATAGGGGTAGATATAGGCATAAAGAAGGCAGCATACCCCCCCCCCCAATCAACAGCGGCATCGACTGAGACGGCTACAGAGACGCTGACAGAGTCTGCGACGCGGACTGAGGCAGATAGGGGTAAATATAGGCATAGAGAAGGCAGCAGAACCCCCAATCGACAGCGGCAGCGACTGAGATGCCTTCAGAGACGCTGACAGAGGCGGCGACGCCTACTGAGACGCCGACTGAGGCAGATAGGGGTAGATATAGGCATAGAGAAGGCAGCAGACCCCCCCCAATCCACAGCGGGAGCGACTGAAACGCCAACAGAGATGCTGACTGAGGCTGCGACGCCGACTGATACGCCGACTGAGACACGTACTGAGGCAGATAGGGGTAGATATAAGCATAGAGAAGGTAGCAGAACCTGAATCAACAGCGGCAGCGACAGAGACGCCTACAGAGATGCTGACAGAGGCTGCGATCCCGACTGAGACGCCGACTGAGGCAGATAGGGGTAGATATAGGTATAGAGAAGCCAGAATACCCCCCCAATCAACAGCGGCATCGACTGAGACGCCTACAGACGCTGACAGAGTCTGCGACGCGGACTGAGGCAGATAGGGGTAAATATAGGCATAGAGAAGGCAGCAGAACCCCCAATCGACAGCGGCAGCGACTGAGATGCCTTCAGAGACGCTGACAGAGGCGGCGACGCCGACTGAGACGCCGACTGATGCAGATAGGGGTAGATATAGGCATAGAGAAGGCAGCAGACCCCCCAATCGACAGCAGCAACGACTGAGACGCCTACAGAGGCTGCGACGCCCACTGAGACGCCGACTGATGCCGATAGGGGTAGATATAGGCATACAGAAGGCGACAGACCCCCCCACTCGACAGCGGCAACGACTGATTCGCCTACAGAGACGCTGACAGAAGCTGCGACGCCGACTGAGACGCCGACTGAGGAAGATTGGAGTAGATATAGGCATAGAGACGGCAGCAGACACCCCCAATCGACAGCGACTGAGAGGCCTACAGAGACGCTGACAGAGCCTGCGACGCCGACTGAGGCAGATAGGGGTAGATATAGGCATGGAGAAGGCAGAATACCCGCCCAATCAACAGCGGCATCGACTGAGACGCCTACAGAGACGCTGACAGAGGCTGCGACGCGGACTGAGGCAGATTGGAGTAGATATAGGCATAGAGAAGGCAGCAGACACCCCCAATCGACAGCGACTGAGAGGCCTACAGAGACGCTGACAGAGGCTGCGACGCTGACTGAGGCAGATAGGGGTAGATATAGGCATAGAGAAGGCGCCAGACCCCCCAATCGACAGCGGCAGCGACTGAGACGCCTACAGAGGCGCTGACAGAGGCTGAGAAGCCAACTGAGATGCCTACTGGGGCAGGTAGGGGTAGATATAGGCATAGAGAAGGCAGCAGAACCCCCAAGGCGACTAAGACGCCTACAGAGACGCTGACGGAGGATGCGACGCCGACTGAGACCCCGACTGAGGCAGAGAGGGGTAGATATTGGCATAGAGAAGGCAGCAGACACCCCAAGCGACAGCGGCAGCGACTGAGACGACTACAGGGACGCTGAAAGAGGCTGCGACGCCGACTGAGGCAGAAAGGGGTAGACATAGGCATAGAGAAGGCAGCATACCCCCCAATCCACAGCGGCATCGACTAAGACGCCTACAGAGACGCTGACAGAGGCTGCGTCGCGGACTGAGGCAGATAGGGGTAAATATAGGCATAGAGAAGGCAGCAGACCCCCCAATCGACAGCCGCAGCGACTGAGATTCCTTCAGAGACGCTGACAGAGACGGCGACGCCTACTGAGACGCCGACTGAGGCAGATAGGGGTAGATATAGGCATAGAGAAGGCAGCAGACCCCCCACTCGACAGCGGCAGCGACTGATTCGCCTACAGAGATGCTGACAGAGGCTGCGACGCCGACTGAGACGCCGACTGACGACGATAGGAGTAGATATAGGCATAGAGAAGGCAGCAGACACCCCCAATCGACCGCGGCATCGACTGAGACGCCAACAGAGATGCTGACAGAGGCTGCGACGCCGACTGAGACGCCGACTGTGACGCCTACTTAGACAGATAGGGGTAGATATAGGCATAGAGAAAGCAGCAGCCCCCCAATCAACAGCGTCAGCGACAGAGACGCCTACAGAGATGCTGACAGAGGCTGCGACGCCAACTGAGACGCCGACTGAGGCAGATAGGGGTAGATATAGGCATGGAGAAGGCAGCATACCCCCCCCCAATCAACAGCGGCATCGACTGAGACGCCTACAGAGACGCTGACAGAGTCTGCGACGCGGACTGAGGCAGATAGGGGTAAATATAGGCATAGAGAAGGCAGCAGAACCCACAATAGACAGCGGCAGCGACTGAGATGCCTTCAGAGACGCTGACAGAGGCGGCGACGCCTACTGAGACGCCTACTGAGACGCCGACTGTGGCAGATAGGGGTAGATATAGGCATAGAGAAAGCAGCTGACCCCCCAATCCACAGCGGCAGCGACTGAGACGCCAACAGAGATGCTGACAGAGGCTGCGACGCCGACTGAGACGCTGACTGAGGCAGATATGGGTAGATATAGGCATAGAGAAGGCGCCAGACCCCCCAATCGACAGCGGCAGCGACTGAGACGCCTACAGAGGCGCTGACAGAGGTTGCGACGCCAACTGAGACGCCGACTGAGGCAGATAGGGGTAGATATATGCATAGAGAAGGCAGCATACCTCCCCCCCCCCCCCCAATCAACAGCGGCATCGACTGAGACGCCTACAGAGACGCTGACAGAGTCTGCGACGCGGACTGAGGCAGGTAGGGGTAGATATAGGTATAGAGAAGGCAGCAGAACCCCCAACCGACAGAGGCAGCGACTAAGATGCCTACAGAGACGCTGACAGAGGCTGCGACGGCGACTGAGACCCCGACTGAGGCAGAGAGGGGTAGATATTGGCATAGAGAAGGCAGCAGACCTCCCTCAATCGACAGCGACAGCGACTGGGACGCCTACAGAGACGCTGACAGAGGCTGCGACGCCGACTGAGACGCCGACTGAGGCAGAGAGGGGTAGATATAGGCATAGAGAAGGCACCAGACCACCGAATCCACAGCGGCAACTACTAAGACGTAAACAGAGACGCTGCCAGAGGCTGCGACCCCGACTGAGACGCCGACTGAGGCAGATAGGGGTAGATATAGGCATAAAGAAGGCAGCATACCCCCCCCCCCCCCAATCAACAGCGGCATCGACTGAGACGGCTACAGAGACGCTGACAGAGTCTGCGACGCGGACTGAGGCAGATAGGGGTAAATATAGGCATAGAGAAGGCAGCAGACCCCCCAATCGACAGCGGCAGCGACTGAGATGCCTTCAGAGACGCTGACAGAGGCGGCGACGCCTACTGAGACGCCGACTGAGGCAGATAGGGGTAGATATAGGCATAGAGAAGGCAGCAGACCCCCCCCAATCCACAGCGGGAGCGACTGAAACGCCAACAGAGATGCTGACTGAGGCTGCGACGCCGACTGATACGCCGACTGAGACACGTACTGAGGCAGATAGGGGTAGATATAAGCATAGAGAAGGTAGCAGAACCTGAATCAACAGCGGCAGCGACAGAGACGCCTACAGAGATGCTGACAGAGGCTGCGATCCCGACTGAGACGCCGACTGAGGCAGATAGGGGTAGATATAGGTATAGAGAAGCCAGAATACCCCCCCAATCAACAGCGGCATCGACTGAGACGCCTACAGACGCTGACAGAGTCTGCGACGCGGACTGAGGCAGATAGGGGTAAATATAGGCATAGAGAAGGCAGCAGAACCCCCAATCGACAGCGGCAGCGACTGAGATGCCTTCAGAGACGCTGACAGAGGCGGCGACGCCGACTGAGACGCCGACTGATGCAGATAGGGGTAGATATAGGCATAGAGAAGGCAGCAGACCCCCCAATCGACAGCAGCAACGACTGAGACGCCTACAGAGGCTGCGACGCCCACTGAGACGCCGACTGATGCCGATAGGGGTAGATATAGGCATACAGAAGGCGACAGACCCCCCCACTCGACAGCGGCAACGACTGATTCGCCTACAGAGACGCTGACAGAAGCTGCGACGCCGACTGAGACGCCGACTGAGGAAGATTGGAGTAGATATAGGCATAGAGACGGCAGCAGACACCCCCAATCGACAGCGACTGAGAGGCCTACAGAGACGCTGACAGAGCCTGCGACGCCGACTGAGGCAGATAGGGGTAGATATAGGCATGGAGAAGGCAGAATACCCGCCCAATCAACAGCGGCATCGACTGAGACGCCTACAGAGACGCTGACAGAGGCTGCGACGCGGACTGAGGCAGATTGGAGTAGATATAGGCATAGAGAAGGCAGCAGACACCCCCAATCGACAGCGACTGAGAGGCCTACAGAGACGCTGACAGAGGCTGCGACGCTGACTGAGGCAGATAGGGGTAGATATAGGCATAGAGAAGGCAGAATACCCGCCCAATCAACAGCGGCATCGACTGAGACGCCTACAGAGACGCTGCCAGAGGCTGCGACGCCGACTGAGGCAGATAGGGGTAAAAATATCCATAGAGAAGGCAGCAGACCCCCCCCCCCCCCAATCGACAGCGGCAGCGACTGAGAGGCCTTCAGAGACGCTGAAAGAGGCTGCAACGCCTACTGAGATGCCGACTGAGGCAGATAGGGATAGATATAGGCATAGAGAAGGCTGCAGACCCCTCCAATCCACAGCGGCAGCGACTGAGACGCCAACAGAGATGCTGACAGAGGCTGCGACGCCGACTGAGACGCCGACTGAGACGACGACTGAGGCAGATAGGGGTAGATATAGGCATAGAGAAGGCGCCAGACCCCCCAATCGACAGCGGCAGCGACTGAGACGCCTACAGAGGCGCTGACAGAGGCTGCGAAGCCAACTGAGATGCCTACTGGGGCAGGTAGGGGTAGATATAGGCATAGAGAAGGCAGCAGAACCACCAAGGCGACTAAGACGCCTACAGAGACGCTGACAGAGGATGCGACGCCGACTGAGACCCCGACTGAGGCAGAGAGGGGTAGATATTGGCATAGAGAAGGTAGCAGACACCCCAATCGACAGCGGCAGCGACTGAGACGCCTACAGAGACGCTGAAAGTGGCTGAGACGCCTATAGAGACGCTGAAAGAGGCTGCGACGCCGACTGAGGCAGTAAGGGGTAGACATAGGCATAGAGAAGGCAGCATACCCCCCAATCCACAGCGGCATCGACTAAGACGCCTACAGAGACGCTGACAGAGGCTGCGTCGCGGACTGAGGCAGATAGGGGTAAATATAGGCATAGAGAAGGCAGCAGACCCCCCAATCGACAGCCGCAGTGACTGAGATGCCTTCAGAGACGCTGACAGAGACGGCGACGCCTACTGAGACGCCGACTGAGGCAGATAGGGGTAGATATAGGCATAGAGAAGGCAGCAGACCCCCCACTCGACAGCGGCAGCGACTGATTCGCCTACAGAGATGCTGGCAGAGGCTGCGACGCCGACTGAGACGCCGACTGAGGACGATAGGAGTAGATATAGGCATAGAGAAGGCAGCAGACACCCCCAATCGACCGCGGCATCGACTGAGACGCCTACAGAGGCTGCGACGCCCACTGAGACGCCGACTGATGCAGATAGGGGTAGATATAGGCATGGAGAAGGCAGCAGACCCCCCCAATCCACATCGGCAGCGACTGAGACGCCAACAGAGATGCTGACAGAGGCTGCGACGCCGACTGAGACGCCGACTGTGACGCCTACTTAGGCAGATAGGGGTAGATATAGGCATAGAGAAAGCAGCAGACCCCCCAATCAACAGCGGCAGCGACAGAGACGCCTACAGAGATGCTGACAGAGGCTGCAACGCCGACTGAGACGCCGACTGATGCAGATAGGGATAGATATAGGCATGGAGAAGGCAGCAGACCCCCCCAATCCACAGCGGCAGCGACTGAGATGCCAACAGAGATGCTGACAGAGGCTGCGACGCCGACTGAGACGCCGACTGATGCAGATAGGGGTAGATATAGGCATAGAGAAGGCAGCAGACCCCCCACTCGACAGCGGCAGCGACTGATTCGCCTACAGAGACGCTGACAGAGGCTGCGATGCCGACTGAGACGCCGACTGAGGACGATAGGAGTAGATATAGGCATAGAGAAGGCAGCAGACACCCCAATCGACAGCGGCATCGACTGAGACGCCTACAGAGACGTTGACAGAGTCTGCGACGCCGACTGAAGCAGATAGGGGTAGATATAGGCATAGAGAAGGCAGCAGACACCCCCAATCCACAGCGGCAGCGACTGAGACGCCAACAGAGATGCTGACAGAGGCTGCGACGCCCACTGAGACGCCGACTGATGCAGATAGGGGTAGATATAGGCATAGAGAAGGCAGCAGACCCCTCACTCGACAGCGGCAGCGACTGATTCGCCTACAGAGACGCTGACAGAAGCAGCGACGCCGACTGAGACGCCGACTGAGGAAGATAGGAGTAGATATAGGCATAGAGAAGGCAGCAGACACCCCCAATCGGCAGCGACTGAGAGGCCTACAGAGACGCTGACAGAGGCTGCGACGCCGACTGAGACGCCGACTGAGGCAGATACCGGTAGATATAGGCATAGAGAAGGCAGCATACCCGCCCAATCAACAGCGGCATCGACTGAGACGCCTACAGAGACGCTGACAGAGGCTGCGACGCCGACTGAGGCAGATAGGGGTAAATATATCCATAGAGAAGTCAGCAGACCCCCCCAATCGACAGCGGCAGCGACTGAGACGCCTTCAGAGACGCTGACAGAGGCTGCGACGCCTACTGAGATGCCGACTGAGGCAGATAGGGGTAGATATAGGCATAGAGAAGGCAGCAGACCCCTCCAATCCACAGCGGCAGCGACTGAGACGCCAACAGAGATGCTGACAGAGGCTGCGACGCCGACTGAGACGCCGACTGAGATGCCGACTGAGACGCCGACTGAGGCAGATAGGGGTAGATATAGGCATAGAGAAGGCGCCAGACCCCCCAATCGACAGCGGCAGCGACTGAGACGCCTACAGAGGCGCTGACAGCGGCTGCGAAGCCAACTGAGATGAATACTGAGGCAGGTAGGGGTAGATATAGGCATAGAGAAGGCAGCAGAACCCCCAAGGCGACTAAGACGCCTACAGAGACGCTGACAGAGGATGCGACGTCTACTGAGACGCCGACTGAGGCAGATAGGGGTAGATATAGGCATAGAGAAGGCAGCAGACCCCCCACTCGACAGCGGCAGCGAATGATTCGCCTACAGAGACGCTGACAGAGGCTGCGACGCCGACTGAGACGCCGACTGAGGACGATAGGAGTAGATATAGGCATAGACAAGGCAGCAGACACCCCCAATCGACCGCGGCATCGACTGAGACGCCTACAGAGGCTGCGACGCCCACTGAGACGCCGACTGATGCAGATAGGGGTAGATATAGGCATGGAGAAGGCAGCAGACCCCCCCAATCCACAGCGGCAGCGACTGAGACGCCAACAGAGATGCTGACAGAGGCTGCGACGCCGACTGAGACGCCGACTGTGACGCCTACTTAGGCAGATAGGGGTAGATATAGGCATAGAGAAAGCAGCAGACCCCCCAATCAACAGCGGCAGCGACAGAGACGCCTACAGAGATGCTGACAGAGGCTGCAACGCCGACTGAGACGCCGACTGATGCAGATAGGGATAGATATAGGCATGGAGAAGGCAGCAGACCCCCCCAATCCACAGCGGCAGCGACTGAGACGCCAACAGAGATGCTGACAGAGGCTGCGACGCCGACTGAGACGCCGACTGATGCAGATAGGGGTAGATATAGGCATAGAGAAGGCAGCAGACCCCCCACTCGACAGCGGCAGCGACTGATTCGCCTACAGAGACGCTGACAGAGGCTGCGACGCCGACTGAGACGCCGACTGAGGACGATAGGAGTAGATATAGGCATAGAGAAGGCAGCAGACACCCCAATCGACAGCGGCATCGACTGACACGCCTACAGAGACGCTGACAGAGGCTGCGACGCCGACTGAAGCAGATAGGGGTAGATATAGGCATAGAGAAGGCAGCAGACAGCCCAATCGACAGCAGCAACGACTGAGACGCCTACAGAGGCTGCGACGCCCACTGAGACGCCGACTGATGCAGATAGGGGTAGATATAGGCATAGAGAAGGCAGCAGACCCCTCACTCGACAGCGGCAGCGACTGATTCGCCTACAGAGAAGCTGACAGAAGCTGCGCCGCCGACTGAGACGCCGACTGAGGAAGATAGGAGTAGATATAGGCATAGAGAAGGCAGCAGACACCCCCAATCGACAGCGACTGAGAGGCCTACAGAGACGCTGACAGAGGCTGCGACGCCGACTGAGACGCCGACTGAGGCAGATAGGGGTAGATATAGGCATAGAGAAGGCAGCATACCCGCCCAATCAACAGCGGCATCGACTGAGACGCCTACGGAGACGCTGACAGAGGCTGCGACGCCGGCTGAGGCAGATAGGGGTAAATATATCCATAGAGAAGGCAGCAGACCCCCCAATCGACAGCGGCAGCGACTGAGACGCCTTCAGAGACGCTGACAGAGGCTGCGACGCCTACTGAGATGCCGACTGAGGCAGATAGGGGTAGATATAGGCATAGAGAAGGCAGCAGACCCCCCAATCCGCAGCGGCAGCGACTGAGACGCCAACAGAGATGCTGACAGAGGCTGCGACGCCGACTGAGACGCCGACTGAGGCAGATATGGGTAGATATAGGCATAGAGAAGGCGCCAGACCCCCCAATCGACAACGGCAGCGACTGAGACGCCTACAGAGATGCTGAGAGTGGCTGCGACGCCGACTGAGACGTCGACTGAAGCAGATAGGGGTAGATATAGGCATAGAGAAGGCAGAATACCCGCCCAATCAACAGCGGCATCGACTGAGACGCCTACAGAGACGCTGCCAGAGGCTGCGACGCCGACTGAGGCAGATAGGGGTAGATATAGGCATAGAGAAGGCGCCAGACCCCCCAATCGACAGCGGCAGCGACTGAGACGCCTACAGAGGCGCTGACAGAGGCTGCGAAGCCAACTGAGATGCCTACTGGGGCAGGTAGGGGTAGATATAGGCATAGAGAAGGCAGCAGAACCCCCAAGGCGACTAAGACGCCTACAGAGACGCTGACAGAGGCTGCGACGCCCACTGAGACGCCGACTGATGCAGATAGGGGTAGATATAGGCATAGAGAAGGCAGCAGACCCCTCATTCGACAGCGGCAGCGACTGATTCGCCTACAGAGACGCTGACAGAAGCAGCGACGCCGACTGAGACGCCGACTGAGGAAGATAGGAGTAGATATAGGCATAGAGAAGGCAGCAGACACCCCCAATCGGCAGCGACTGAGAGGCCTACAGAGACGCTGACAGAGGCTGCGACGCCGACTGAGACGCCGACTGAGGCAGATAGGGGTAGATATAGGCATAGAGAAGGCAGCATACCCGCCCAATCAACAGCGGCATCGACTGAGACGCCTACAGAGACGCTGACAGAGGCTGCGACGCCGACTGAGGCAGATAGGGGTAAATATATCCATAGAGAAGTCAGCAGACCCCCCCAATCGACAGCGGCAGCGACTGAGACGCCTTCAGAGACGCTGACAGAGGCTGCGACGCCTACTGAGATGCCGACTGAGGCAGATAGGGGTAGATATAGGCATAGAGAAGGCAGCAGACCCCTCCAATCCACAGCGGCAGCGACTGAGACGCCAACAGAGATGCTGACAGAGGCTGCGATGCCGACTGAGACGCCGACTGAGACGCCGACTGAGACGCCGACTGAGGCAGATAGGGGTAGATATAGGCATAGAGAAGGCGCCAGACCCCCCAACGACAGCGGCAGCGACTGAGACGCCTACAGAGGCGCTGACAGAGGCTGCGAAGCCAACTGAGATGAATACTGAGGCAGGTAGGGGTAGATATAGGCATAGAGAAGGCAGCAGAACCCCCAAGGCGACTAAGACGCCTACAGAGACGCTGACAGAGGATGCGACGTCTACTGAGACGCCGACTGAGGCAGATAGGGGTAGATATAGGCATAGAGAAGGCAGCAGACCCCCCACTCGACAGCGGCAGCGAATGATTCGCCTACAGAGATGCTGACAGAGGCTGCGACGCCGACTGAGACGCCGAGTGAGGACGATAGGAGTAGATATAGGCATAGAGAAGGCAGCAGACACCCCCAATCGACCGCGGCATCGACTGAGACGCCTACAGAGGCTGCGACACCCACTGAGACGCCGACTGATGCAGATAGGGGTAGATATAGGCATGGAGAAGGCAGCAGACCCCCCAATCCACAGCGGCAGCGACTGAGACGCCAACAGAGATGCTGACAGAGGCTGCGACGCCGACTGAGACGCCGACTGTGACGCCTACTTAGGCAGATAGGGGTAGATATAGGCATAGAGAAAGCAGCAGACCCCCCAATCAACAGCGGCAGCGACAGAGACGCCTACAGAGATGCTGACAGAGGCTGCAACGCCGACTGAGACGCCGACTGATGCAGATAGGGATAGATATAGGCATGGAGAAGGCAGCAGACCCCCCCAATCCACAGCGGCAGCGACTGAGACGCCAACAGAGATGCTGACAGAGGCTGCGACGCCGACTGAGACGCCGACTGAGACGCCGACTGAGGCAGATATGGGTAGATATAGGCATAGAGAAGGCGCCAGACCCCCCAATCGACAGCGGCAGCGACTGAGACGCCTACAGAGATGCTGAGAGTGGCTGCGACGCCGACTGAGACGTCGACTGAAGCAGATAGGGGTAGATATAGGCATAGAGAAGGCAGCAGACCCCCCAATCGACAGCAGCAACGACTGAGACGCCTACAGAGGCTGCGACGCCCACTGAGATGCCGACTGATGCAGATAGGGGTATATATAGGCACAGAGAAGGCAGGAGACCACCCACTCGACAGCGGCAGCGACTGATTCGCCTACAGAGACGCTGACAGAGGCTGTGACACCGACTGAGACACCGACTGAGGAAGATAGGAGTAGATATAGGCATAGAGAAGGCAGCATACCCCCCAATCAACAGCGGCATCGACTGAGAAGCCTACAGAGACGCTGACAGAGTCTGCGACGCGGACTGAGGCAGATAGGGGTAAATATAGGCATAGAGAAGGCAGCAGACCCCCCAATCGACAGCGGCAGCGACTGAGATGCCTTCAGAGACGCTGACAGAGGCGGCAACGCCTACTGAGAACCGACTGAGGCAGATAGGGGTAGATATAGGCATAGAGAAGGCAGCAGACCCCCCCAATCTACAGCGGCAGCGACTGAGACGCCAACAGAGATGCTGACAGAGGCTGCGACGCCGACTGAGACGCCTACTGAGGCAGATAGGGGTAGATATATGCGTAGAGAAGGCAGCAGACCCCCACTCGAAAGCGGCAGCGACTGAGACGCCTACAGAGACGCTAACAGAGGCTGCGACGCCGACTGAGACGCTGACTGAGGCAGAGAGGGGTAGACATAGGCATAGAGAAGGCAGCAGACCCCCAATCGACAGCGGCAACAACTGAGACGCCTACAGAGACGCTGACAGAGGCTGCGACGCCAACTGAGAAGCCGACTGAGGCAGGCAGGGGTAGATATAGGCATAGAGAAGGCAGCAGAACCCCAAATCGACAGCCGCAGCGACTAAGACGCCTACAGAGACGCTGACAGAGGCTGCGACGCCGACTGAGACCCCGACTGAGGCAGATAGGGGTAGTTATTGGCATAGAGAAGGCAGCAGACCCCCCCAATCGACAGCGACAGCCACTGAGACGCTTACAGAGACGCTGACAGAGGCTGCGACGCCGACTGAGGCAGAGAGGGGTAGATATAGGCATAGAGAAGGCACCAGACCCCCAATCCACAGCGGCAACTACTAAGACGTAAACAGAGACGCTGACAGAGGCTGCGACGCCGACTGAGGCAGATAGGGGTAAATATAGGCATAGAGAAGGCAGCAGCCCCCCAATCGACAGCGGCAGCGACTGAGATGCCTTCAGAGACGCTGACAGAGGCGGCGACGCCGACTGAGACGCCGACTGAGGCAGATAGGGGTAGATATAGGCATAGAGAAGGCAGCAGACCCCCCAATCCACAGCGGCAGCGACTGAGACGCCAACAGAGATGCTGACAGAGGCTGCGACGCCGACTGAGACGCCGAATGAGGCAGATATGGGTAGATATAGGCATAGAGAAAGCAGCAGACCCCCCAATCAACAGCGGCAGCGACAGAGATGCTGACAGTGGCTGCGACGCCGACTGAAGCAGATAGGGGTAGATATAAGCATAGAGAAGGCAGCATACCCCCTCAATCAACAGCGGCATCGACTGAGACGCCTACAGAGACGCTGACAGAGGCTGCGACGCCCACTGAGACGCCGACTGAGACGCCGACTGAGACGCCGACTGAGGCAGATAGGGGTAGATATAGGCATAGAGAAAGCAGCAGACCCCCCAATCAACAGCGGCAGCGACAGAGATGCTGACAGTGGCTGCGACGCCGACTGAAGCAGATAGGGGTAGATATAAGCATAGAGAAGGCAGCATACCCCCTCAATCAACAGCGGCAGCGACAGAGACGCCTACAGAGATGCTGACAGAGGCTGCGACGCCGACTGAGACGCCAACTGAGGCAGATACGGGTAGATATAGGCATAGAGAAAGCAGCAGACCCCCCAATCGACAGCGCCACCGACTGAGATGCCTACAGGGACGCTGACAGAGGCTGCGACCCCTACTGAGCCGCCGACTGAGGCAGATAGGGGTAGATATAGGCATAGAGAAGGCAGCATACCCCCCAATCGACAGCGGGAGCGACTGAGATGCCTTCAGAGACGCTGACAGAGGCGGCGACGCCGACTGAGACGCCGACTGAGGCAGATAGGGGTAGATATAGGCATAGAGAAGGCAGCAGACCCCCCAATCCACAGCGGCAGCGACTGAGTCGCCAACAGAGATGCTGACAGAGGCTGCGACGCCGACTGAGACGCCGACTGAGACGCCGACTGAGGCAGATATGGGTAGATATAGGCATAGAGAAAGCAGCAGACCCCCAAATCAACAGCGGCAGCGACAGAGACGCTGACAGAGGCTGCGACGCCGACTGAGGCAGATAGGGGTAAATATAGGCATAGAGAAGGCAGCAGCCCCCCAATCGACAGCGGCAGCGACTGAGATGCCTTCAGAGACGCTGACAGAGGCGGCGACGCCCACTGAGACGCCGACTGAGGCAGAGAGGGGTAGATATTGGCATGGAATAGGCAGCAGACCCCCCCCCCCCAATCCACAGCGGCAGCGACTGAGACGCCAACAGAGATGCTGACAGAGACTGCGACGCCGACTGAGACGCCGACTGTGACGCCTACTTAGGCAGATAGGGGTAGATATAGGCATAGAGAAAGCAGCAGACCCCCCAATCAACAGCGGCAGCGAGAGAGATGCTGACAGTGGCTGCGACGCCGACTGAGACACCGACTGAAGCAGATAGGGGTAGATATAAGCATAGAGAAGGCAGCATACCCCCTCAATCAACAGCGGCATCGACTGAGACGCCTACAGAGACGCTGACAGAGGCTGCGACGCCCACTGAGACGCCGACTGAGACGCCGACTGAGACGCCGACTGAGACGCCGACTGAGGCAGATAGGGGTAGATATAGGCATAGAGAAGGCAGCAGACCCCCAATCAACAGCGGCAGCGACAGAGACGCCTACAGAGATGCTGACAGAGGCTGCGACGCCGACTGAGACGCCGACTGAGGCAGATACGGGTAGATATAGGCATAGAGAAAGCAGCAGACCCCCCAATCGACAGCGCCACCGACTGAGACGCCTACAGGGACGCTGACAGAGGATGCGACCCCTACTGAGCCGCCGACTGAGGCAGATAGGGGTAGATATAGGCATAGAGAAGGCAGCATACCCCCCAATCAATAGCGGCATCGACTAAGACGCCTACAGAGACGCTAACAGAGGCTGCGTCGCGGACTGAGGCAGATAGGGGTAAATATAGGCATAGAGAAGGCAGCAGACCCCCCAATCGACAGCGGCGGCGACTGAGATAGCTTCAGAGACGCTGACAGAGGCTGCGACGCCAAATGAGATGCCGACTGGGGCAGGTAGGGGTATATAGGCATAGAGAAGGCAGCAGAACCCCCAATCAACAGCGGCAGCGACTGAGACGCCTACAGAGACGCTGACAGAGGCTGCGACGCCGACTGAGACGCCGACTGAGACGCCGACTGAGGCAGATAGGGGTAGATATAGGCATAGAGAAGGCAGCAGACCCCCCAATCAACAGCGGCAGCGACAGAGACGCCTACAGAGATGCTGACAGAGGCTGCGACGCCTACTGCGACGCCGACTGAGACGCCGATTGAGGCAGATACGGGTAGATATAGGCATAGAAAAAGCAGCAGAACCCCCAATCGACAGCGCCACCGACTGAGACGCCTACAGGGACGCTGACAGAGGCTGCGACGCCTACTGAGCCGCCGACTGAGGCAGATAGGGGTAGATATAGGGATAGAGAAGGCAGCAGACCCCCCCAAACCACAGCGGCAGCGACTGAGACGCCAACAGAGATGCTGACGGAGGCTGCGACGTCGATTGAGACGCCGACTGAGACGCCG
This sequence comes from Clusia tigrina, assembly GCA_920105625.2. NCBI lineage: Eukaryota > Metazoa > Arthropoda > Insecta > Diptera > Clusiidae > Clusia > Clusia tigrina. The sequence continues at coordinate 71,266,205 of OV050031.1, read as the reverse complement.
ACTGAGACGCCGACTGAAGCAGGTAGGGGTAGATATAGGCATATAGAAAGCAGCAGAACCCCTAATCGACAGTGGCAGCGACTAAGACGTGTACAGAGACGCTGACAGAGGCTGCGACGCCGACTGATACCCCGACTGAGGCAGAGAGGGGTAGACATAGGCATAGAGAAGGCAGCAGACCCCCCAATCGACAGCGGCAACAACTGAGACGCCTACAGAGACGCTGACAGAGGCTGCGACGCCAACTGAGAAGCCGACTGAGGCAGGTAGGGGTAGATATAGGCATAGAGAAGGCAGCAGAGCCCCCAATCGACAACCGCAGCGACTGAGACGCCTACAGAGACGCTGACAGAGGCTGCGACACCGACTGAAGCAGATAGGGGTAGATATAGGCATAGAGAAGGCAGCAGACACCCCAATCGACAGCAGCAACGACTGAGACGCCTACAGAGGCTGCGACGGCCACTGAGACGCCGACTGATGCAGATAGGGGTAGATATAGGCATAGAGAAGGCAGCAGACCCCTCACTCGACAGCGGCAGCGATGATTCGCCTACAGAGAAGCTGACAGAAGCTGCGCCGCCGACTGAGACGCCGACTGAGGAAGATAGGAGTAGATATAGGCATAGAGAAGGCAGCAGACACCCCCAATCGACAGCGACTGAGAGGCCTACAGAGACGCTGACAGAGGCTGCGACGCCGACTGAGACGCCGACTGAGGCAGATATGGGTAGATATAGGCATAGAGAAGGCAGCATAAACGCCCAATCAACAGCGGCATCGACTGAGACGCCTACGGAGACGCTGACAGAGGCTGCGACGCCGGCTGAGGCAGATAGGGGTAAATATATCCATAGAGAAGGCAGCAGACCCCCCAATCGACAGCGGCAGCGACTGAGACGCCTTCAGAGACGCTGACAGAGGCTGCGACGCCTACTGAGACGCCGACTGAGGCAGATAGGGGTAGATATAGGCATAGAGAAGGCAGCATACCCCCCAATCGACAGCAGCAACGACTGAGACGCCTACAGAGGCTGCGACGCCCACTGAGATGCCGACTGATGCAGATAGGGGTATATATAGGCACAGAGAAGGCAGGAGACCACCCACTCGACAGCGGCAGCGACTGATTCGCCTACAGAGACGCTGACAGAGGCTGCGACACCGACTGAGACACCGACTGAGGAAGATAGGAGTAGATATAGGCATAGAGAAGGCAGCATACCCCCCAATCAACAGCGGCATCGACTGAGAAGCCTACAGAGACGCTGACAGAGTCTGCGACGCGGACTGAGGCAGATAGGGGTAAATATAGGCATAGAGAAGGCAGCAGACCCCCCAATCGACAGCGGCAGCGACTGAGATGCCTTCAGAGACGCTGACAGAGGCGGCAACGCCTACTGAGACGCCGACTGAGGCAGATAGGGGTAGATATAGGCGTAGAGAAGGCAGCAGACCCCCCAATCTACAGCGGCAGCGACTGAGACGCCAACAGAGATGCTGACAGAGGCTGCGACGCCGACTGAGACGCCTACTGAGGCAGATAGGGGTAGATATATGCGTAGAGAAGGCAGCAGACCCCCCACTCGACAGCGGCAGCGACTGAGACGCCTACAGAGACGCTAACAGAGGCTGCGACGCCGACTGAGACGCTGACTGAGGCAGAGAGGGGTAGACATAGGCATAGAGAAGGCAGCAGACCCCCAATCGACAGCGCCAACAACTGAGACGCCTACAGAGACGCTGACAGAGGCTGCGACGCCAACTGAGAAGCCGACTGAGGCAGGCAGGGGTAGATATAGGCATAGAGAAGGCAGCAGAACCCCAAATCGACAGCCGCAGCGACTAAGACGCCTACAGAGACGCTGACAGAGGCTGCGACGCCGACTGAGACCCCGACTGAGGCAGATAGGGGTAGTTATTGGCATAGAGAAGGCAGCAGACCCCCCCAATCGACAGCGACAGCAACTGAGACGCTTACAGAGACGCTGACAGAGGCTGCGACGCCGACTGAGGCAGAGAGGGGTAGATATAGGCATAGAGAAGGCACCAGACCCCCAATCCACAGCGGCAACTACTAAGACGTAAACAGAGACGCTGACAGAGGCTGCGACGCCGACTGAGGCAGATAGGGGTAAATATAGGCATAGAGAAGGCAGCAGCCCCCCAATCGACAGCGGCAGCGACTGAGATGCCTTCAGAGACGCTGACAGAGGCGGCGACGCCCACTGAGATGCTGACTGAGGCAGATAGGGGTAGATATTGGCATGGAATAGGCAGCAGACCCCCAATCCACAGCGGCATCGACTGAGACGCCTACAGAGACGCTGACAGAGGCTGCGACGCCCACTGAGACGCCGACTGAGACGCCGACTGAGACGCCGACTGAGGCAGATAGGGGTAGATATAGGCATAGAGAAGGCAGCAGACCCCCCAATCCACAGCGGCAGCGACTGAGACGCCAACAGAGATGCTGACAGAGGCTGCGACGCCGACTGAGACGCCGAGTGAGAGGCCGACTGAGGCAGATATGGGTAGATATAGGCATAGAGAAGGCGCCAGACCCCCCAATCGACAGCGGCAGCGACTGAGACGCCTACAGAGATGCTGAGAGTGGCTGCGACGCCGACTGAGACGTCGACTGAAGCAGATAGGGGTAGATATAGGCATAGAGAAGGCAGCAGACCCCCCAATCGACAGCAGCAACGACTGAGACGCCTACAGGGACGCTGACAGAAGCTGCGACACCGACTGAGACACCGACTGAGGAAGATAGGAGTAGATATAGGCATAGAGAAGGCAGCATACCCCCCAATCAACAGCGGCATCGACTGAGAAGCCTACAGAGACGCTGACAGAGTCTGCGACGCCGACTGAGACGCCGACTGAGGCAGATATGGGTAGATATAGGCATAGAGAAGGCAGCATAAACGCCCAATCAACAGCGGCATCGACTGAGACGCCTACGGAGACGCTGACAGAGGCTGCGACGCCGGCTGAGGCAGATAGGGGTAAATATATCCATAGAGAAGGCAGCAGACCCCCCAATCGACAGCGGCAGCGACTGAGACGCCTTCAGAGACGCTGACAGAGGCTGCGACGCCTACTGAGACGCCGACTGAGGCAGATAGGGGTAGATATAGGCATAGAGAAGGCAGCATACCCCCCAATCGACAGCAGCAACGACTGAGACGCCTACAGAGGCTGCGACGCCCACTGAGATGCCGACTGATGCAGATAGGGGTATATATAGGCACAGAGAAGGCAGGAGACCACCCACTCGACAGCGGCAGCGACTGATTCGCCTACAGAGACGCTGACAGAGGCTGCGACACCGACTGAGACACCGACTGAGGAAGATAGGAGTAGATATAGGCATAGAGAAGGCAGCATACCCCCCAATCAACAGCGGCATCGACTGAGAAGCCTACAGAGACGCTGACAGAGTCTGCGACGCGGACTGAGGCAGATAGGGGTAAATATAGGCATAGAGAAGGCAGCAGACCCCCCAATCGACAGCGGCAGCGACTGAGATGCCTTCAGAGACGCTGACAGAGGCGGCAACGCCTACTGAGACGCCGACTGAGGCAGATAGGGGTAGATATAGGCATAGAGAAGGCAGCAGACCCCCCAATCTACAGCGGCAGCGACTGAGACGCCAACAGAGATGCTGACAGAGGCTGCGACGCCGACTGAGACGCCTACTGAGGCAGATAGGGGTAGATATATGCGTAGAGAAGGCAGCAGACCCCCCACTCGACAGCGGCAGCGACTGAGACGCCTACAGAGACGCTGACAGAGGCTGCGACGCCGACTGAGACGCTGACTGAGGCAGAGAGGGGTAGACATAGGCATAGAGAAGGCAGCAGACCCCCAATCGACAGCGCCAACAACTGAGACGCCTACAGAGACGCTGACAGAGGCTGCGACGCCAACTGAGAAGCCGACTGAGGCAGGCAGGGGTAGATATAGGCATAGAGAAGGCAGCAGAACCCCAAATCGACAGCCGCAGCGACTAAGACGCCTACAGAGACGCTGACAGAGGCTGCGACGCCGACTGAGACCCCGACTGAGGCAGATAGGGGTAGTTATTGGCATAGAGAAGGCAGCAGACCCCCCCAATCGACAGCGACAGCAACTGAGACGCTTACAGAGACGCTGACAGAGGCTGCGACGCCGACTGAGGCAGAGAGGGGTAGATATAGGCATAGAGAAGGCACCAGACCCCCAATCCACAGCGGCAACTACTAAGACGTAAACAGAGACGCTGACAGAGGCTGCGACGCCGACTGAGGCAGATAGGGGTAAATATAGGCATAGAGAAGGCAGCAGCCCCCCAATCGACAGCGGCAGCGACTGAGATGCCTTCAGAGACGCTGACAGAGGCGGCGACGCCCACTGAGACGCTGACTGAGGCAGATAGGGGTAGATATTGGCATGGAATAGGCAGCAGACCCCCAATCCACAGCGGCATCGACTGAGACGCCTACAGAGACGCTGACAGAGGCTGCGACGCCCACTGAGACGCCGACTGAGACGCCGACTGAGACGCCGACTGAGGCAGATAGGGGTAGATATAGGCATAGAGAAGGCAGCAGACCCCCCAATCCACAGCGGCAGCGACTGAGACGCCAACAGAGATGCTGACAGAGGCTGCGACGCCGACTGAGACGCCGACTGAGACGCCGACTGAGGCAGATATGGGTAGATATAGGCATAGAGAAGGCGCCAGACCCCCCAATCGACAGCGGCAGCGACTGAGACGCCTACAGAGATGCTGAGAGTGGCTGCGACGCCGACTGAGACGTCGACTGAAGCAGATAGGGGTAGATATAGGCATAGAGAAGGCAGCAGACCCCCCAATCGACAGCAGCAACGACTGAGACGCCTACAGGGACGCTGACAGAAGCTGCGACACCGACTGAGACACCGACTGAGGAAGATAGGAGTAGATATAGGCATAGAGAAGGCAGCATACCCCCCAATCAACAGCGGCATCGACTGAGAAGCCTACAGAGAAGCTGACAGAGTCTGCGACGCGGACTGAGGCAGATAGGGGTAAATATAGGCATAGAGAAGGCAGCAGACCCCCCAATCGACAGCGGCAGCGACTGAGATGCCTTCAGAGACGCTGACAGAGGCGGCAACGCCTACGGAGACGCCGACTGAGGCAGATAGGGGTAGATATAGGCATAGAGAAGGCAGCAGACCCCCCCAATCTACAGCGGCAGCGACTGAGACGCCAACAGAGATGCTGACAGAGGCTGCGACGCCGACTGAGACGCCTACTGAGGCAGATAGGGGTAGATATATGCGTAGAGAAGGCAGCAGACCCCCCACTCGACAGCGGCAGCGACTGAGACGCCTACAGAGACGCTGACAGAGGCTGCGACGCCGACTGAGACGCTGACTGAGGCAGAGAGGGGTAGACATAGGCATAGAGAAGGCAGCAGACCCCCAATCGACAGCGGCAACAACTGAGACGCCTACAGAGACGCTGACAGAGGCTGCGACGCCAACTGAGAAGCCGACTGAGGCAGGCAGGGGTAGATATAGGCATAGAGAAGGCAGCAGAACCCCAAATCGACAGCCGCAGCGACTAAGACGCCTACAGAGACGCTGACAGAGGCTGCGACGCCGACTGAGACCCCGACTGAGGCAGCTAGGGGTAGTTATTGGCATAGAGAAGGCAGCAGACCCCCCCCAATCGACAGCGACAGCAACTGAGACGCGTACAGAGACGCTGACAGAGGCTGCGACGCCGACTGAGGCAGAGAGGGGTAGTTATAGGCATAGAGAAGGCACCAGACCCCCAATCCACAGCGGCAACTACTAAGACGTAAACAGAGACGCTGACAGAGGCTGCGACGCCGACTGAGGCAGATAGGGGTAAATATAGGCATAGAGAAGGTAGCAGCCCCCCAATCGACAGCGGCAGCGACTGAGATGCCTTCAGAGACGCTGACAGAGGCGGCGACGCCCACTGAGACGCCGACTGAGGCAGATAGGGGTAGATATTGGCATGGAATAGGCAGCAGACCCCCCCCCCCAATCGACAGCGACAGCAACTGAGACGCTTACAGAGACGCTGACAGAGGCTGCGACGCCGACTGAGGCAGAGAGGGGTAGTTATAGGCATAGAGAAGGCACCAGACCCCCAATCCACAGCGGCAACTACTAAGACGTAAACAGAGACGCTGACAGAGGCTGCGACGCCGACTGAGGCAGAGAGGGGTAGTTATAGGCATAGAGAAGGCACCAGACCCCCAATCCACAGCGGCAACTACTAAGACGTAAACAGAGACGCTGACAGAGGCTGCGACGCCCACTGAGACGCCGACTGAGACGCCGACTGAGGCAGATAGGGGAAGATATAGGCAAAGAGAAGGCAGCAGACCCCCCAATCAACAGCGGCAGCGACAGAGACGCCTACAGAGATGCTGACAGAGGCTGCGACGCCGACTGAGACGCCGACTGAGGCAGATACGGGTAGACATAGGCATAGAGAAGGCAGCAGACCCCCCAATCGACAGCGGCAACAACTGAGACGCCTACAGAGACGCTGACAGAGGCTGCGACGCCGACTGAGTCCCCGACTGAGGCAGAGAGGGGTAGATATTGGCATAGAGAAGGCAGCAGACCCCCAATCCACAGCGGCAACTACTAAGACGTAAACAGACTACTAAGCTGACAGAGGCTGCGACGCCGACTGAGACGTCGACTGAAGCAGATAGGGGTAGATATAGGCATAGAGAAGGCAGCAGACCCCCCAATCGACAGCAGCAACGACTGAGACGCCTACAGAGGCTGCGACGCCCACTGAGATGCCGACTGAGGCAGATAGGTGTAGATATAGGCATTGAGAAGGGGTAGATATTGGCATGGAATAGGCAGCAGACCCCCCCCCCCAATCGACAGCGACAGCAACTGAGACGCTTACAGAGACGCTGACAGAGGCTGCGACGCCGACTGAGGCAGAGAGGGGTAGTTATAGGCATAGAGAAGGCACCAGACCCCCAATCCACAGCGGCAACTACTAAGACGTAAACAGAGACGCTGACAGAGGCTGCGACGCCGACTGAGGCAGAGAGGGGTAGTTATAGGCATAGAGAAGGCACCAGACCCCCAATCCACAGCGGCAACTACTAAGACGTAAACAGAGACGCTGACAGAGGCTGCGACGCCCACTGAGACGCCGACTGAGACGCCGACTGAGACGCCGACTGAGGCAGATAGGGGAAGATATAGGCAAAGAGAAGGCAGCAGACCCCCCAATCAACAGCGGCAGCGACAGAGACGCCTACAGAGATGCTGACAGAGGCTGCGACGCCGACTGAGACGCCGACTGAGGCAGATACGGGTAGATATAGGCATAGAGAAAGCAGCAGACCCCCCCAATCGACAGCGCCACCGACTGAGACGCCTACAGGGACGCTGACAGAGGCTGCGACGCCTACTGAGCCGCCGACTGAGGCAGATAGGGGTAGATATAGGCATAGAGAAGGCAGCATACCCCCCAATCAATAGCGGCATCGACTAAGACGCCTACAGAGACGCTAACAGAGGCTGCGTCGCGGACTGAGGCAGATAGGGGTAAATATAGGCATAGAGAAGGCAGCAGACCCCCCAATCGACAGCGGCGGCGACTGAGATGGCTTCAGAGACGCTGACAGAGGCTGCGACGCCAAATGAGATGCCGACTGAGGCAGGTAGGGGTATATAGGCATAGAGAAGGCAGCAGAACCCCCAATCAACAGCGGCAGCGACTGAGACGCCTACAGAGACGCTGACAGAGGCTGCGACGCCGACTGAGACGCCGACTGAGACGCCGACTGAGGCAGATAGGGGTAGATATAGGCATAGAGAAGGCAGCAGACCCCCCAATCAACAGCGGCAGCGACAGAGACGCCTACAGAGATGCTGACAGAGGCTGCGACGCCTACTGCGACGCCGACTGAGACGCCGACTGAGACGCCGATTGAGGCAGATACGGGTAGATATAGGCATAGAAAAAGCAGCAGAACCCCCAATCGACAGCGCCACCGACTGAGACGCCTACAGGGACGCTGACAGAGGCTGCGACGCCTACTGAGCCGCCGACTGAGGCAGATAGGGGTAGATATAGGCATAGAGAAGGCAGCAGACCCCCCCAAACCACAGCGGCAGCGACTGAGACGCCAACAGAGATGCTGACGGAGGCTGCGACGTCGATTGAGACGCCGACTGAGACGCCGACTGAGACGCCGACTGAAGCAGGTAGGGGTAGATATAGGCATATAGAAAGCAGCAGAACCCCTAATCGACAGTGGCAGCGACTAAGACGTGTACAGAGACGCTGACAGAGGCTGCGACGCCGACTGATACCCCGACTGAGGCAGAGAGGGGTAGACATAGGCATAGAGAAGGCAGCAGACTCCCCAATCGACAGCGGCAACAACTGAGACGCCTACAGAGACGCTGACAGAGGCTGCGACGCCGACTGAGTCCCCGACTGAGGCAGAGAGGGGTAGATATTGGCATAGAGAAGGCAGCAGACCCCCAATCCACAGCGGCAACTACTAAGACGTAAACAGACTACTAAGCTGACAGAGGCTGCGACGCCGACTGAGACGTCGACTGAAGCAGATAGGGGTAGATATAGGCATAGAGAAGGCAGCAGACCCCCCAATCGACAGCAGCAACGACTGAGACGCCTACAGAGGCTGCGACGCCCACTGAGATGCCGACTGAGGCAGATAGGTGTAGATATAGGCATTGAGAAGGCAGCAGATCCCCCAATCAATAGCGGCAGCGACAGAGACGCTTACAGAGAAGCTGAGAGAGGCTGCGACGCCTACTGAGCCGCCGACTGAGGCTGATAGGGGTAGATATAATCATAGAGAAGGCAGCAGACCCCCCAATCCACAGCGGCAGCGACTGAGACGCCAACAGATATGCTGACAGAGGCTGCGACGCCGACTGAGACGCCGACTGAGACGCCGACTGAGACGCCGACTGAAACGCCGACTGAGACGCCGACTGAAGCAGATAGGGGTAGATATAGGCATAGAGAAGGCAGCAGACCCCCAATCAACAGCGGCAGCGACAGAGCCGCCTACAGAGATGCTGACAGAGGCTGCGACGCCGACTGAGTCGCCGACTGAGGCAGATAAGGGTAGATATAGGCATAGAGAAGGCAGCAGACCCCCCCAATAAACAGAGGCAGCGACTGAGACGCCTACAGAGACGCTGACAGAGGCTGCGAAGCCGGCTGAGACGCCGACTGAAGCAGATAGGGTTAGATGTAGGCATAGAGAAGGCAGCAGACCCCCCAATCGACAGCGGAAGCGACTGAGACGCCTACAGAGAAGCTGACAGTGGCTGCGACGCCGACTGAGACACCGACTGAGGCAGATAGGGGTAGATATAGGCATAGAGAAGGCAGCAGACTCCCCAATCGACAGCGGCAGCGACGGAGACGCCTACAGAGACGCTGACAGAGGCTGCGACGCCGACTGAAACGCCGACTGAGGCAGATAGGTGTAGATATAGGCATAGAGAAGGCGCCAGACAACCCAATCGACAGCGCCAGCGGCTGAGACGCCTACAGAGACGCTAACAGAGGCTGCGACGCCGACTGAGACGCCGACTGAGGCAGAGAGGGGTAGACATAGGCATAGAGAAGGCAGCAGACCCCCCAATCGACAGCAGCAACAACTGAGACGCCTACAGAGACGCTGACAGAGGCTGCGACGCCTACTGAGCCGCCGACTGAGGCAGATAGGGGTATATATAGGCATAGAGAAGGCAGCAGACCCCCCCAATCCACAGCGGCAGCGACAGAGACGCCAACAGAGATTCTGACATAGGCTGCGACGCCGACGGAGACGCCGACTGAGACGCCGACTGAGACGCCGACTGAGGCAGATAGGGGTAGATATAGGCATAGAGAAGGCAGCAGACCCCCAATCGACAGCGGCAGCGACAGAGACGCCTACAGAGATGCTGACAGAGGCTGCGACGCCGACTAAGGCAGATAGGGGTAGATATAGGCATAGAGAAGGCTGCAGACCCCCCAATAAACAGAGGCAGCGACTGAGACGCCTACAGAGACGCTGACAGAGGCTGCGAAGCCGGCTGAGACGCCGACTGAGGCAGATAGGGTTAGATGTAGGCATTGAGTAGGTAGCAGACCCCCCAATCGACAGCGGAGGCGACTGAGACGCCTACAGAGACGCTGACAGTGGCTGCGACGCCGACTGAGACGCCGACTGAGACGCCGACTGAGGCAGATAGGGGTAGATATAGGCATAGAGAAAGCAGCAGACTCCCAAATCGACAGCGGCAGCGACGGAGACGCCTACAGATACGCTAACAGAGGCTGCGACGCCGACTGAGACGCCGACTGAGGCAGAGAGGGGTAAACATAGGCATAGAGAAGGCAGCAGACCCCCAATCGACAGCAGCAACAACTGAGACGCCTACAGAGACGCTGACAGAGGCTGCGACGCCAACTGAGATGCCGACTGAGGCAGGTAGGGGTAGATTAAAGCATAGAGAAAGCAGCAGAATCCCCAATCGACAGCGGCAGCGACTAAGACGCGTACAGAGACGCTGACAGAGGCTGCGACGCCGACTGAGACGTCGACTGAAGCAGATAGGGGTAGATATAGGCATAGAGAACGCAGCAGACCGCCCCAATCGACAGCAGCAACGACTGAGACGCCTACAGAGGCTGCGACGCCCACTAAAACGCCGACTGATGCAGATAGGGGTAGATATAGGCACAGAGAAGGCAGCAGACCACCCACTCCACAGCGGCAGCGAATGAGTCGCCTACAGAGACGCTGACAGGGGCTGCGACGCCGACTGAGACGCCGACTGAGGAAGATAGGAGTAGACATAGCCATAAAGAAGGCAGCAGACACCCCAATCGACACCAGCAACGACTGAGACGCCTACAGAGGCTGCGACGCCCACTGAGACGCCGACTGATGCAGATAGGGGTAGATATAGGCATAGAGAAGGCAGCAGACCACCCACTCAACAGCGGCATCGACTAAGGCAGATAGGGGTAGATATAGGCATAGAGAAGGCAGCATACCCCCCAATCAACAGCGTCATCGACTAAGACGCATACAGAGACGGTGACAGAGGCTGCGACGCGGACTGAGTCAGATAGGGGTAAATATAGGCATAGAGAAGGCAGCAGACGCCCCAATCGACAGCGGCAGCGACTGAGATGCCTTCAGACACGCTGACAGAGGCGGCGACGCCTACTGAGACGTCGACTGAGGCAGATAGGGGTAGATATAGGCATAGAGAAGGCAGCAGACTCCCCAATCAACAGCGGCAGCGACAGAGGCGCCTACAGAGATGCTGACAGGGGCTGCGACGCCGACTGAGACGCCGACTGATGCAGATAGGGGTAGATATAGGCATAGAGAAGGCAGCAGACCCCCTACTCGACAGCGGCAGCGACTGATTCGCCTACAGAGACGCTGACAGAGGCTACGACGCCGACTGAGACGCCGACTGAGGACGATAGGAGTAGATATAGGCATAGAGAAGGCAGCTGACACCCCCAATAGACAGCAGCATCGACTGAGACGCCTACAGAGACGCTGACAGAGGCTGCGACGCCGACTGAAGCAGATAGGGGTAGATATAGGCATAGAGAAGGCAGCAGACCCCCTACTCGACAGCGGCAGCGACTGAGACGCCTACAGAGGCTGCGACAAAAGCTGCGACGCCAACTGAGATGCCGACTGAGGAAGATAGGAGTAGATATAGGCATAGAGAAGGCAGCAGACCCCCCACTCGACAGCGGCAGCGACTGAGACGCCTACAGAGGCTGCGACAAAATCTGCGACGCCAACTGAGATGCCGACTGAGGAAGATAGGAGTAGATATAGGCATAGAGAAGGCCGCAGTCACCCCCAATCGACAGCGACTGAGAGGCCTACAGAGACGCTGACAGAGGCTATGACGCCGACTGAGGCAGATAGGGGTAGATATAGGCATAGAGAAGGCAGCAGACCACCCAATCGACAGCGGCAGCGACTGAGACGCCTACAGAGACGCTAACAGAGGCTGCGATGCCGACTGAAGCAGATAGGGGTAGATATAGGCATAGAGAAGGCAGCAGCCGCCCAATCGACAGCGGCAGCGACTGAGATGCCTTCAGAGACGCTGACAGAGGCGGCGACGCCCACTGAGACGCTGACTGAGGCAGATAGGGGTAGATATTGGCATGGAATAGGCAGCAGACCCCCCCCCCCCCAATCCACAGCGGCAGCGACTGAGACGCCAACAGAGATGCTGACAGAGACTGCGACGCCGACTGAGACGCCGACTGTGACGCCTACTTAGGCAGATAGGGGTAGATATAGGCATAGAGAAAGCAGCAGACCCCCCAATCAGCAGCGGCAGCGAATGAGACACCTACAGGGACGCTGGCAGAGGCTGCGAAGCCGACTGTGATGCCGACTGAAGCAGATAGGGGTAGATATAAGCATAGAGAAGGCAGCATACCCCCTCAATCAACAGCGGCATCGACTGAGACGCCTACAGAGACGCTGACAGAGGCTGCGACGCCCACTGAGACGCCGACTGAGACGCCGACTGAGACGCCGACTGAGGCAGATAGGGGTAGATATAGGCATAGAGAAGGCAGCAGACCCCCCAATCCACAGCGGCAGCGACTGAGACGCCAACAGAGATGCTGACAGAGGCTGCGACGCCGACTGAGACGCCGACTGAAACGCCGACTGAGGCAGATATGGGTAGATATAGGCATAGAGAAGGCGCCAGACCCCCCAATCGACAGCGGCAGCGACTGAGACGCCTACAGAGATGCTGAGAGTGGCTGCGACGCCGACTGAGACGTCGACTGAAGCAGATAGGGGTAGATATAGGCATAGAGAAGGCAGCAGACCCCCCAATCGACAGCAGCAACGACTGAGACGCCTACAGGGACGCTGACAGAAGCTGCGACACCGACTGAGACACCGACTGAGGAAGATAGGAGTAGATATAGGCATAGAGAAGGCAGCATACCCCCCAATCAACAGCGGCATCGACTGAGAAGCCTACAGAGAAGCTGACAGAGTCTGTGACGCGGACTGAGGCAGATAGGGGTAAATATAGGCATAGAGAAGGCAGCAGACCCCCCAATCGACAGCGGCAGCGACTGAGATGCCTTCAGAGACGCTGACAGAGGCGGCAACGCCTACGGAGACGCCGACTGAGGCAGATAGGGGTAGATATAGGCATAGAGAAGGCAGCAGACCCCTCCAATCTACAGCGGCAGCGACTGAGACGCCAACAGAGATGCTGACAGAGGCTGCGACGCCGACTGAGACGCCTACTGAGGCAGATAGGGGTAGATATATGCGTAGAGAAGGCAGCAGACCCCCCACTCGACAGCGGCAGCGACTGAGACGCCTACAGAGACGCTAACAGAGGCTGCGACGCCGACTGAGACGCTGACTGAGGCAGAGAGGGGTAGACATAGGCATAGAGAAGGCAGCAGACCCCCAATCGACAGCGGCAACAACTGAGACGCCTACAGAGACGCTGACAGAGGCTGCGACGCCAACTGAGAAGCCGACTGAGGCAGGCAGGGGTAGATATAGGCATAGAGAAGGCAGCAGAACCCCAAATCGACAGCCGCAGCGACTAAGACGCCTACAGAGACGCTGACAGAGGCTGCGACGCCGACTGAGACCCCGACTGAGGCAGCTAGGGGTAGTTATTGGCATAGAGAAGGCAGCAGACCCCCCCCCAATCGACAGCGACAGCAACTGAGACGCGTACAGAGACGCTGACAGAGGCTGCGACGCCGACTGAGGCAGAGAGGGGTAGTTATAGGCATAGAGAAGGCACCAGACCCCCAATCCACAGCGGCAACTACTAAGACGTAAACAGAGACGCTGACAGAGGCTGCGACGCCGACTGAGGCAGATAGGGGTAAATATAGGTATAGAGAAGGTAGCAGCCCCCCAATCGACAGCGGCAGCGACTGAGATGCCTTCAGAGACGCTGACAGAGGCGGCGACGCCCACTGAGACGCCGACTGAGGCAGATAGGGGTAGATATTGGCATGGAATAGGCAGCAGACCCCCCCCCCCCCCAATCGACAGCGACAGCAACTGAGACGCTTACAGAGACGCTGACAGAGGCTGCGACGCCGACTGAGGCAGAGAGGGGTAGTTATAGGCATAGAGAAGGCACCAGACCCCCAATCCACAGCGGCAACTACTAAGACGTAAACAGAGACGCTGACAGAGGCTGCGACGCCGACTGAGGCAGAGAGGGGTAGTTATAGGCATAGAGAAGGCACCAGACCCCCAATCCACAGCGGCAACTACTAAGACGTAAACAGAGACGCTGACAGAGGCTGCGACGCCCACTGAGACGCCCACTGAGACGCCGACTGAGACGCCGACTGAGACGCCGACTGAGGCAGATAGGGGAAGATATAGGCATAGAGAAGGCAGCAGACCCCCCAATCAACAGCGGCAGCGACAGAGACGCCTACAGAGATGCTGACAGAGGCTGCGACGCCGACTGAGACGCCGACTGAGGCAGATACGGGTAGATATAGGCATAGAGAAAGCAGCAGACCCCCCCAATCGACAGCGCCACCGACTGAGACGCCTACAGGGACGCTGACAGAGGCTGCGACGCCTACTGAGCCGCCAACTGAGGCAGATAGGGGTAGATATAGGCATAGAGAAGGCAGCATACCCCCCAATCAATAGCGGCATCGACTAAGACGCCTACAGAGACGCTAACAGAGGCTGCGTCGCGGACTGAGGCAGATAGGGGTAAATATAGGCATAGAGAAGGCAGCAGACCCCCCAATCGACAGCGGCGGCGACTGAGATGGCTTCAGAGACGCTGACAGAGGCTGCGACGCCAAATGAGATGCCGACTGAGGCAGGTAGGGGTATATAGGCATAGAGAAGGCAGCAGAACCCCCAATCAACAGCGGCAGCGACTGAGACGCCTACAGAGACGCTGACAGAGGCTGCGACGCCGACTGAGACGCCGACTGAGACGCCGACTGAGGCAGATAGGGGTAGATATAGGCATAGAGAAGGCAGCAGACCCCCCAATCAACAGCGGCAGCGACAGAGACGCCTACAGAGATGCTGACAGAGGCTGCGACGCCGACTGCGACGCCGACTGAGACGCCGACTGAGACGCCGATTGAGGCAGATACGGGTACATATAGGCATAGAAAAAGCAGCAGAACCCCCAATCGACAGCGCCACCGACTGAGACGCCTACAGGGACGCTGACAGAGGCTGCGACGCCTACTGAGCCGCCGACTGAGGCAGATAGGGGTAGATATAGGCATAGAGAAGGCAGCAGACCCCCCCAAACCACAGCGGCAGCGACTGAGACGCCAACAGAGATGCTGACGGAGGCTGCGACGTCGATTGAGACGCCGACTGAGACGCCGACTGAGACGCCGACTGAAGCAGGTAGGGGTAGATATAGGCATATAGAAAGCAGCAGAACCCCTAATCGACAGTGGCAGCGACTAAGACGTGTACAGAGACGCTGACAGAGGCTGCGACGCCGACTGATACCCCGACTGAGGCAGAGAGGGGTAGACATAGGCATAGAGAAGGCAGCAGACCCCCCAATCGACAGCGGCAACAACTGAGACGCCTACAGAGACGCTGACAGAGGCTGCGACGCCGACTGAGTCCCCGACTGAGGCAGAGAGGGGTAGATATTGGCATAGAGAAGGCAGCAGACCCCCAATCCACAGCGGCAACTACTAAGACGTAAACAGACTACTAAGCTGACAGAGGCTGCGACTCCGACTGAGACGTCGACTGAAGCAGATAGGGGTAGATATAGGCATAGAGAAGGCAGCAGACCCCCCAATCGACAGCAGCAACGACTGAGACGCCTACAGAGGCTGCGACGCCCACTGAGATGCCGACTGAGGCAGATAGGTGTAGATATAGGCATTGAGAAGGCAGCAGATCCCCCAATCAACAGCGGCAGCGACAGAGACGCTTACAGAGATGCTGAGAGAGGCTGCGACGCCTACTGAGCCGCCGACTGAGGCTGATAGGGGTAGATATAATCATAGAGAAGGCAGCAGACCCCCCAATCCACAGCGGCAGCGACTGAGACGCCAACAGATATGCTGACAGAGGCTGCGACGCCGACTGAGACGCCGACTGAGACGCCGACTGAGACGCCGACTGAAACGCCGACTGAGACGCCGACTGAGGCAGATAGGGGTAGATATAGGCATAGAGAAGGCAGCAGACCCCCAATCAACAGCGGCAGCGACAGAGCCGCCTACAGAGATGCTGACAGAGGCTGCGACGCCGACTGAGTCGCCGACTGAGGCAGATAAGGGTAGATATAGGCATAGAGAAGGCAGCAGACCCCCCCAATAAACAGAGGCAGCGACTGAGACGCCTACAGAGACGCTGACAGAGGCTGCGAAGCCGGCTGAGACGCCGACTGAAGCAGATAGGGTTAGATGTAGGCATAGAGAAGGCAGCAGACCCCCCAATCGACAGCGGAAGCGACTGAGACGCCTACAGAGACGCTGACAGTGGCTGCGACGCCGACTGAGACACCGACTGAGGCAGATAGGGGTAGATATAGGCATAGAGAAGGCAGCAGACTCCCCAATCGACAGCGGCAGCGACGGAGACGCCTACAGAGACGCTGACAGAGGCTGCGACGCCGACTGAAACGCCGACTGAGGCAGATAGGTGTAGATATAGGCATAGAGAAGGCGCCAGACAACCCAATCGACAGCGCCAGCGGCTGAGACGCCTACAGAGACGCTAACAGAGGCTGCGACGCCGACTGAGACGCCGACTGAGGCAGATAAGGGTAGATATAGGCATAGAGAAGGCAGCAGACCCCCCCAATAAACAGAGGCAGCGACTGAGACGCCTACAGAGACGCTGACAGAGGCTGCGAAGCCAGCTGAGACGCCGACTGAAGCAGATAGGGTTAGATGTAGGCATAGAGAAGGCAGCAGACCCCCCAATCAACAGCGGCATCGACTGAGAAGCCTACAGAGAAGCTGACAGAGTCTGTGACGCGGACTGAGGCAGATAGGGGTAAATATAGGCATAGAGAAGGCAGCAGACCCCCCAATCGACAGCGGCAGCGACTGAGATGCCTTCAGAGACGCTGACAGAGGCGGCAACGCCTACGGAGACGCCGACTGAGGCAGATAAGGGTAGATATAGGCATAGAGAAGGCAGCAGACCCCCCCAATAAACAGAGGCAGCGACTGAGACGCCAACAGAGATGCTGACAGAGACTGCGACGCCGACTGAGACGCCGACTGTGACGCCTACTTAGGCAGATAGGGGTAGATATAGGCATAGAGAAAGCAGCAGACCCCCCAATCAGCAGCGGCAGCGAATGAGACACCTACAGGGACGCTGGCAGAGGCTGCGAAGCCGACTGTGATGCCGACTGAAGCAGATAGGGGTAGATATAAGCATAGAGAAGGCAGCATACCCCCTCAATCAACAGCGGCATCGACTGAGACGCCTACAGAGACGCTGACAGAGGCTGCGACGCCCACTGAGACGCCGACTGAGACGCCGACTGAGACGCCGACTGAGGCAGATAGGGGTAGATATAGGCATAGAGAAGGCAGCAGACCCCCCAATCCACAGCGGCAGCGACTGAGACGCCAACAGAGATGCTGACAGAGGCTGCGACGCCGACTGAGACGCCGACTGAAACGCCGACTGAGGCAGATATGGGTAGATATAGGCATAGAGAAGGCGCCAGACCCCCCAATCGACAGCGGCAGCGACTGAGACGCCTACAGAGATGCTGAGAGTGGCTGCGACGCCGACTGAGACGTCGACTGAAACAGATAGGGGTAGATATAGGCATAGAGAAGGCAGCAGACCCCCCAATCGACAGCAGCAACGACTGAGACGCCTACAGGGACGCTGACAGAAGCTGCGACACCGACTGAGACACCGACTGAGGAAGATAGGAGTAGATATAGGCATAGAGAAGGCAGCATACCCCCCAATCAACAGCGGCATCGACTGAGAAGCCTACAGAGAAGCTGACAGAGTCTGTGACGCGGACTGAGGCAGATAGGGGTAAATATAGGCATAGAGAAGGCAGCAGACCCCCCAATCGACAGCGGCAGCGACTGAGATGCCTTCAGAGACGCTGACAGAGGCGGCAACGCCTACGGAGACGCCGACTGAGGCAGATAGGGGTAGATATAGGCATAGAGAAGGCAGCAGACCCCCCCAATCTACAGCGGCAGCGACTGAGACGCCAACAGAGATGCTGACAGAGGCTGCGACGCCGACTGAGACGCCTACTGAGGCAGATAGGGGTAGATATAGGCATAGAGAAGGCAGCAGACCCCCCACTCGACAGCGGCAGCGACTGAGACGCCTACAGAGACGCTGACAGAGGCTGCGACGCCGACTGAGACGCTGACTGAGGCAGAGAGGGGTAGACATAGGCATAGAGAAGGCAGCAGACCCCCAATCGACAGCGGCAACAACTGAGACGCCTACAGAGACGCTGACAGAGGCTGCGACGCCAACTGAGAAGCCGACTGAGGCAGGTAGGGGTAGATATAGGCATAGAGAAGGCAGCAGAACCCCAAATCGACAGCCGCAGCGACTAAGACGCCTACAGAGACGCTGACAGAGGCTGCGACGCCGACTGAGACCCCGACTGAGGCAGCTAGGGGTAGTTATTGGCATAGAGAAGGCAGCAGACCCCCCCCCAATCGACAGCGACAGCAACTGAGACGCGTACAGAGACGCTGACAGAGGCTGCGACGCCGACTGAGGCAGAGAGGGGTAGTTATAGGCATAGAGAAGGCACCAGACCCCCAATCCACAGCGGCAACTACTAAGACGTAAACAGAGACGCTGACAGAGGCTGCGACGCCGACTGAGGCAGATAGGGGTAAATATAGGTATAGAGAAGGTAGCAGCCCCCCAATCGACAGCGGCAGCGACTGAGATGCCTTCAGAGACGCTGACAGAGGCGGCGACGCCCACTGAGACGCCGACTGAGGCAGATAGGGGTAGATATTGGCATGGAATAGGCAGCAGACCCCCCCCCCCCCAATCGACAGCGACAGCAACTGAGACGCTTACAGAGACGCTGACAGAGGCTGCGACGCCGACTGAGGCAGAGAGGGGTAGTTATAGGCATAGAGAAGGCACCAGACCCCCAATCCACAGCGGCAACTACTAAGACGTAAACAGAGACGCTGACAGAGGCTGCGACGCCGACTGAGGCAGAGAGGGGTAGTTATAGGCATAGAGAAGGCACCAGACCCCCAATCCACAGCGGCAACTACTAAGACGTAAACAGAGACGCTGACAGAGGCTGCGACGCCCACTGAGACGCCCACTGAGACGCCGACTGAGACGCCGACTGAGACGCCGACTGAGGCAGATAGGGGAAGATATAGGCAAAGAGAAGGCAGCAGACCCCCCAATCAACAGCGGCAGCGACAGAGACGCCTACAGAGATGCTGACAGAGGCTGCGACGCCGACTGAGACGCCGACTGAGGCAGATACGGGTAGATATAGGCATAGAGAAAGCAGCAGACCCCCCCAATCGACAGCGCCACCGACTGAGACGCCTACAGAGACGCTGACAGAGGCTGCGACGCCTACTGAGCCGCCAACTGAGGCAGATAGGGGTAGATATAGGCATAGAGAAGGCAGCATACCCCCCAATCAATAGCGGCATCGACTAAGACGCCTACAGAGACGCTAACAGAGGCTGCGTCGCGGACTGAGGCAGATAGGGGTAAATATAGGCATAGAGAAGGCAGCAGACCCCCCAATCGACAGCGGCGGCGACTGAGATGGCTTCAGAGACGCTGACAGAGGCTGCGACGCCAAATGAGATGCCGACTGAGGCAGGTAGGGGTATATAGGCATAGAGAAGGCAGCAGACCCCCCAATCAACAGCGGCAGCGACTGAGACGCCTACAGAGACGCTGACAGAGGCTGCGACGCCGACTGAGACGCCGACTGAGACGCCGACTGAGGCAGATAGGGGTAGATATAGGCATAGAGAAGGCAGCAGACCCCCCAATCAACAGCGGCAGCGACAGAGACGCCTACAGAGATGCTGACAGAGGCTGCGACGCCTACTGAGACGCCGACTGAGACGCCGACTGAGACGCCGATTGAGGCAGATACGGGTACATATAGGCATAGAAAAAGCAGCAGAACCCCCAATCGACAGCGCCACCGACTGAGACGCCTACAGAGACGCTGACAGAGGCTGCGACGCCTACTGAGCCGCCGACTGAGGCAGATAGGGGTAGATATAGGCATAGAGAAGGCAGCAGACCCCCCCAAACCACAGCGGCAGCGACTGAGACGCCAACAGAGATGCTGACAGAGGCTGCGACGTCGATTGAGACGCCGACTGAGACGCCGACTGAGACGCCGACTGAAGCAGGTAGGGGTAGATATAGGCATATAGAAAGCAGCAGAACCCCTAATCGACAGTGGCAGCGACTAAGACGTGTACAGAGACGCTGACAGAGGCTGCGACGCCGACTGATACCCCGACTGAGGCAGAGAGGGGTAGACATAGGCATAGAGAAGGCAGCAGACCCCCCAATCGACAGCGGCAACAACTGAGACGCCTACAGAGACGCTGACAGAGGCTGCGACGCCGACTGAGTCCCCGACTGAGGCAGAGAGGGGTAGATATTGGCATAGAGAAGGCAGCAGACCCCCAATCCACAGCGGCAACTACTAAGACGTAAACAGACTACTAAGCTGACAGAGGCTGCGACTCCGACTGAGACGTCGACTGAAGCAGATAGGGGTAGATATAGGCATAGAGAAGGCAGCAGACCCCCCAATCGACAGCAGCAACGACTGAGACGCCTACAGAGGCTGCGACGCCCACTGAGATGCCGACTGAGGCAGATAGGGGTAGATATAGGCATTGAGAAGGCAGCAGATCCCCCAATCAACAGCGGCAGCGACAGAGACGCTTACAGAGATGCTGAGAGAGGCTGCGACGCCTACTGAGCCGCCGACTGAGGCTGATAGGGGTAGATATAATCATAGAGAAGGCAGCAGACCCCCCAATCCACAGCGGCAGCGACTGAGACGCCAACAGATATGCTGACAGAGGCTGCGACGCCGACTGAGACGCCGACTGAGACGCCGACTGAGACGCCGACTGAAACGCCGACTGAGACGCCGACTGAGGCAGATAGGGGTAGATATAGGCATAGAGAAGGCAGCAGACCCCCAATCAACAGCGGCAGCGACAGAGCCGCCTACAGAGATGCTGACAGAGGCTGCGACGCCGACTGAGTCGCCGACTGAGGCAGATAAGGGTAGATATAGGCATAGAGAAGGCAGCAGACCCCCCCAATAAACAGAGGCAGCGACTGAGACGCCTACAGAGACGCTGACAGAGGCTGCGAAGCCGGCTGAGACGCCGACTGAAGCAGATAGGGTTAGATGTAGGCATAGAGAAGGCAGCAGACCCCCCAATCGACAGCGGAAGCGACTGAGACGCCTACAGAGACGCTGACAGTGGCTGCGACGCCGACTGAGACACCGACTGAGGCAGATAGGGGTAGATATAGGCATAGAGAAGGCAGCAGACTCCCCAATCGACAGCGGCAGCGACGGAGACGCCTACAGAGACGCTGACAGAGGCTGCGACGCCGACTGAAACGCCGACTGAGGCAGATAGGGGTAGATATAGGCATAGAGAAGGCGCCAGACAACCCAATCGACAGCGCCAGCGGCTGAGACGCCTACAGAGACGCTAACAGAGGCTGCGACGCCGACTGAGACGCCGACTGAGGCAGATAAGGGTAGATATAGGCATAGAGAAGGCAGCAGACCCCCCCAATAAACAGAGGCAGCGACTGAGACGCCTACAGAGACGCTGACAGAGGCTGCGAAGCCAGCTGAGACGCCGACTGAAGCAGATAGGGTTAGATGTAGGCATAGAGAAGGCAGCAGACCCCCCAATCGACAGCGGAAGCGACTGAGACGCCTACAGAGACGCTGACAGTGGCTGCGACGCCGACTGAGACACCGACTGAGGCAGAGAGGGGTAGACATAGGCATAGAGAAGGCAGCAGACCCCCCAATCGACAGCAGCAACAACTGAGACGCCTACAGAGACGCTGACAGAGGCTGCGACGCCTACTGAGCCGCCGACTGAGGCAGATAGGGGTATATATAGGCATAGAGAAGGCAGCAGACCCCCCCAATCCACAGCGGCAGCGACTGAGACGCCAACAGAGATTCTGACATAGGCTGCGACGGCGACGGAGACGCCGGCTGAGACGCCGACTGAGACGCCGACTGAGGCAGATAGGGGTAGATATAGGCATAGAGAAGGCTGCAGACCCCCAATCGACAGCGGCAGCGACAGAGACGCCTACAGAGATGCTGACAGAGGCTGCGACGCCGACTAAGGCAGATAGGGGTAGATATAGGCATAGAGAAGGCTGCAGACCCCCCAATAAACAGAGGCAGCGACTGAGACGCCTACAGAGACGCTGACAGAGGCTGCGAAGCCGGCTGAGACGCCGACTGAGGCAGATAGGGTTAGATGTAGGCATTGAGTAGGTAGCAGACCCCCCAATCGACAGCGGAGGCGACTGAGACGCCTACAGAGACGCTGACAGTGGCTGCGACGCCGACTGAGACGCCGACTGAGACGCCGACTGAGGCAGATAGGGGTAGATATAGGCATAGAGAAAGCAGCAGACTCCCAAATCGACAGCGGCAGCGACGGAGACGCCTACAGATACGCTAACAGAGGCTGCGACGCCGACTGAGACGCCGACTGAGGCAGAGAGGGGTAAACATAGGCATAGAGAAGGCAGCAGACCCCCAATCGACAGCAGCAACAACTGAGACGCCTACAGAGACGCTGACAGAGGCTGCGACGCCAACTGAGATGCCGACTGAGGCAGGTAGGGGTAGATTAAAGCATAGAGAAAGCAGCAGAATCCCCAATCGACAGCGGCAGCGACTAAGACGCGTACAGAGACGCTGACAGAGGCTGCGACGCCGACTGAGACGTCGACTGAAGCAGATAGGGGTAGATATAGGCATAGAGAACGCAGCAGACCACCCCAATCGACAGCAGCAACGACTGAGACGCCTACAGAGGCTGCGACGCCCACTAAAACGCCGACTGATGCAGATAGGGGTAGATATAGGCACAGAGAAGGCAGCAGACCACCCACTCCACAGCGGCAGCGAATGAGTCGCCTACAGAGACGCTGACAGGGGCTGCGACGCCGACTGAGACGCCGACTGAGGAAGATAGGAGTAGACATAGCCATAAAGAAGGCAGCAGACACCCCAATCGACACCAGCAACGACTGAGACGCCTACAGAGGCTGCGACGCCCACTGAGACGCCGACTGATGCAGATAGGGGTAGATATAGGCATAGAGAAGGCAGCAGACCACCCACTCAACAGCGGCATCGACTAAGGCAGATAGGGGTAGATATAGGCATAGAGAAGGCAGCATACCCCCCAATCAACAGCGTCATCGACTAAGACGCATACAGAGACGGTGACAGAGGCTGCGACGCGGACTGAGTCAGATAGGGGTAAATATAGGCATAGAGAAGGCAGCAGACGCCCCAATCGACAGCGGCAGCGACTGAGATGCCTTCAGACACGCTGACAGAGGCGGCGACGCCTACTGAGACGTCGACTGAGGCAGATAGGGGTAGATATAGGCATAGAGAAGGCAGCAGACTCCCCAATCAACAGCGGCAGCGACAGAGGCGCCTACAGAGATGCTGACAGGGGCTGCGACGCCGACTGAGACGCCGACTGATGCAGATAGGGGTAGATATAGGCATAGAGAAGGCAGCAGACCCCCCACTCGACAGCGGCAGCGACTGATTCGCCTACAGAGACGCTGACAGAGGCTACGACGCCGACTGAGACGCCGACTGAGGACGATAGGAGTAGATATAGGCATAGAGAAGGCAGCTGACACCCCCAATAGACAGCAGCATCGACTGAGACGCCTACAGAGACGCTGACAGAGGCTGCGACGCCGACTGAAGTAGATAGGGGTAGATATAGGCATAGAGAAGGCAGCAGACCCCCCACTCGACAGCGGCAGCGACTGAGACGCCTACAGAGGCTGCGACAAAAGCTGCGACGCCAACTGAGATGCCGACTGAGGAAGATAGGAGTAGATATAGGCATAGAGAAGGCAGCAGACCCCCCACTCGACAGCGGCAGCGACTGAGACGCCTAGAGAGGCTGCGACGAAATCTGCGACGCCAACTGAGATGCCGACTGAGGAAGATAGGAGTAGATATAGGCATAGAGAAGGCCGCAGTCACCCCCAATCGACAGCGACTGAGAGGCCTACAGAGACGCTGACAGAGGCTATGACGCCGACTGAGGCAGATAGGGGTAGATATAGGCATAGAGAAGGCAGCAGACCACCCAATCGACAGCGGAAGCGACTGAGACGCCTACAGAGACGCTAACAGAGGCTGCGATGCCGACTGAAGCAGATAGGGGTAGATATAGGCATAGAGAAGGCAGCAGACCCCCCACTCGACACGACAGCGACTGCGACGCCTACAGAGACGCTGACAGAGGCTGCGACGCCGACTGTGATGCCGACTGAGGCAGAGAGGGGTAGATATAGGCATAGAGAAGGCACCAGACACCCCAATCCACAGCGGCAACTACTAAGTCGTAAACAGAGACGCTGACAGAGGCTGCGACGCCGACTGAAGCAGATAGGTGTAGAAATAGGCATAGAGAAGGCAGCAGACCCCCCACTCGACAGCGGCAGCGACTGAGACGCCTACAGAGGCTGCGACAAAAGCTGCGACGCCAACTGAGATGCCGACTGAGGAAGATAGGAGTAGATATAGGCATAGAGAAGGCCGCAGTCACCCCTAATCGACAGCGACTGAGACGCCTACAGAGACGCTGACAGAGGCTGCGACGCCAACTGAGATGCCGACTGAGGCAGGTAGGGGTGGATGTCGACATAGAGAAGGCAGCAGAACCCCCAATCGACAGCGGCAGCGACTAAGACGCCTACAGCGACGTTGACAGAGGCTGCGACCCCGACTGAGACCCCGACTGAGGCAGAGAGGGGTAGATATTGGCATAGAGAAGGCAGGAGACCTCCCAATCGACACGACAGCGACTGAGACGCCTACCGAGACGCTGACAGAGGCTGCGACGCCGACTGTGATGCCGACTGAGGCAGAGAGGGGTAGATATAGGCATAGAGGAGGCACCAGACCCCCCAATCCACAGCGGCAACTACTAAGTCGTAAACAGAGACGCTGACAGAGGCTGCGACGCCGACTGAAGCAGATAGGGGTAGATATAGGCATAGAGAAGGCAGCAGACCCCCCACTCGACACGACAGCGACTGAGACGCCTACAGAGGCTGCGACAAAAGCTGCGACGCCAACTGAGACGCCGACTGAGGAAGATAGGAGTAGATATAGGCATAGAGAAGGCCGCAGACACCCCCAATCGACAGCGACTGAGAGGCCTACAGAGACGCTGACAGAGGCTATGACGCCGACTGAGACGCCGACTGAGGCAGATAGAGGTAGATATAGGCATAGATAAAGCAGCATACCCCAAAAATCAACAGCGGGATCGACTGAGACGCCTACAGAGACGTTGACAGAGGCTGCGACGCCGACTGAGACAGATAGGGGTAGATATAGGCATAGAGAAGGCAGCATACCCCCCAATCAACAGCGTCATCGACTAAGATGCATACAGAGACGGTGACAGAGGCTGCGACGCGGACTGAGTCAGATAGGGGTAAATTTTGGCATAGAGAAGGCACCAGACCCCCCGATCCACAGCGGCAACTACTAAGTCGTAAACAGAGACGCTGACAGAGGCTGCGACGCCGACTGAAGCAGATAGGGGTAGATATAGGCATAGAGAAGGCAGCAGACCCCCCACTCGACAGTGGCAACGACTGAGACGCCTACAGAGGCTGCCACAGAGGCTGCGACGCCGACTGAGACGCCGACTGAGGCAGATAGGGGTAGATATAGGCATTGAGAAGGCACCAGACTCCCCAATCCACAGCGGCAACTACTAAGACGTAAACAGAGACGCTGACAGAGGCTGCGACACCAACTGAGACGTCGACTGATGCAGATAAAGGTATATATAGGCATAGAGAAGGCAGCAGACCCCCCCAATCGACAGCAGCAACGACTGAGGCGCCTACAGAGACGCTAACAGAGGCTGCGATGCCGACTGAGACGCCGACTGAGGCAGAGAGGGGTAGACATAGGCATAGAAAAGGCAGCAGACCCCCCAATCGACAGCGGCAACAACTGAGACGCCTACAGAGACGCTGACAGAGGCTGCGACGCCAACTGAGATGCCGACTGAGGCAGGTAGGGGTGGATGTCGACATAGAGAAGGCAGCAGAACCCCCAATGGACAGCGGCAACATCTGAGACGCCTACAGCGACGCTGACAGAGGCTGCGACCCCAACTGAGACCCCGACTGAGGCAGAGAGGGGTAGATATAGGCATAGAGAAGGCAGGAGACCCCCCAATCGACACGACAGCGACTGAGACGCCTACAGAGACGCTGACAGAGGCTGCGACGCCGACTGTGATGCCGACTGAGCAGAGATGGGTAGATATAGGCATAGAGAAGGCACCAGACCCCCCAATCCACAGCGGCAACTACTAAGTCGTAAACAGAGACGCTGACAGAGGCTACGATGCCGACTGAAGCAGATAGGGTTAGATATAGGCATAGAGAAGGAAGCAGACTCCCCAATCGACAGCAGCAACGACTGAGACGCCTACAGAGGCTGCGACGCCCACTGAGTCGCCGACTAATGCAGATAGGGGTAGATATAGGCATAGAGAAGGCAGCAGACCCCCCACTCGACAGCGGCAGCGACTTCTTCGCCTACAGATACACTGACAGAGGCTGCGACGCCGACTGGAGAAGATAGGAGTAGATATAGGCATAGAGAAGGCAGCAGACCCCCCTATCCACAGCGGCAGCAACTGAGACGCCAACAGAGATGCTGACAGAGGCTGCGACGCCGACTGAGACGCCGACTGACGCAGATAGGGGTAGATATAGGCATAGAGAAGGCAGCAGACCCCTCAATCGACAGCGGCAGCGCTTGAGACGCCAACAGAGATGCTGACAGAGGCTGCGACGCCGACTGAGTCGCCGACTGTGGCAGATAGGGGTAGATATAGGCACAGAGAAGGCAGCAGACCCCCCAATCGACAGCGGCAGCGACTGAGACGATAACAGAGATGCTGACAGAGGCTGCGACGCCGACTGAGACCCCGACAGAGGCAGATAGGGTTAGATGTTGGCATAGAGAAGGCAGCAGACCCCCCAATCAACAGCGGCAGCGACTGAGACGCCTACAGAGACGCTGACAGAGGCTGCGAAGCCGGCTGAGACGCCGAATGAGGCAGATAGGGTTAGATGTTGGCATAGAGAAGGCAGCAGACCCCCAATCAACAGCGGCAGCGACTGAGACGCCTACAGAGACGCTGACAGAGGCTGCGACGCCGACTGAGATGTCAACTGAAGCAGATAGGGGTAGATATAGGCATAGAGAAGGCAGCAGACCCCCCCAATCGACAGCAGCAACGACTGAGACGCCTACAGATGCTGCGACGCCCACTGAGACGTCGACTGATGCAGATAGGGGTAGATATAGGCACAGAGAAGCCAGCAGACCACCCACTCGACAGCGGCAGCAACTGATTCGCCTACAGAGAAGCTGACAGAGGCTACGACGCCGACTGAAGCAGATAGGGGTAGATATAGGCATAGAGAAGGAAGCAGACCCCCCAATCGACAGAAGCAACGACTGAGACGCCTACAGAGGCTGCGACGCCCACTGAGTCGCCGACTGATGCAGATAGGGGTAGATATAGGCATAGAGAAGGCAGCAGACCCCCCACTCGACAGCGGCAGCGACTTATTCGCCTACAGAGACGCTGACAGAGGCTGCGACGCCGACTGGGGAAGATAGGAGTAGATATAGGCATAGAGAAGGCAGCAGACCCCCCAATCCACAGCGGCAGCGACTGAGACGCCAACAGAAATGCTGACAGAGGCTGCGACGCCGACTGAGACGCCGACTGACGCAGATAGGGGTAGATATAGGCATAGAGAAGGCAGCAGACCCCTCAATCGACAGCGGCAGCGCTTGAGACGCCAACAGAGATGCTGACAGAGGCTGCCACGCCGACTGAGTCACCGACTGTGGCAGATAGGAATAGATATAGGCACAGAGAAGGCAGCAGAACCCCCAATCGAGAGCGGCAGCGACTGAGATGCCAACAGAGATGCTGACAGAGGCTGCGACGCCGACTGAGACCCCGACTGAGGCAGATAGGGTTAGATGTTGGCATAGAGAAGGCAGCAGACGCCCCAATCAACAGCGGCAGCTTCTGAGACGCCTACAGAGACGCCTACAGAGACGCTGACAGAGGCTGCGAAGCCGGCTGAGACGTCGACTGAGGCAGATAGGGTTAGATGTTGGCATAGAGAAGGCAGCAGACCCCCAATCAACAGCGGCAGCGACTGAGACGCCTACAGAGACGCTGACAGAGGCTGCGACGCCGACTGAGGCAGAGAGGGGTAGATATATTCATAGAGAAGGCACCAGACCCCCAATCCGCAGCGGCAACTACTAAGACGTAAACAGAGACGCTGACAGAGCCTGAGACGCCGACTGAGATGTCGACTGAAGCAGATAGGGGTAGATATAGGCATAGAGAAGGCAGCAGACCCCCCAATCGACAGCAGCAACGACTGAGACGCCTACAGATGCTGCGACGCCCACTGAGACGTCGACTGATGCAGATAGGGGTAGATATAGGCACAGAGAAGGCAGCAGACCACCCACTCGACAGCGGCAGCGACTGATTCGCCTACAGAGAAGCTGACAGAGGCTGCGACGCCGACTGAGACGCCGACTGAGGAAGATAGGAGTAGATATAGGCACAGAGAAGGCAGCAGACACCCCAATCGACAGCGGCAGCGACTGAGACGCCTACAGAGACGCTGACAGAGGCTGCGACGCCGACTGAGACGCCGACTGAGACGCCGACTGATTCAGATAGGGGTAGATATAGGCATAGAGAAGGCTGCATACCCCCCCCCCCCCAATCAACAGCGGCATCGACTGAGACGCCTACAGACACGCTGACAGAGACTGCGACGCCGAATGAGGCAGATAGGGGTAAATATAGGCATAGAGAAGGCAGCAGACCCCCCAATCCACAGCGGCAGCGACTGAGACGCCAACAGAGATGCTGACAGAGGCAGCGACGCCGACTGTGGCAGATAGGGGTAAATATGGGCATAGAGGAGGCAGCAGACCCCCCAATCAACAGCGGCAGAGACAGAGACGCCTACAGAGATCCTGACAGAGGCTGCGACGCCGACTGAGATGCCGACTGATGCAGATAGGGGTAGATATAGGCATAGAAAAGGCAGCAGAGCCCCCACTCGACAGTGGCAGGGACTGATTGACCTACAGAGACGCTGACAGAGGCTGCGACGCCGACTGAGACGCCGGCTGAGGAAGATAGGAATAGATATAGGCATAGAGTAGGCAGCAGACACCCCCAATCGACAGCGGCAGCGACTGAGACGCCTACAGAGACGCTGACAGAGGCTACGACGCCGACTGAAGCAGATAGGGGTAGATATAGGCATAGAGAAGGCAGCAGACCCCCCAATCGACAGCAGCAACGACTGAGACGCCTACAGAGGCTGCGACGCCCACTGAGTCGCCGACTGATACAGATAGGAGTAGATATAGGCATAGAGAAGCCAGCTGACACCCCCAATCGACAGCAGCATCGACTGAGACGCCTACAGAGACGCTGACAGAGGCTGCGACGCCGACTGAAGCAGATAGGGGTAGATATAGGCATAGAGATGGCAGCAGACCCCCCCAATCTACAGCAGCAACGACTGAGACGCCTACAGAGACGCTAACAGAGGCTGCGATGCCGACTGAGACGCCGACTGAGGCAGAGAGGGGTAGACATAGGCATAGAGAAGGCAGCAGACCCCCCAATCGACAGCGGCAACAACTGAGACGCCTACAGGGACGCTGACAGAGGCTGCGACGCCAACTGAGATGCCGACTGAGGCAGGTAGGGGTGGATGTCGACATAGAGAAGGCAGCAGAACCCCCAATCGACAGCGGCAACAACTGAGATGCCTACAGCAACGCTGACAGAGGCTGCGACCCCGACTGAGACGCCTACAGCAACGCTGACAGAGGCTGCGACCCCGACTGAGACCCCGACTGAGGCAGATAGGGGTAGATATAGGCATAGAGATGGCAGCAGACCCCCCCAATCTACAGCAGCAACGACTGAGACGCCTACAGAGACGCTAACAGAGGCTGCGATGCCGACTGAGACGCCGACTGAGGCAGAGAGGGGTAGACATAGGCATAGAGAAGGCAGCAGACCCCCCCAATCTACAGCAGCAACGACTGAGACGCCTACAGAGACGCTGACAGAGGCTGCGACGCCGACTGTGATGCCGACTGAGGCAGAGAGGGGTAGATATAGGCATAGAGAAGGCACCAGACCCCCCAATCCACAGCGGCAACTACTAAGTCGTAAAGAAGGCAGGAGACCCCCAAATCGACACGACAGCGACTGAGACGCCTACTGAGACGCTGACAGAGGCTGCGACGCCGACTGTGATGCCGACTGAGGTAGAGAGGGGTAGATATAGGCATAGAGAAGGCACCATACCCCCCAATCCACAGCGGCAACTACTAAGTCGTAAACAGAGACGCTGACAGAGGCTGCGACGCCGACTGAAGCAGATAGGGGTAGATATAGGCATAGAGAAGGCAGCAGACCCCCAATCGACAGCAGCAACGACTGAGACGCCCACAGAGGCTGCGACGCCCACTGAGACGCCGACTGATGCAGATAGGGGTAGATATAGGCATAGAGAAGGCAGCAGACCCCCCACTCGACAGCGGCAGCGACTGAGATGCCTACAGAGGCTGCGACAAAAGCTGCGACGCCAACTGAGACGCCGACTGAGGAAGATAGGAGTAGATATAGGCATAGAGAAGGCCGCAGACACCCCAAATCGACAGCGACTGAGAGGCCTACAGAGACGCTGACAGAGGCTGCGACGCCGACTGTGATGCCGACTGAGGTAGAGAGGGGTAGATATAGGCATAGAGAAGGCACCATACCCCCCAATCCACAGCGGCAACTACTAAGTCGTAAACAGAGACGCTGACAGAGGCTGCGACGCCGACTGAAGCAGATAGGGGTAGATATAGGCATAGAGAAGGCAGCAGACCCCCCACTCGACAGCGGCAGCGACTGAGATGCCTACAGAGGCTGCGACAAAAGCTGCGACGCCGACTGAGACGCCGGCTGAGGAAGATAGGAGTAGATATAGGCATAGAAAAGGCAGCAGACCCCCCACTCGACAGTGGCAGGGACTGATTCGCCTACAGAGACGCTGACAGAGGCTGCGACGCCAACTGAGATGCCGACTGAGGCAGGTAGGGGTGGATGTCGACATAGAGAAGGCAGCAGAACCCCCAATCGACAGCGGCAACAACTGAGATGCCTACAGCAACGCTGACAGAGGCTGCGACCCCGACTGAGACGCCTACAGCAACGCTGACAGAGGCTGCGACGCCGACTGAAGCAGATAGGGGTAGATATAGGCATAGAGAAAGCAGCAGACCCCCCAATCGACAGCAGCAACGACTGAGACGCCTACAGAGGCTGCGACGCCCACTGAGTCGCCGACTGATGCAGATAGGAGTAGATATAGGCATAGAGAAGCCAGCTGACACCCCCAATCGACAGCAGCATCGACTGAGACGCCTACAGAGACGCTGACAGAGGCTGCGACGCCGACTGAAGCAGATAGGGGTAGATATAGGCATAGAGATGGCAGCAGACCCCCCAATCTACAGCAGCAACGACTGAGACGCCTACAGAGACGCTAACAGAGGCTGCGATGCCGAGTGAGACGCCGACTGAGGCAGAGAGGGGTAGACATAGGCATAGAGAAGGCAGCAGACCCCCCAATCGACAGCGGCAACAACTGAGACGCCTACAGAGACGCTGACAGAGGCTGCGACGCCAACTGAGATGCCGACTGAGGCAGGTAGGGGTGGATGTCGACATAGAGAAGGCAGCAGAACCCCCAATCGACAGCGGCAACAACTGAGATGCCTACAGCAACGCTGACAGAGGCTGCGACCCCGACTGAGACGCCTACAGCAACGCTGACAGAGGCTGCGACCCCGACTGAGACCCCGACTGAGGCAGAGAGGGGTAGATATTGGCATAGAGAAGGCAGGAGACCCCCAAATCGACACGACAGCGACTGAAACGCCTACAGAGACGCTGACAGAGGCTGCGACGCCGACTGTGATGCCGACTGAGGCAGAGAGGGGTAGATATAGGCATAGAGAAGGCACCAGACCCCCCAATCCACAGCGGCAACTACTAAGTCGTAAACAGAGACGCTGACAGAGGCTGCGACGCCGACTGAAGCAGATAGGGGTAGATATAGGCATAGAGAAGGCAGCAGACCCCCAATCGACAGCAGCAACGACTGAGACGCCTACAGAGGCTGCGACGCCCACTGAGACGCCGACTGATGCAGATAGGGGTAGATATAGGCATAGAGAAGGCAGCAGACCCCCCACTCGACAGCGGCAGCGACTGAGATGCCTACAGAGGCTGCGACAAAAGCTGCGACGCCAACTGAGACGCCGACTGAGGAAAATAGGAGTAGATATAGGCATAGAGAAGGCCGCAGACACCCCAAATCGACAGCGACTGAGAGGCCTACAGAGACGCTGACAGAGGCTATGACGCCGACTGAGACGCCGACTGAGGCAGATAGGGGTAGATATAGGCATAAACAAAGCAGCATACCCCCCAATCGACAGCGGCAGCGCTTGAGACGCCAACAGAGATGCTGACAGAGGCTGCGACGCCGACTGAGTCGCCGACTGTGGCAGATAGGGGTAGATATAGGCACAGAGAAGGCAGCAGACCCCCCAATCAACAGCGGCAGCGACTGAGACGATAACAGAGATGCTGACAGAGGCTGCGACGCCGACTGAGAACCCGACAGAGGCAGATAGGGTTAGATGTTATCATAGAGAAGGCAGGAGACCCCCCAATCAACAGCGGCAGCGACTGAGACGCCTACAGAGACGCTGACAGAGGCTGCGACGCCGACTGAGATGTCGACTGAAGCAGATAGGGGTAGATATAGGCATAGAGAAGGCAGCAGACCCCCCAATCGACAGCAGCGACGACTGAGACGCCTACAGATGCTGCGACGCCCACTGAGACGTCGACTGATGCAGATAGGGGTAGATATAGGCACAGAGAAGGCAGCAGACCACCCACTCGACAGCGGCAGCAACTGATTCGCCTACAGAGAATCTGACAGAGGCTGCGACGCCGACTGAGACGCCGACTGAGAAAGATAGGGGTAGATATAGGCATAGAGAAGGCTGCATACCAACCCCCCCCCCCAATCATCAGCGGCATCGACTGAGACGCCTACAGACACGCTGACAGAGACTGCGACGCCGAATGAGGCAGATAGGGGTAAATATAGGCATAGAGAAGGCAGCAGACCTCCCCAATCCACAGCGGCAGCGCCTGAGACGCCAACAGAGATGCTGACGGAGGCAGCGACGCCGACTGAGATGCCGACTGAGACGCCGACTGTGGCAGATAGGGGTAAATATGGGCATAGAGAAGGCAGCAGACACCCCAATCAACAGCGGCAGCGACAGAGACGCCTACAGAGATCCTGACAGAGGCTGCGACGCCGACTGAGATGCCGACTGATGTAGATAGGGGTAGATATAGGCATAGAAAAGGCAGCAGACCCCCACTCGACAGTGGCAGGGACTGATTGGCCTACAGAGACGCTGACAGAGGCTGCGACGCCGACTGAGACGCCGGCTGAGGAAGATAGGAGTAGATATAGGCATAGAGTAGACAGCAGACACCCCCAATCGACAGCGGCAGCGACTGAGACGCCTACAGAGACGCTGACAGAGGCTGTGACGCCGACTGAAGCAGACAGGGGTAGATATAGGCATAGAGAAGGAAGCAGACCCCCCAATCGACAGCAGCAACGACTGAGACGCCTACAGAGGCTGCGACGCCCACTGAGTCGCCGACTGATGCAGATAGGGGTAGATATAGGCATAGAGAAGGCAGCAGACCCCCCACTCGACAGTGGCAGCGACTTATTCGCCTACAGAGAAGCTGACAGAGGCTGCGACGCCGACTGAGACGCCGACTGAGGAAGATAGGAGTAGATATAGGCACAGAGAAGGCAGCAGACCACCCACTTGACAGCGGCAGCGACTGAGACGCCTACAGAGACGCTGACAGAGGCTGCGACGCACACTGAGACGCCGACTGATTCAGATAGGGGTAGATATAGGCATAGAGAAGGCTGCATACCCCCCCCAATCAGCAGCGGCATCGACTGAGACGCCTACAGATACGCTGACAGAGACTGCGACGCCGAATGAGGCAGATAGGGGTAAATATAGGCACAGAGAAGGCAGCAGACCCCCCCAATCCACAGCGGCAGCGACTGAGACGCCAACAGCATGCTGACAGAGGCAGCGACGCCGACTGAGATGCCGACTGAGACGCCGACTGTGGCAGATAGGGGTAAATATGGGCATAGAGAAGGCAGCAGACCCCCCAATCAACAGCGGCAGCGAAAGAGACGCCTACAGAGACGCTGACAGAGGCTACGACGCCGACTGAAGCAGATAGGGGTAGATATAGGCATAGAGAAGGCAGCAGACCACCCACTTGACAGCGGCAGCGACTGAGACGCCTACAGAGACGCCTACAGAGGCTGCGACGCCCACTGAGTCGCCGACTGATGCAGATAGGGGTAGATATAGGCATAGAGAGAGCAGCAGACCCCCATTCGACAGCGGCAGCGACTTATTCGCCTACAGAGACGCTGACAGAGGCTTCGACGCCGACTGGGGAAGATAGGAGTAGATTTAGGCATAGAGAAGGCAGCAGACCCCCCCAATCCACAGCGGCAGCGATTGAGACGCCAACAGAGATGCTGACAGAGGCTGCGACGCCGACTGAGTCGCCGACTGTGGCAGATAGGGGTAGATATAGGCACAGAGAAGGCAGCAGACCCCCCCAATCGACAGCGGCAGCGACTGAGACGCCAACAGAGATGCTGACAGGGGCTTCGACGCCGACTGAGACCCCGACTGAGGCAGATAGGGTTAGATGTTGGCATAGAGAAGGCAGCAGACCCCCCAATCAACAGCGGCAGCGACTGAGACGCCTACAGAGACGCTGACAGAGGCTGCGAAGCAGGCTGAGACGCCGACTGAGGCAGATACGGTTAGATGTTGGCATAGAGAAGGCAGCAGACCCCCAATCAACAGCGACAGCGACTGAGACGCCTACAGAGACGCTGACAGAGGCTGCGACGCCGACTGAGGCAGAGAGGGGTAGATATATTCATAGAGAAGGCACCAGACCCCCCCAATCCGCAGAGGCCACTACTAAGACGTAAACTGAGACCCTGACAGAGCCTGCGACGCCGACTGAGACGTCGACTGAAGCAGATAGGGGTAGATATAGGCATAGAGAAGGCAGCAGACCCCCCAATCGACAGCATCAACGACTGAGACGCCTACAGATGCTGCGACGCCCACTGAGACGTCGACTGATGCAGATAAAGGTAGATATAGGCACAGAGAAGGCAGCAGACCACCCGCTCGACAGCGGCAGCGACTGACACGCCTGAGGCAGACAGGGGTAGATATAGACATAGAGAAGGCTGCATACCCCCGCCCCCCCCCCCCCCCAAATCAACAGCGGCATCGACTGAGATGCCTACAGACACGCTGGCAGAGACTGCGACGCCGAATGAGGCAGATAGGGGTAAATATAGGCATAGAGAAGGCAGCAGACCCCCCAATCGACAGCGGCAGCGAGTGAGATGCCTTCAGACACGCTGACAGAGGCTGCAACGCCTACTGAGACGCCGACTGAGGCAGATAGGGGTAGATATAGGCATAGAGAAGGTAGCAGACCCCCCCAATCCACAGCGGCAGTGACTGAGACGCCAAACAGAGATGCTGACAGAGGCTGCGACACCGACTGAGACGCCGACTGAGGCAGATAGGGCTAGATATAGGCATAGAGAAGGCAGCATACCCCCCAATCAACAGCGGCATCGACTGAGACGCCTACAGAGACGCTGACAGAGGCTGCGACGCCGACTGAAGCAGATAGGGGTAGACATAGGCATAGAGAAGGCAGCAGACCCCCCACTCGACAGCGGCAGCGACTGATTCGCCTACAGAGTCGCTGACACCGGCTCCGACGCCGACTGAGGAAGATAGGAGTAGATATAAGCATAGAGAAGGCAGCAGACCCCCCACTCGACAGCGTCAGCGACTGATTCGCCTACAGAGACGCTGACAGAGGCTGCGACGCCGACTGAGACGCCGACTGAGACGCCGACTGAGACGCCAACTGAGACGCCGACTGAG
Organism: Clusia tigrina; assembly: GCA_920105625.2. NCBI lineage: Eukaryota > Metazoa > Arthropoda > Insecta > Diptera > Clusiidae > Clusia > Clusia tigrina. The sequence continues at coordinate 71,229,584 of OV050031.1, read as the reverse complement.
GCAGATAGGGGTAGATATAGGCATAGAGAAGGCAGCGGACCACCCAATCAACAGCGGCAGCGCCAGAGACGCCTACAGAGATGCTGACAGAGGCTGCGACGCCGACTGAGACGCCGAATGAGGCAGATAGGGGTAGATATAGGCATAGAGAAGGCAGCAGACCCCCCAATCGACAGCGGAAGCGACTGAGACGCCTACAGAGACGCTGACAGTGGCTGCGACGCCGACTGAGACGGCGACTGAGCAATATAGGGGTAGATATAGGTATAGAGAAAGCAGCAGACCACCCCAATCAACAGCAGCACCGACTGAGGCGCCTACAGAGATGCTGACAGACGCTGCGACGCCGACTGAGACGCCGGCTGAGGCAGATACGGGTAGATATAGGCATAGAGAGGGCAGCAGACCCCCCCAATCGACAGCGCCACCGACTGAGACGCTGACAGAGGCTGCGACGCCGACTGAGACGCCGACTGAGACGCCGACTGAGACGCCGACTGAGGCAGATAGGGGTAGATATAGGCACAGAGAAGGCAGCAGTCCACCCACTCGACAGCGGCAGCGACTGATTCGCCTACTGAGAAGCTGACAGAGGCTGCGACGCCGACTGAGACGCCGACTGAGGAAGATAGGAGTAGATATAGGCACAGAGAAGGCAGCAGACCACCCACTCGACAGCGGCAGCGACTGAGACGCCTACAGAGACGCTGACAGAGGCTGCGACGCCGACTGAGACGCCGACTGATTCAGATAGGGGTAGATATGGGCATAGAGAAGGCTGCATAACCCCCCCCCCCCCCAATCAACAGCGGCATCGACTAAGACGCCTACACACACGCTGACAGAGACTGCGACGCCGAATGAGGCAGATAGGGGTAAATATAGGCACAGAGAAGGCAGCAGACCCCCCAATCCACAGCGGCAGCGACTGAGACGCCAACAGAGATGCTGACAGAGGCAGCGACGCCGACTGAGATGCCGACTGAGACGCCGACTGTGGCAGATAGGGGTGAATATGGGTATAGAGAAGGCTGCAGACCCCCCAATCAACAGCGGCAGCGACAGAGACGCCTACAGAGATCCTGACAGAGGCTGCGACGCCGACTGAGATGCCGACTGATGCAGATAGGGGTAGATATAGGCATAGAAAAGGCAGCAGGCCCCCCACTCGACAGTGGCAGGGACTGATTGGCCTACAGAGACGCTGACAGAGGCTGCGACGCCGACTGAGACGCCGTCTGAGGAAGATAGGAGTAGATATAGGCATAGAGTAGGCAGCAGACACCCCCAATCGACAGCGGCAGCAATTGAGACGCCTACAGAGACGCTGACAGAGGCTACGACGCCGACTGAAGCAGATAGGGGTAGATATAGGCATAGAGAAGGAAGCAGACCCCCCAATCGACAGCAGCAACGACTGAGACGCCTACAGAGGCTGCGACGCCAACTGAGTCGCCGACTGATGCAGATAGGGGTAGATACAGGCATAGAAAAAGCAGCAGACCCCCCACTCGACAGCGGCAACGACTTATTCGCTACAGAGACGCTGACAGAGGCTGCGACGCCGACTGGGGAAGATAGGAGTAGATTTAGGCATAGAGAAGGCAGCAGACCCCTTAATCCACAGCCGCAGCGACTGAGACGCCAACAGAGATGCTGACAGAGGCTGCGACGCCGACTGAGACGCCGACTGACGCAGATAGGGGTAGATATAGGCATAGAGAAGGCAGCAGACCCCTCAATCGGCAGCGGCAGCGCTTGAGACGCCAACAGAGATGCTGACATAGGCTGCGACGCCGACTGAGACCCCGACTGAGGCAGATAGGGTTAGATGTTGGCATAGAGAAGATAGCAGACCCCCCAATCAACAGCGACAGCGACTGAGACGCCTACAGAGACGCTGACAGAGGCTGCGACGCCGACTGAGGCAGAGAGGGGTAGATATATTCATAGAGAAGGCACCAGACCCCCCAATCCGCAGCGGAAACTACTAAGACGTAAACAGAGACGCTGACAGAGCCTGCGACGCCGACTGAGACGTCGACTGAAGCAGATAGGGGTAGATATAGGCATAGAGAAGGCAGCAGACCCCCCAATCGACAGCAGCAACGACTGAGACGCCTACAGATGCTGCGACGCCCACTGAGACGTCGACTGATGCAGATAAAGGTAGATATAGTCACAGAGAAGGCAGCAGACCACCCACTCGACAGCGGTAGCGACTGAGTCGCCTACAGAGAAGCTGACAGAGGCTGCGACGCCGACTGAAACGCCGACTGAGGAAGATAGGAGTAGATATAGGCACAGAGAAGGCAGGAGACACCCCAATCGACAGCGGCAGCGACTGACACGTCTACAGAGACGCTCACAGAGGCTGCGACGCCGACTGAGAAGCCGACTGAGGCAGATAGGGGTAGATATAGACATAGAGAAGGCTGCATACCCCAGCCCCCCCAATCAACAGCGGCATCGACTGAGAAGCCTACAGACACGCTGGCAGAGACTGCGACGCCGAATGAGGCAGATAGGGGTAAATATAAGCATAGAGAAGGCAGCAGACCCCCCAATCGACAGCGGCAGCGAGTGAGATGCCTACAGAGACGCTGACAGAGGCTGCAACGCCTACTGAGACGCCGACTGAGGCAGATAGGGGTAGATATAGGCATAGAGAAGGTAGCAGACCCCCCCAATCCACAGCGGCAGTGACTGAGACGCCAACAGAGATGCTGACAGAGGTTGCGACACCGACTGAGACGCCGACTGAGGCAGATAGGGCTAGATATAGGCATAGAGAAAGCAGCATACCCCCCAATCAACAGCGGCATCGACTGAGACGCCTACAGAGACGCTGACAGAGGCTGCGACGCCGACTGAAGCAGATAGGGGTAGATATAGGCATAGAGAAGGCAGCAGACCCCCCAATCGACAGCAGCAACGACTGAGACGCCTACAGAGGCTGCGACGCCCACTGAGTCGCCGAGTGATGCAGATAGGGGTAGATATAGGCATAGAGAAGGTAGCAGACCCCCCACTCGACAGCGGCAGCGACTGATTCGCCTACAGAGACGCTGACACCGGCTCCGACGCCGACTGAAATGCCGACTGAGGAAGATAGGAGTAGATATAGGCATAGAGAAGGCAGCAGACACCCCCAATCAACAGCGGCAGCGACTGAGACGCCTACAGAGACGCTGACAGAGGCTGCGACGCCCACTGAGTCGCCGAGTGATGCAGATAGGGGTAGATATAGGCATAGAGAAGGCAGCAGACCCCCCACTCGACAGCGGCAGCGACTGATTCGCCTACAGAGTGGCTGACACCGGCTCCGACGCCGACTGAGGAAGATAGGAGTAGATATAGGCATAGAGAAGGCAGCAGACCCCCCACTCGACAGCGGCAGCGACTGATTCGCCTACAGAGACGCTGACAGAGGCTGCGACGCCGACTGAGACGCCGACTGAGACGCCAACTGAGACGCCGACTGAGGCAGATAGGGGTAGATATAGGCATAGAGAAGGCAGCAGACCACCTAATCAACAGCGGAAGCGCCAGAGACGCCTACAGAGATGCTGACAGAGGCTGCGACGCCGACTGAGACGCCGAATGAGGCAGATAGGGGTAGATATAGGCATAGAGAAGGTAGCAGACCCCCCAAATCGACAGCGGAAGCGACTGAGACGCCTACAGAGACGCTGACAGTGGCTGCGACGCCGACTGAGACGGCGACTGAGGAATATAGGGGTAGATATAGGTATAGAGAAAGCAGCAGACCACCCCAATCAACAGCAGCACCGACTGAGGAGCCTACAGAGATGCTGACAGAGGCTGCGACGCCGACTGAGACGCCGACTGAGACGCCGACTGAGACGCCGACTGAGGCAGATACGGGTAGATATAGGCATAGAGAGGGCAGCAGACCCCCCCCAATCGACAGCGCCACCGACTGAGACGCTGACAGAGGCTGCGACGCCGACTGAGACGCCGACTGAGACGCCGACTGAGGCAGATAGGGGTAGATATAGGCACAGAGAAGGCAGCATACCACCCACTCGACAGCGGCAGCGACTGATTCGCCTACAGAGAAGCTGACAGAGGCTGCGACGCCGACTGAGACGCCGACTGAGGAAGATAGGAATAGATATAGGCACAGAGAAGGCAGCAGACACCCCAATCGACAGGGGCAGCCACTGAGACGCCTACAGAGACGCTGACAGAGGCTGCGACGCCGACTGAGACGCCGACTGAGGCAGATAGGGTTAGATGTTGTCATAGAGAAGGCAGCAGACCCCCCAAACAACAGCGGCAGCGACTGAGACGCCTACAGAGACGCTGACAAAGGCTGCGAAGCCGGCTGAGACGCCGACTGAGGCAGATAGGGTTAGATGTTGGCATAGAGAAGGCAGCAGACCCCCAATCAACAGCGGCAGCGACTGAGACGCCTACAGAGACGCTGACAGAGGCTGCGACGCCGACTGAGGCAGAGAGGGGTAGATATATTCATAGAGAAGGCACCAGACCCCCCAATCCGCAGCGGCAACTAGTTGGACGTAAACAGAGACGCTGACAGAGCCTGCGACGCCGACTGAGACGTCGACTGAAGCAGATAGGGGTAGATATAGGCACAGAGAAGGCATCAGACCCCCTAACCCACAGAGGCAACTACTAAAACGCCCACAGAGACGCTGACATTGGCTGCGACGCTGACTGAGACGTCGACTGAAGCTGAAAAGGGGTAGATATAGGCATAGAGAAAGCAGCAGACCCCCCACTCGACAGCGGCAGCGAGTGATTTGCTTAGAGAGACGCTGACAGAGGCTGCGACGCCGACTGAGACGCCGACTGAGGAAGATAGGAGTAGATATAGGCATAGAGAAGGCAGCAGACACCCCCAATCGACAGCGGCAGTGACTGAGACGCCTACAGAGACGCCGACAGAGGCTGCGACGCCGACTGAGACGCTGATTGAGGCAGATAGGGGTAGATATAGGCATAGAGACGGCAGCATACCCCCAATAAACAGCGGCATCCACTGAGATGCCTACAGACGCGCTGACTGAGGCTGCGACGCCGAATGAGGCAGATAGGGTCAAATATAGGCATAGAGAAGGCAGCAGACCCCCCAATCGACAGCGGCAGTGACTGAAATGCCTTCAGAGACGCTGACATTGGCTGCGACGCTGACTGAGACGTCGACTGAAGCAGATAGGGGTAGATCTAGGCATAGAGAAGGCAGCAGACCCGCCAATCCACAGCGGCAGCGACTGAGACGCCAACAGAGTTGCTGACAGAGGCTGCGACGCCGACTGAGACGCCGACTGAGACGCCGACTGAGGCAGATAGGGGTAGATATAGGCATAGAGTAGGCAGCAGAGCCCCCAATCAAGGGTCAGCGTTGATAATCTTAAGGTAAATACTCTGATAGCCACTCACCAGGGAGAGGCCAGGGCGATCCTTACAGAGAACTCTTCCAAGAAAACTCACTGCCTCCTCGTGGCGGCCCCGGGCAATGGTATACCAGCAACCGCTTGTTGCTAGCCGAAGTGAGCAACGACTCTTTCAGCGATGACCCCGGAGGGGCGGCTGAAGGGGCACCGATGGACAACGATGGACCATCGAGGGACGGACGCGGAGCATCGTTTCACCACCGAGGGACTTCGTGGGATCATCGTTGGACCATAAAAATCCAAGAGTGAATTCAGATAACCAACACCTTGGTCAGCTGCCACATGCCTGGGGCAGCTGTGCGACAAGCGCTTAGCGCTACTAAGGTCGAGACCGGTAAGGCCTTAAGTTTGTGATACCGGACATTTTTTTGGGAATTATGGATATGGGCTGACGATTGTGGCATGCTGTCACTTTAGTACATAAGAGTGAAATCTTATCGAAATGGCTGGCAGCTTAATGCCACAATTGCCTCCGTCCCGTTAAAACCTTGGCAGGTCTCGGAGAACGCTCGATGTCCGACCCCATTAAGTTGGCGGTACAGGCTCGGATGTAAAATTCCCGACTAACGCTGATCTGGCTCTGTATGCAAGTTCCCATGAGGACTTGTGTCAACCCTTGCATGGCCTCCCTGCTGCGGCATAGACAACCATGGGATCATGAAGGCGACTGTACTACGGGCAGCGATAACGACTCTGAGCGGGGACCCAATACGCATGAACAAAATAAATAAAGAAAACAACAACAATAACGAGGGAGCAAAAAAAAGCAGGGAGCAGGACCCTTTCAATAGAAGCTCCATACTGCGCCGGACCCCACCTAGTGGTGGGCAAGACTAGCGACTGACGGTGCGGAGAAACTCCCTGGAAGATCCGGGGGAGATGCAAATGCGGGTGGCATGTAAGTCAGACATGCTAGGGAAGATGGCAATCTACCCGCCGCCGGAAGTGAATGTTAAGGGGAAAATGGCTGTGCTAGAGTGGCATGTCGAGGCACTCATCAGCTACATTGCGGAGCGACATAATGTTCGTTCGGACATTAAACGAAAGGCGGCGAAGATCCGCGACATGTGCCTAGAAGTGGCACAAGAACGGGATGCCGATGACATCGTCAACGTTCAACCACCACTACTGCATCGAGCCGACAAGAATATGCAAACCTGCAAAGCGCAGGAGGACAAGGAGGTCCAAGCCAGCGTATTGCCACTGGTAAGGAGCTACGCGGATTGCGTTGCAATGCCGAAGCGTCCCCGCGAAAACGCAGAAGACGACGGAACCAGCCCGACGAGCCGAGCGGTACCCAAAAGGCAGAAGGCGGATGCGGCAAGGGCGGCCATGGCGAAGGCGGCCGCAGCTAAAAATACCACCAAGCCAGAAGTGGGTAAACCCGACGCAGTGGTGAAAAAGCCAGAGTGGACGATGGTTCGTGCTCGCCCCCGGGCAAAGCCGAAGACACTCGCTAAAGCGAAGCCGACCAGACCTGATGCAATTGTCATCAAGGGAACGGGAGTGACAACCTATGCGGAGATCTTGCGGAGGATAAAGACGGAGCCGCGGCTTGGGGAATTGGGCGAGAGAGTGAACAAAATAAGGAAAACCGCGAAAGGTGAGCTGCTACTCGAATTAGCCACGACAGCGGACCCGAAGACGGTCACTCTGCGGGAAGCAGTAACAAATACACTGGGGACTACTGTGGAGGTGCGACATCTCACCCAGGAGACTCTGCTGGAAATAAAGGATTTGGACGAAATCACTACGGTAGAGGAAGTTCACGAAGCGCTGTGCACACAGCTGAGCACTTTCGAAAAGCTCCCCGTGACCGCGATTTGGTCCCTTCGGAAAGCGTACGGTGGAACGCAAACAGCAACCAGCAGTTTGCCCCCTCTGGCAGCCGCAGCGCTACTGGCCGGGAAACTGAGAGTCGGATGGACCTCTTGTCGGGTGCGGGGAAAGGTAGTACCCACACGTTGCTACAAGTGCATGGAGTTTGGGCATATTGCCAAAAAATGCAGTAGAAACGAGGACTGGCGGAATCGGTGCTACAGATGCGGCGCCGAAGGCCACAACGATAGCGAGTGTAGCAAAAGCCCAACCTGTGCACTCTGCAAGCTCAAATTCCGCAAGGATACGGAGCACTCGACAGGATGCAGAATATGCCCGTCGTATAAGCAAGCAGTAAAGGAGTCAAAACGCATGGAATGAAGTTACTCCAGCTTAACTTCAATCACTGCGCAGCTGCACAAGACCTACTTGAGCAGACGGTGAGAGAGCACAAGATCGACGCCGCTGTGCTCAGTGAACCATATCGTCGGAAGCACCAAGGAGCCTGGGTCGAGGACAATACTTGCCGAGCTGCAATATGGGTGTGTGGAGTCAAGCCACCTCAACTCGCGGACGTCAGGAGGGATGAAAACTACGTCAGGGCAACCATAAGAGGAACCACGGTTTCCAGTTGCTACATGGCACCAAGCCTAACTACGGATGAGTTTGAGTCGGCGGTAGATAGACTCGTTCTAGATGCACACGGCAGGAACCCTGTAGTAATTGCTGGCGATTTCAACGCATGGACAACTGAATGGGGCTGCGGCCGAACTACGCCAAAGGGTCATATCCTCATGGATGCACTCGCAGCACTTGATGTGATCCTCTTGAATACCGGCGAGATGACTTTTGCCAGAGGAGGTGTCAGTTCTGCGATAGACCTAACCATCGTAAGTAGCAGGCTGGTGAGGGGTGCAAAATGGCTGGTGAGTGACATATACACCCACGGGGACCACCAAGCTATCATCTGCGAACTGGAGAAGCCCCGGAATCGGCAGCGTATAGGTCCGACATTGAAAGGCTGGAGGACAAACAGCCTCGACGAAGACGTCCTAGAAATGATGCTTGAAGGTTTGGTGCTGGAAGGCAGTGCAGAAGAAATGGCGAATCAGCTGGCAAGGAAGGTAGAAAACGCCTGCGACGCGGCAATGCCCCGGAGAGCATATGGTGGGAGGCATAAACCTGTCTACTGGTGGACGGATGCAATAGGCGAGCTCCGTAAAGCATGCCATGCTGCGAGGAGAAGGTATCAACGTTCCATACGGAAACCGGATTCCCTGCAGAAGCACCAGGCCTTCAAGGAAGCCAGAAATGTTCTAAAGAAGGCAATTAAGAAGAGCAAGAGCACCAGATTCGCTGAATTATGCGCTCAAGTTAAGGACGAACCATGGGGCATGGCATATAGACTTGTCATGCGAAAATTGCCCTGTTATAGGCAGCCAGCCCCAACCTGCCCAATGTTGCTCAGACGCATAGTGGCACAGCTCTTTCCAGTACAGAACTATGTCCCATACGAGCTCCCTCTGGAGCAAACGGAGGAATCAATACCCAGTGTGACTATAGATGAGGTGTTGCGCGCGGTTGGGAAGTTTGGAGACCAGAAAGCACCCGGCCCAGATGGAATCCCCAACCGAGTGCTCAAGACCGCAGCTGCACTGAACCCAGAGCCACTGAGGAAAATATACGACGCTTGCCTGAGAGAAGGCATTTTCCCCAAGAGATGGAAGAGGCAACGATTGGTCCTGGTGCTGAAAGCCAACAAACCAACAGAGGACCCTTCCGCGTACCGCCCACTCTGCATGTTAGATACGGCGGGAAAAATTCTGGAGCGGATAATCTGTGACAGGATTGATGAGGCCATTGCAAAATCTGGAGGGCTCTCAAAACGGCAATATGGTTTCCGGAAGGCGAGATCTACCGTGGACGCCATCAACGAACTTGTCCAGACGGCTAAAACAGCGATCCAGGGGAAACGATGGAGGGGTGGAACCAAGAGGTATTGCCTTGTGGTCACCCTAGATGTCAAAAATGCTTTCAACTCAGCTAGCTGGGAGCGCATAGCCAAAGCGTTAGCAGAGTTTGGGGTACCCATCTACCTGAGGCGAATGATTGCCAGCTACTTCAGCGATAGGATCCTGCTCTACCAGTCCGAAAAAGGTGTGGAGTCGCACAAGATTATCGGAGGAGTTCCCCAGGGATCGGTGCTTGGACCGTTACTCTGGAATATTATGTACGACGGCATCCTCCGCGTACAGGTCCCTGATGGTGTCAAAATCATCGGATACGCGGACGACATAGCATTGGTAATTACAGCTAAATACTTGGAGGAAGTGGTAGCAGAGGCCAACCGAACTGTGGCTACCGTCGGAAGATGGCTTGCAAACGTTGGACTTAGCTTGGCTGAACACAAGACCGAGGCAATCCTGGTTTAGAGCCGCAGAGTATTGGAGGTAGTGGAAATAAGAGTTGGTAGATGTGCCATAACCACGATTCCACACCTCAAGTACCTAGGAGTGTGGATAGACGCGCGGCTTACCTTCAAAGAACATCTGCGGCGCGTGGGAGATAAGGCAGCAAACACATGTTCTCTCCTATGTAGAATAATGCCCAACGTGGGAGGACCCAGGCAGCGGAAAAGGCGACTCATCGCCGGGGTTGTCAGATCCATTATTCTCTATGGAGGGCCAATATGGGCCGAAAACGCGGATGTGAAGGCTTACGTCCGCACCATTGAGGCAGCATACAGGAGAAGTGCACTACGAGTGATCTGCGCATACCGCACCGTATCCACAGATGCCACCTTGGTAATAGCCGGCATGATTCCCGTGAACCTGCTAGCGAAAGAAGCGATGAACCTCTACCACGCCAAAGGGACACACGCGACAAATGTAGAGGAGCTCTTGGAAATTGGAAAGCGGAAGACCCTTCAAGAGTGGCAAGCCCAGTGGGATACTTCTACAAATGGCCGCTGGACAAGAAGGCTGATCCCCAACATTCAGCAATGGGTAAGCAGGTCGCATGGTGAGGTGAATTTCTACGTCACAGAACTGCTGACAGGCCACGGAGTTTTTCGGGCATACCTGCACAGATTCCACTTGGAGGAATCTCCCTACTGTGCAAACTGTGGAGGTACAGAGATAGAAGATCCCAAACATGTCTTCTTCTATTGCCCACGTTATGAAAGTGCTAGAGTGGCACTACAAGGAGTATGTGGAGAGCCCGTGGTGCCCGACAACATAGTGCAGCATATGCTCGAGAGCCCGGAGAAATGGGCTGCGGTGTGTGACACCACCGCCGCTATTATGAAAGACCTCCGCCACCAGGAGTGGCGAAGACGAGCAATGGAAAATAGCTAGGAGAGGTCTGCTGACCATACTACTCCCCCCGGAGAAGTATTACCTTGCGGCGGTCCCGCGGGGGGAGGCTGCGATGGAGGTGGTTTTAGTGGGTAAGAATCCCACACTACTGGTGCCGTAATGTTACCAGTGTCTTTTGAAGATTTCCACCTCCGTTCCAATTATGGCAAAAAAAAAAAAAAGAGCCCCCAATCAACAGCGGCAGCGACAGAGACGCCTACAGAGATGCTGACAGAGGCTGCGACGCCGATTGAGACGCCGACTGAGGCAGATAGGGGTAGATATAGGCATAGAGAAGGCAGCAGACCCCCCAATCGAGAGCGGAAGCGACTGAGACGCCTACAGTCGCTAATAGAGGCTGCGACGCCGACTGAGATGCCGACTGAGGCAGATAATGGTAGATAGAGGCATAGAGAAGGCAGCAGACCCCCAAATCGACAGCAGCAGCGACTGAGACGCCTACAGAGACGCTGACAGAGGCTGCGACACCGACTGAGACGCCGACTGAGGCAGATAGGGGTTAGATATAGGCATAGAGAAGGCAGCAGACCCCCCAATCGAGAGCGGAAGCGACTGAGACGCCTACAGTCGCTAATAGAGGCTGCGACGCCGACTGAGATGCCGACTGAGGCAGATAATGGTAGATAGAGGCATAGAGAAGGCAGCAGACCCCCAAATCGACAGCAGCAGCGACTGAGACGCCTGCAGAGACCCTGGCAGAAGTTGCGAAGCCGACTGAGACGCCAACTGAGGGAGATAGGGGTAGATATAGGCATAGAGGAGGCAGCAGACCTCCAATCGACAGTGGCAGCGACTGAGACGCCTACAGAGACGGTGACAGAGGCTGCGACGCAGACTGAGATGCCGACTGATTCAGATAGGGGTAGATATAGGCATAGAGAAGGCAGCAGACCCCCCCAATTTGACAGCGGCAGTGACTGGGATGCCGACAGAGAAGCTGACAGAGGCTGTGATGCCGACTGAGTCGCCTACTGAGGCAGATAGGGGGAGATATAGGCATAGAGAAAGCAGCAGAACCCCAATCGATAGCGGCAGCGACTGAGACGCCTACAGAGACGCTTACAGAGGCTGCGACGCTGACAGAGGCTGCGACGACGACTGAGACGCCGACTGAGGCAGAGGTTTAGACATAGGCATAGAGAAAGCAGCAGACCACCGTATCGACAGCAGAAACAACTGAGACGCCTACAGAGACGCTGATAGAGGTTGCGATGCTGACTGAGACGCCGACTAAGGGAGGTAGGGGTAGATATAGGCATAGAGAAGGCAGCAGACCCCCCCAATCGACAGTGGAAGCGACTGAGACGCCTGCAGTCGCTAATAGAGGCTGCGACGCCGGCTGAGGCAGATAATGGTAGATAGAGGCATAGAGAAGGCAGCAGGCCCCCCAATCGACAGCAGCAGCGACTGAGACGCCTACAGAGACGCTGACAGAGGTTGCGAAGCCGACTGAGACGCCGACTGAGGCAGATAGGGGTTAGATATAGGCATAGAGAAGGCAGCAGACAACCCCCCCCAATCGACAGCGGCAGCAGCTGAGACGCCTACAGAGACCCTGGCAGAGGTTGCGAAGCCGACTGAGATGCCAACTGAGAGAGATAGGGGTAGATATAGGCATAGAGAAGGCAGCAGACCTCCAATCGACAGTGGCAGCGACTGAGACGCCTACAGAGACGCTGACAGAGGTTGCGACGCCGACTGAGACGCCGAATGAGACGCCGGCTGAGATGCCGACTGAGACGCCGACTGAGACGCCGACTGAGACGCCGACAGAGGCAGATAGGGGTAGATATAGGCATAGAGAAGGCATCAGACCCCCCCAATCGACAGCGGAAGCGACTGAGACGCCTACAGAGACGCTGACAATGGCTGCGACGCCGACTGAGACGCCGACTGAGGCAGAGAGGGGTAGACATATGCATATAGAAGGCAGCAGACTCCCAATCGACAGCGGCAACAACTGAGACGCCTACAGAGACGCTGACAGAGGCTGCGACGCCAACTGAGATGCCGACTGAGGCAGGTAGGGGTAGATATAGGCATAGAGAAGGCAGCAGACACCCCCAATCGACAGCGGCAGCGACTGAGACGCCTACAGAGACGCTGACAGAGGCTGCGACGCCGACTGAGACGCCGACTGAGGCAGATAGGGGTAGATATAGGCATAGATAATGCACCAGACCCCCCAATTCACAGCGGCAACTACTAAGACGCCTACAGAGACGCTGACGTTGGCTGCGACGCTGACTGAGACGTCGACTGAAGCAGATAGGGGTAGATATAGGCATAGAGAAGGCAGCAGACCCCCCACTCGACAGCGGCAGCGAGTGATTCGCTTAGAGAGACGCTGACAGAGGCCGACTGAGGAAGATAGGAGTAGATATTGGCATAGAGAAGGCAGCAGACACCCCCAATCGACTGCGGCAGTGACTGAGACGCCTACAGAGACGCCGACAGAGGCTGCGACGCCGACTGAGACGCCGATTGAGGCAGATAGGGGTTAGATATAGGCATAGAGAAGGCAGCAGACCCCCACTCGACAGCGGCAGCGAGTGATTCGCTTAGAGAGACGCTGACAGAGTCTGCGACGCCGTCTGAGACGCCGACTGAGGAAGATAGGAGTAGATATAGGCATACAGAAGGCAGCATACCCCCAATCAACAGCGGCATCCACTGAGACGCCTACAGAGACGCTGACAGAGGCTGCGACACCGACTGAGGCATATAGGGGTAGATATAGGCATAGAGAAGACAGGAGACCCCCCAATCCACAGCGGCAGCGACTGAGACGCCAACAGAGATGCTGACAGAGGCTGCGACGCCGACTGAGGCGCCGACTGAGACGCCGACTGAGACGCCAACTGAGGCAGATAATGGTAGATAGAGGCATAGAGAAGGCAGCAGACCCCCCAATCGACAGCAGCAGCGACTGAGACGCCTACAGAGACGCTGACAGAGGCTGCGACAACGACTGAGACGCCGACTGAGGCAGATAGGGGTTAGATATAGGCATAGAGCAGGCAGCAGACCCCACCCCCCCAATCGACAGCGGCAGCGGCTGAGATGCCTACAGAGACCCTGGCAGAGGTTGCGAAGCCGACTGAGACGCCAACTGAGAGAGATAGGCGTAGATATAGGCATAGATAAGGCAGCAGACCGCCCAATTTGACAGCGGCTGTGACTGAGTCGCCTACAGAGACACTGACAGCGGATGCGACGCCGACTGAGGCAGATTGGGGTAGATATAGGCATAGAGAAGGCAGCAGACCCCTAAACGACATTGGCAGCGACTGAGACGCCTACAGAGACGCTGACAGAGGCTGCGACGCCGACTGAGACGCCGACTGAGGCAGATAGGGGTAGATATAGGCATAGAGAAGGCATCATACCCCCCCAATCAACAGTGGCATCGATTGAGACGCCTACAGAGACGCTGACAAAGGCTGCGACGCCGACTGAGATGCCAACTGAGGCAGATAGGGGTAGATATAGGCATAGAGAAGGCAGCATACCCCCCCCAATCAACAGCGGCATCGACAGATACCCCTACAGAGATGCTGACAGAGGCTGCGACGCCGACTGAGCCGCCGACTGAGGCAGATAGGGGTAGATATAGGCATAGAGAAGGCAGCAGACCACCCCAATCGACAGCGGAAGCGACTGAGACGCCTACAGAGACGCTGACAGTGGCTACGACACCGACTGAGACGGCGACTGAGGGATATGGGGGTAGATATACGTATAGAGAAAGCAGCAGACCCCCCCCAATCAAGAGCAGCACCGACTGAGGCGCCTATAGAGATGCTGGCAGAAGCTGCGACGCCGACTGAGACGCCGACTGAGGCAGATACGGGTAGATATAGGCATAGAGAAGGCAGCAGACCCCCCCTCCCCCAATCGACAGCGCAACCGACTGAGACGCCTACAGAGACACCTACAGAGACGCTGACAGAGGCTGCGACGCCGACTGAGCCGCCGACTGAGGCAGATAGGGGTAGATATAGGCATAGAGAAGGCAGCAGACACCCCAATCCACAGCGGCAGCGACTGAGACGCCAACAGAGATGCTGACAGAGGCTGCGACGCCGACTGAGACGCCGACTGAGATGCCGACTGAGGCAGATAGGGGTAGATATAGGCATAGAGAAGGCAGCAGACCCGCTAATCGACAGCGGAAGCGACTGAGACGCCTAAAGTCGCTAATAGAGGCTGCGACGCCGACTGAGATGCCGACTGAGGCAGATAATGGTAGATAGAGGCATAGAGAAGGCAGCAGACCCCCCAATCGACAGCAGCAGCGACTGAGACGCCTACAGAGACGCTGACAGAGGCTGCGACCCCGACTGAGACGCCGACTGAGGCAGATAGGGGTTAGATATAGGCATAGAGCAGGCAGCAGACCCCACCCCCCCAATCGACAGCGGCAGCGGCTGAGATGCCTAAAGAGACCCTGGCAGAGGTTGCGAAGCCGACTGAGACGCCAACTGAGAGAGATAGGCGTAGATATTGGCATAGATAAGGCAGCAGACCCCCCAATTTGACAGCGGCTGTGACTGAGTCGCCTACAGAGACACTGACAGCGGATGCGACGCCGACTGAGGCAGATTGGGGTAGATATAGGCATAGAGAAGGCAGCAGACCCTCAAACGACATTGGCAGCGACTGAGACGCCTACAGAGACGCTGACAGAGGCTGCGACGCCGACTGAGACGCCGACTGAGGCAGATAGGGGTAGATATAGGCATAGAGAATGCACCAGACCCCCCAATCCACAGCGGCAACTACTAAGACGCCTACAGAGACGCTGACATTGGCTGCGACGCTGACTGAGACGTCTACTGAAGCAGATAGGGGTAGATATAGGCATAGAGAAGGCAGCATACCCCCCACTCGACAGCGGCAGCGAGTGATTCGCCTAGAGAGACGCTGACAGAGGCTGCGACGCCGACTGAGACGCCGACTGAGGCAGATAGGGGTAGATATAGGCATAGAGAAGGCAGCATACCCCCCCCCCCCCCCAATCAACAGCGGCATACACTGAGACGCCTACAGAGACGTTGACTGAGGCTGCGACGCCGACTGAGGCAGATAGGGTTAAATATAGGCATAGAGAAGGCAGCAGACCCCCCAATCGACAACGGCAGCGACTGAGATGCCTTCAGAGACGCTGACAGAGGCTGCGACCCTTACTGAGACGCCGACTGAGGCAGATAGGGGTAGATATAGGCATAGAGAAGGCAGCAGACCCGCCAATCCATAGCGACAGCGACTGAGACGCCAACAGAGATGCTGACAGAGGCTGCGACGCCGACTGAGGCAGATAGGGGTAGATATAGGTATAGAGAAGGCATTAGACCAACCAATCAACAGCGGCAGCGACAGGGACGCCTACAGAGGTGCTGACAGAGGCTGCGACGCCTATTGAGACGCCGACTGAGGCAGATAGGGGTAGATATAGGCATAAAGAAGGCAGCAGACCCCCTAATCGACAGCGGAAGCGAATGAGGCGCCTACAGTCGCTAATAGAGGCTGCGATGCCGACTGAGATGCCGACTGAGGCAGATAATGGTAGACAGAGGCATAGAGAAGGCAGCAGACCCCCCCAATGGACAGCAGCAGCGACTGAGACGCCTACAGAGACGCTGACAGAGGCTGCGACACCGACTGAGACGCCGACTGAGGCAGATAGGGGTTAGATATAGGCATAGAGAAGGCAACAGACCCCCCCCCCTCCCCATCTACAGCGACAGCGGCTGAGACGCCTACAGAGACCCTGGCAGAGGTTGCGAAGCCGACTGCGACGACAACTGAGGGAGATAGAGGTAGATATAGGCATAGAGAAGGCAGCAGACCTCCAATCGACAGTGGCAGCGACTGAGACGCCTACAGAGACGCTGACAGAGGCTGCGACGCCGACTGAGGTGCCGACTTATTCAGATAGGGGTAGATATAGGCATAGAGAAGGCAGCAGACCCCCGCAATTTGACAGCGGCAGTGACTGGGACGCCGACAGAGACGCTGACAGAGGCTGTGATGCCGACTGAGTCGCCGACTGAGGCAGATAGGGGTAGATATAAGTATAGAGAAAGCAGCAGAACCCCAATCGACAGCGGCAACAACTGAGACGCCTACAGAGACGCTGACAAAGGCTGCGACGCCGACTGAGACGTCGACTGAGGCAGATAGGGTTACATGTAGGCATAGAGAAGGCAGCAGACCCCCCAATCGACAGCGGAAGCGACTGAGACGCCTACAGAGACGCTGACAATGGCTGCGACGCCGACTGAGACGCCGACTGAGGCAGAGAGGGGTAGACATAGGCATATAGAAGGCAGCAGACCCCCCAATCGACAGCGGCAACAGCTGAGACGCCTACAGAGACGCTGACAGAGGCTGCGACGCCAACTGAGATGCCGACTGAGGCAGGTAGGGGTAGATATAGGCATATAGAAGGCAGCAGACACCCCCAATCGACAGCGGTAGCGACTGAGACGCCTACAGAGACGCTGACAGAGGCTGCGACGCCGACTGAGACGCCGACTGAGGCAGATAGGGGTAGGTATAGACATAGAGAATGCAGCAGACCCCCAAATCCACAGCGGCAACTACTAAGACGCCTACAGAGACGCTGACATTGGCTGCGACGCTGACTGAGACGTCGACTGAAGCAGATAGGGGTAGATATAGGCATAGAGAAGGCAGCAGACCCCCCCACTCGACAGCGGCAGCGAGTGATTCGCCTAGAGAGACGCTGACAGAGGCTGCGACGCCGACTGAGACGCCGACTGAGACGCCGACTGAGACGCCGACTGAGACGCCGACTGAGGAAGATAGGAGTAGATATAGGCATAGAAAAAGCAGCAGACACCCCCAATCGACAGCGGCAGTGACTGAGACGCCTACAGAGACGCTGACAGAGGCTGCGACGCCGATTGAGGCAGATAGGGGTAGATATAGGCATAGAGAAGGCAGCATACCCCCCCAATCAACAGCGGCATCCACTGAGACGCCTACAGAGACGCTGACTGAGGCTGCGACGCCGACTGAGGCAGATAGGGTTAAATATAGGCATAGAGAAGGCAGCAGACCCCCCAATCGACAGCAGCAGCGACTGAGACGCCTACAGAGACGCCGACAGAGGCTGCGACGCCGACTGAGACGCCGATTGAGGTAGATAGGGGTTAGATATAGGCATAGAGAAGGCAGCAGACCCCCCACTCGACAGCGGCAGCGAGTGATTCGCTTAGAGAGACGCTGACAGAGGCTGCGACGCCGACTGAGGAAGATAGGAGTAGATATAGGCATAGAGAAGGCAGCAGACACCCCCAATCGACTGCGGCAGTGACTGAGACGCCTACAGAGACGCCGACAGAGGCTGCGACGCCGACTGAGACGCCGATTGAGGCAGATAGGGGTTAGATATAGGCATAGAGAAGGCAGCAGACCCCCACTCGGCAGCGGCAGCGAGTGATTCGCTTAGAGAGACGCTGACAGAGGCTGCGACGCCGTCTGAGACGCCGACTGAGGAAGATAGGAGTAGATATAGGCATACAGAAGGCAGCATACCCCCAATCAACAGCGGAATCCACTGAGACGCCTATAGAGACGCTGACAGAGGCTGCGACGCCGACTGAGGCATATAGGGGTAGATATAGGCACAGAGAAGACAGGAGACCCTCCAATCCACAGCGGCAGCGACTGAGACGCCAACAGAGATGCTAACAGAGGCTGCGACGCCGACTGAGACGCCGACTGAGACGCCGACTGAGGCAGATAGGGGTAGATATAGGCATAGAGAAGGCAGCAGACCCCCTAATTGACAGCGGAAGCGACTGAGACGCCTAAAGTCGCTAATAGAGGCTGCGACGCCGACTGAGATGCCGACTGAGGCAGATAATGGTAGATAGAGGCATAGAGAAGGCAGCAGACCCCCCAATCGACAGCAGCAGCGACTGAGACGCCTACAGAGACGCTGACAGAGGCTGCGACCCCGACTGAGGCGCCGACTGAGGCAGATAGGGGTTAGATATAGGCATAGAGCAGGCAGCAGACCCCACCCCCCCAATCGACAGCGGCAGCGGCTGAGATGCCTACAGAGACCCTGGCAGAGGTTGCGAAGCCGACTGAGACGCCAACTGAGAGAGATAGGCGTAGATATAGGCATAGATAAGGCAGCAGACCCCCCAATTTGACAGCGGCAACAACTGAGACGCCTACAGAGACGCTGACAAAGGCTGCGACGCCGACTGAGACGTCGACTGAGGCAGATAGGGTTACATGTAGGCATAGAGAAGGCAGCAGACCCCCCAATCGACAGCGGAAGCGACTGAGACGCCTACAGAGACGCTGACAATGGCTGCGACGCCGACTGAGACGCCGACTGAGGCAGAGAGGGGTAGACATAGGCATATAGAAGGCAGCAGACCCCCCAATCGACAGCGGCAACAGCTGAGACGCCTACAGAGACGCTGACAGAGGCTGCGACGCCAACTGAGATGCCGACTGAGGCAGGTAGGGGTAGATATAGGCATATAGAAGGCAGCAGACACCCCCAATCGACAGCGGTAGCGACTGAGACGCCTACAGAGACGCTGACAGAGGCTGCGACGCCGACTGAGACGCCGACTGAGGCAGATAGGGGTAGGTATAGGCATAGAGAATGCAGCAGACCCCCAAATCCACAGCGGCAACTACTAAGACGCCTACAGAGACGCTGACATTGGCTGCGACGCTGACTGAGACGTCGACTGAAGCAGATAGGGGTAGATATAGGCATAGAGAAGGCAGCAGACCCCCCCACTCGACAGCGGCAGCGAGTGATTCGCCTAGAGAGACGCTGACAGAGGCTGCGACGCCGACTGAGACGCCGACTGAGACGCCGACTGAGACGCCGACTGAGGAAGATAGGAGTAGATATAGGCATAGAAAAAGCAGCAGACACCCCCAATCGACAGCGGCAGTGACTGAGACGTCTACAGAGACGCTGACAGAGGCTGCGACGCCGATTGAGGCAGATAGGGGTAGATATAGGCATAGAGAAGGCAGCATACCCCCCCAATCAACAGCGGCATCCACTGAGACGCCTACAGAGACGCTGACTGAGGCTGCGACGCCGACTGAGGCAGATAGGGTTAAATATAGGCATAGAGAAGGCAGCAGACCCCCCAATCGACAGCAGCAGCGACTGAGACGCCTACAGAGACGCCGACAGAGGCTGCGACGCCGACTGAGACGCCGATTGAGGCAGATAGGGGTTAGATATAGGCATAGAGAAGGCAGCAGACCCCCACTCGGCAGCGGCAGCGAGTGATTCGCTTAGAGAGACGCTGACAGAGGCTGCGACGCCGTCTGAGACGCCGACTGAGGCAGATAATGGTAGATAGAGGCATAGAGAAGGCAGCAGACCCCCCACTCGACAGCGGCAGCGAGTGATTCGCTTAGAGAGACGCTGACAGAGGCTGCGACGCCGACTGAGGAAGATAGGAGTAGATATAGGCATAGAGAAGGCAGCAGACACCCCCAATCGACTGCGGCAGTGACTGAGACGCCTACAGAGACGCCGACAGAGGCTGCGACGCCGACTGAGACGCCGATTGAGGCAGATAGGGGTTAGATACAGGCATAGAGAAGGCAGCAGACCCCCACTCGGCAGCGGCAGCGAGTGATTCGCTTAGAGAGACGCTGACAGAGGCTGCGACGCCGTCTGAGACGCCGACTGAGGAAGATAGGAGTAGATATAGGCATACAGAAGGCAGCATACCCCCAATCAACAGCGGCATCCACTGAGACGCCTATAGAGACGCTGACAGAGGCTGCGACGCCGACTGAGGCATATAGGGGTAGATATAGGCATAGAGAAGACAGGAGACCCTCCAATCCACAGCGGCAGCGACTGAGACGCCAACAGAGATGCTAACAGAGGCTGCGACGCCGACTGAGACGCCGACTGAGACGCCGACTGAGGCAGATAGGGGTAGATATAGGCATAGAGAAGGCAGCAGACCCCCTAATTGACAGCGGAAGCGACTGAGACGCCTAAAGTCGCTAATAGAGGCTGCGACGCCGACTGAGATGCCGACTGAGGCAGATAATGGTAGATAGAGGCATAGAGAAGGCAGCAGACCCCCCAATCGACAGCAGCAGCGACTGAGACGCCTACAGAGACGCTGACAGAGGCTGCGACCCCGACTGAGGCGCCGACTGAGGCAGATAGGGGTTAGATATAGGCATAGAGCAGGCAGCAGACCCCACCCCACCAATCGACAGCGGCAGCGGCTGAGATGCCTACAGAGACCCTGGCAGAGGTTGCGAAGCCGACTGAGACGCCAACTGAGAGAGATAGGCGTAGATATAGGCATAGATAAGGCAGCAGACCCCCCAATTTGACAGCGGCTGTGACTGAGTCGCCTACAGAGACACTGACAGCGGATGCGACGCCGACTGAGGCAGATTGGGATAGATATAGGCATAGAGAAGGCAGCACACCCCCAAACGACATTGGCAGCGACTGAGACGCCTACAGAGACGCTGACAGAGGCTGCGACGCCGACTGAGACGCCGACTGAGGCAGATAGGGGTAGATATAGGCATAGAGAAGGCAGCATACCCCCCCAATCAACAGCGGCATCGACAGATACCCCTACAGAGATGCTGACAGAGGCTGCGACGCCGACTGAGATGCCGAATGAGGCAGATAGGGGTAGATATAGGCATAGAGAAGGCAGCAGACCACCCCAATCGACAGCGGAAGCGACTGAGACGCCTACAGAGACGCTGACAGTGGCGACGACACCGACTGAGACGGCGACTGAGGAATATGGGGGTAGATATACGTATAGAGAAAGCAGTAGACCCCCCCCAATCAAGAGAAGCACCGACTGAGGCGCCTATAGAGATGCTGGCAGAAGCTGCGACGCCGACTGAGACGCCGACTGAGTCAGATACGGGTAGATATAGGCATAGAGAAGGCAGCAGACCCCCCCCTCCCCCAATCGACAGCGCAACCGACTGAGACGCCTCTAGAGACGCCTACAGAGACGCTGACAGAGGCTGCGACGCCGACTGAGCCTCCGACTGAGGCAGATAGGGGTAGATATAGGCATAGAGAAGGCAGCAGACACCCCAATCCACAGCGGCAGCGACTGAGACGCCAACAGAGATGCTGACAGAGGCTGCGACGCCGACTGAGACGCCGACTGAGACGCCGACTGAGGCAGATAGGGGTAGATATAGGCATAGAGAAGGCAGCAGACCCCCTAATCGCCAGCGGAAGCGACTGAGACGCCTAAAGTCGCTAATAGAGGCTGCGACGCCGACTGAGATGCCGACTGAGGCAGATAATGGTAGATAGAGGCATAGAGAAGGCAGCAGACCCCCCAATCGACAGCAGCAGCGACTGAGACGCCTACAGAGACGCTGGCAGAGGCTGCGACCCCTGGCTCTGTATGCAAGTTCCCATGAGGACTTGTGTCAACCCTTGCATGGCCTCCCTGCTGCGGCATAGACAACCATGGGATCATGAAGGCGACTGTACTACGGGCAGCGATAACGACTCTGAGCGGGGACCCAATACGCATGAAGAAAATAAATAAAGAAAACAACAACAACAATAACGAGGGAGCAAAAAAAAGCAGGGAGCAGGACCCTTTCAATAGAAGCTCCATACTGCGCCGGACCCCACCTAGTGGTGGGCAAGACTAGCGACTGACGGTGCGGAGAAACTCCCTGGGGGATCCGGGGGAGATGCAAATGCGGGTGGCATGTAAGTCAGACATGCTAGGGAAGATGGCAATCTACCCGCCGCCGGAAGTGAATGCTAAGGGGAAAATGGCTGTGCTAGAGTGGCATGTCGAGGCACTCATCAGCTACATTGCAGAGCGACATAATGTCCATTCGGACATTAAACGAAAGGCGGCGAAGATCCGCGACATGTGCCTAGAAGTGGCACAAGAACGGGATGCCGATGACATCGTCAACGTTCAACCACCACTACTGCATCGAGCCGACAAGAATATGCAAACCTGCAAAGCGCAGGAGGACAAGGAGGTCCAAGCCAGCGTATCGCCACTGGTAAGGAGCTACGCGGATTGCGTTGCAATGCCGAAGCGTCCCCGCGAAAACGCAGAAGACGACGGAACCAGCCCGACGAGCCGAGCGGTACCCAAAAGGCAGAAGGCGGATGCGGCAAGGGCGGCCATGGCGAAGGCCGCCGCAGCTAAAAATACCACCAAGCCAGAAGTGGGTAAACCCGACGCAGTGGTGAAAAAGCCAGAGTGGACGATGGTTCGTGCTCGCCCCCGGGCAAAGCCGAAGACACTCGCTAAAGCGAAGCCGACCAGACCTGATGCAATTGTCATCAAGGGAACGGGAGTGACAACCTATGCGGAGATCTTGCGGAGGATAAAGACGGAGCCGCGGTTCGGGGAATTGGGCGAGAGAGTGAACAAAATAAGGAAAACCGCGAAAGGTGAGCTGCTACTCGAATTATCCACGACAGCGGACCCGAAGACGGTCACTCTGCGGGAAGCAGTAACAAATACACTGGGGACTACTGTGGAGGTGCGACATCTCACCCAGGAGACTCTGCTGGAAATAAAGGATTTGGACGAAATCACTACGGTAGAGGAAGTTCACGAAGCGCTGTGCAAACAGCTGAGCACTTTCGAAAAGCTCCCCGTGACCGCGATTTGGTCCCTTCGGAAAGCGTACGGTGGAACGCAAACAGCAACCAGCAGTTTGCCCCCTCTGGCAGCCGCAGCGCTACTGGCCGGGAAACTGAGAGTCGGATGGACCTCTTGTCGGGTTCGGGGAAAGGTAGTACCCACACGTTGCTACAAGTGCATGGAGTTTGGGCATATTGCCAAAAAATGCAGTAGAAACGAGGACTGGCGGAATCGGTGCTACAGATGCGGCGCCGAAGGCCACAACGATAGCGAGTGTAGCAAAAGCCCAACCTGTGCACTCTGCAAGCTCAAATTCCGCAAGGATACGGAGCACTCGACAGGATGCAGAATATGCCCGTCGTATAAGCAAGCAGTAAAGGAGTCAAAACGCATGGAATGAAGTTACTCCAGCTTAACCTCAATCACTGCGCAGCTGCACAAGACCTACTTGAGCAGACGGTGAGAGAGCACAAGATCGACGCCGCTGTGCTCAGTGAACCATATCGTCGGAAGCACCAAGGAGTCTGGGTCGAGGACAATACTTGCCGAGCTGCAATATGGGTGTGTGGAGTCAAGCCACCTCAACTCGCGGACGTCAGGAGGGATGAAAACTACGTCAGGGCAACCATAGGAGGAACCACGGTTTACAGTTGCTACATGGCACCAAGCCTAACTACGGATGAGTTTGAGTCGGCGGTAGATAGACTCGTTCTAGATGCACACGGCAGGAACCCTGTAGTAATTGCTGGCGATTTCAACGCATGGACAACTGAATGGGGCTGCGGCCGAACTACGCCAAAGGGTCATATCCTCATGGATGCACTCGCAGCACTTGATGTGATCCTCTTGAATACCGGCGAGATGACTTTTGCCAGAGGAGGTGTCAGTTCTGCGATAGACCTAACCATCGTAAGTAGCAGGCTGGTGAGGGGTGCAAAATGGCTGGTGAGTGACATATACACCCACGGCGACCACCAAGCTATCATCTGCGAACTGGAGAAGCCCCGGAATCGGCAGCGTATAGGTCCGACATTGAAAGGCTGGAGGACAAACAGCCTCGACGAAGACGTCCTAGAAATGATGCTTGAAGGTTTGGTGCTGGAAGGCAGTGCAGAAGAAATGGCGAATCAGCTGGCAAGGAAGGTAGAAAACGCCTGCGACGCGGCAATGCCCCGGAGAGCATATGGTGGGAGGCATAAACCTGTCTACTGGTGGACGGATGCAATAGGCGAGCTCCGTAAAGCATGCCATGCTGCGAGGAGAAGGTATCAACGTTCCATACGGAAACCGGATTCCCTGCAGAAGCACCAGGCCTTCAAGGAAGCCAGAAATGTTCTAAAGAAGGCAATTAAGAAGAGCAAGAGCACCAGATTCGCTGAATTATGCGCTCAAGTTAAGGACGAACCATGGGGCATGGCATATAGACTTGTCATGCGAAAATTGCCCTGTTATAGGCAGCCAGCCCCAACCTGCCCAATGTTGCTCAGACGCATAGTGGCACAGCTCTTTCCAGTACAGAACTATGTCCCATACGAGCTCCCTCTGGAGCAAACGGAGGAATCAATACCCAGTGTGACTATAGATGAGGTGTTGCGCGCGGTTGGGAAGTTTGGAGACCAGAAAGCACCCGGCCCAGATGGAATCCCCAACCGAGTGCTCAAGACCGCAGCTGCACTGAACCCAGAGCCACTGAGGAAAATGTACGACGCTTGCCTGAGAGAAGGCATTTTCCCCAAGAGATGGAAGAGGCAACGATTGGTCCTGGTGCTGAAAGCCAACAAACCAACAGAGGACCCTTCCGCGTACCGCCCACTCTGCATGTTAGATACGGCGGGAAAAATTCTGGAGCGGATAATCTGTGACAGGATTGATGAGGCCATTGCAAAATCTGGAGGGCTCTCAAAACGGCAATATGGTTTCCGGAAGGCGAGATCTACCGTGGACGCCATCAACGAACTTGTCCAGACGGCTAAAACAGCGATCCAGGGGAAACGATGGAGGGGTGGAACCAAGAGGTATTGCCTTGTGGTCACCCTAGATGTCAAAAATGCTTTCAACTCAGCTAGCTGGGAGCGCATAGCCAAAGCGTTAGCAGAGTTTGGGGTACCCATCTACCTGAGGCGAATGATTGCCAGCTACTTCAGCGATAGGATCCTGCTCTACCAGTCCGAAAAAGGTGTGGAGTCGCACAAGATTATCGGAGGAGTTCCCCAGGGATCGGTGCTTGGACCGTTACTCTGGAATATTATGTACGACGGCATCCTCCGCGTACAGGTCCCTGATGGTGTCAAAATCATCGGATACGCGGACGACATAGCATTGGTAATTACAGCTAAATACTTGGAGGAAGTGGTAGCAGAGGCCAACCGAACTGTGGCTACCGTCGGAAGATGGCTTGCAAACGTTGGACTTAGCTTGGCTGAACACAAGACCGAGGCAATCCTGGTTTCGAGCCGCAGAGTATTGGAGGTAGTGGAAATAAGAGTTGGTAGATGTGCCATAACCACGATTCCACACCTCAAGTACCTAGGAGTGTGGATAGACGCGCGGCTTACCTTCAAAGAACATCTGCGGCGCGTGGGAGATAAGGCAGCAAACACATGTTCTCTCCTATGTAGAATAATGCCCAACGTGGGAGGACCCAGGCAGCGGAAAAGGCGACTCATCGCCGGGGTTGTCAGATCCATTATTCTCTATGGAGGGCCAATATGGGCCGAAAACGCGGATGTGAAGGCTTACGTCCGCACCATTGAGGCAGCATACAGGAGAAGTGCACTACGAGTGATCTGCGCATACCGCACCGTATCCACAGATGCCACCTTGGTAATAGCCGGCATGATTCCCGTGAACCTGCTAGCGAAAGAAGCGATGAACCTCTACCACGCCAAAGGGACACACGCGACAAATGTAGAGGAGCTCTTGGAAATTGGAAAGCGGAAGACCCTTCAAGAGTGGCAAGCCCAGTGGGATACTTCTACAAATGGCCGCTGGACAAGAAGGCTGATCCCCAACATTCAGCAATGGGTAAGCAGGTCGCATGGTGAGGTGAATTTCTACGTCACAGAACTGCTGACAGGCCACGGAGTTTTTCGGGCATACCTGCACAGATTCCACTTGGAGGAATCTCCCTACTGTGCAAACTGTGGAGGTACAGAGATAGAAGATCCCAAACATGTTTTCTTCTATTGCCCACGTTATGAAAGTGCTAGAGTGGCACTACAAGGAGTATGTGGAGAGCCCGTGGTGCCCGACAACATAGTGCAGCATATGCTCGAGAGCCCGGAGAAATGGGCTGCGGTGTGTGACACCACCGCCGCTATTATGAAAGACCTCCGCCACCAGGAGTGGCGAAGACGAGCAATGGAAAATAGCTAGGAGAGGTCTGCTGACCATACTACTCCCCCCGGAGAAGTATTACCTTGCGGCGGTCCCGCGGGGGGAGGCTGCGATGGAGGTGGTTTTAGTGGGTAAGAATCCCACACTACTGGTGCCGTAATGTTATCAGTGTCTTTTGAAAATTTCCACCTCCGTTCCAATTATGGCAAAAAAAAAAAAAAAGAGCCCCCAATCAGCAGCGGCAGCGACAGAGACGCCTACAGAGATGCTGACAGAGACGCCTACAGAGATGCTGACAGAGGCTGCGACGCCGATTGAGACGCCGACTGAGGCAGATAGGGGTAGATATAGGCATAGAGAAGGCAGCAGACCCCCCAATCGAGAGCGGAAGCGACTGAGACGCCTACAGTCGCTAATAGAGGCTGCGACGCCGACTGAAATGCCGACTGAGGCAGATAATGGTAGATAGCGGCATAGAGAAGGCAGCAGACCCCCCAATCGACAGCAGTAGCGACTGAGACGCCTACAGAGACGCTGACAGAGGCTGCGACACCGACTGAGACGCCGACTGAGGCAGATAGGGGTTAGATATAGGCATAGAGAAGGCAGCAGACAACCCCCCCCAATCGACAGCGGCAGCAGCTGAGACGCCTACAGAGACCCTGGCAGAAGTTGCGAAGCCGACTGAGACGCCAACTGAGGGAGATAGGGGTAGATATAGGCATAGAGGAGGCAGCAGACCTCCAATCGACAGTGGCAGCGACTGAGACGCCTACAGAGACGGTGACAGAGGCTGCGACGCCGACTGAGATGCCGACTGATTCAGATAGGGGTAGATATAGGCATAGAGAAGGCAGCAGAGCCCCCCCCCCCAATCGACAGCGGCTGAGACGCCTGCAGAGACCCTGGCAGAAGTTGCGAAGCCGACTGAGACGCCAACTGAGGGAGATAGGGGTAGATATAGGCATAGAGGAGGCAGCAGACCTCCAATCGACAGTGGCAGCGACTGAGACGCCTACAGAGACGGTGACAGAGGCTGCGACGCCGACTGAGATGCCGACTGATTCAGATAGGGGTAGATATAGGCATAGAGAAGGCAACAGACCCCCCCAATTTGACAGCGGCAGTGACTGGGATGCCGACAGAGAAGCTGACAGAGGCTGTGATGCCGACTGAGTCGCCTACTGAGGCAGATAGGGGGAGATATAGGCATAGAGAAAGCAGCAGAACCCCAATCGATAGCGGCAGCGACTGAGACGCCTACAGAGACGCTTACAGAGGCTGCGACGCTGACAGAGGCTGCGACGACGACTGAGACGCCGACTGAGGCAGATAGGGGTTAGATATAGGCATAGAGAAGGCAGCAGACCACCGTATCGACAGCAGAAACAACTGAGACGCCTACAGATACGCTGATAGAGGTTGCGATGCTGACTGAGACGCCGACTAAGGGAGGTAGGGGTAGATATAGGCATAGAGAAGGCAGCAGACCCCCCCAATCGACAGTGGAAGCGACTGAGACGCCTGCAGTCGCTAATAGAGGCTGCGACGCCGGCTGAGGCAGATAATGGTAGATAGAGGCATAGAGAAGGCAGCAGACCCCCCAATCGACAGCAGCAGCGACTGAGACGCCTACAGAGACGCTGACAGAGGCTGCGACACCGACTGAGACGCCGACTGAGGCAGATAGGGGTTAGATATAGGCATAGAGAAGGCAGCAGACAACCCCCCCCAATCGACAGCGGCAGCAGCTGAGACGCCTACAGAGACGCTGACAGAGGCTGCGACGCCGACTGAGACGCCGACTGAGGCAGATAGGGGTAGATATAGGCATAGATAATGCACCAGACCCCCCAATCCACAGCGGCAACTACTAAGACGCCTACAGAGACGCTGACGTTGGCTGCGACGCTGACTGAGACGTCGACTGAAGCAGATAGGGGTAGATATAGGCATAGAGAAGGCAGCAGACCCCCCACTCGACAGCGGCAGCGAGTGATTCGCTTAGAGAGACGCTGACAGAGGCCGACTGAGGAAGATAGGAGTAGATATTGGCATAGAGAAGGCAGCAGACACCCCCAATCGACTGCGGCAGTGACTGAGACGCCTACAGAGACGCCGACAGAGGCTGCGACGCCGACTGAGACGCCGATTGAGGCAGATAGGGGTTAGATATAGGCATAGAGAAGGCAGCAGACCCCCACTCGACAGCGGCAGCGAGTGATTCGCTTAGAGAGACGCTGACAGAGTCTGCGACGCCGTCTGAGACGCCGACTGAGGAAGATAGGAGTAGATATAGGCATACAGAAGGCAGCATACCCCCAATCAACAGCGGCATCCACTGAGACGCCTACAGAGACGCTGACAGAGGCTGCGACGCCGACTGAGGCATATAGGGGTAGATATAGGCATAGAGAAGACAGGAGACCCCCCAATCCACAGCGGCAGCGACTGAGACGCCAACAGAGATGCTGACAGAGGCTGCGACGCCGACTGAGGCGCCGACTGAGACGCCGACTGAGGCAGATAGGGGTAGATATAGGCATAGAGAAGGCAGCAGACCCCCTAATTGACAGCGGAAGCGACTGAGACGCCTAAAGTCGCTAATAGAGGCTGCGACGCCGACTGAGGCAGATAATGGTAGATAGAGGCATAGAGAAGGCAGCAGACCCCCCAATCGACAGCAGCAGCGACTGAGACGCCTACAGAGACGCTGACAGAGGCTGCGACCCCGACTGAGACGCCGACTGAGGCAGATAGTGGTTAGATATAGGCATAGAGCAGGCAGCAGACCCCACCCCCCCAATCGACAGCGGCAGCGGCTGAGATGCCTACAGAGACCCTGGCAGAGGTTGCGAAGCCGACTGAGCCGCCAACTGAGAGAGATAGGCGTAGATATAGGCATAGATAAGGCAGCAGACCCCCCAATTTGACAGCGGCTGTGTCTGAGTCGCCTACAGAGACACTGACAGCGGATGCGACGCCGACTGAGGCAGATTGGGGTAGATATAGGCATAGAGAAGGCAGCAGACCCCCAAACGACATTGGCAGCGACTGAGACGCCTACAGAGACGCTGACAGAGGCTGCGACGCCGACTGAGACGCCGACTGAGGCAGATAGGGGTAGATATAGGCATAGAGAAGGCAGCATACCCCCCCAATCAACAGTGGCATCTATTGAGACGCCTACAGAGACGCTGACAAAGGCTGCGACGACGACTGAGACGCCAACTGAGGCAGATAGGGGTAGATATAGGCATAGAGAAGGCAGCATACCCCCCCAATCAACAGCGGCATCGACAGATACCCCTACAGAGATGCTGACAGAGGCTGCGACGCCGACTGAGACGCCGAATGAGGCAGATAGGGGTAGATATAGGCATAGAGAAGGCAGCAGACCACCCCAATCGACAGCGGAAGCGACTGAGACGCCTACAGAGACGCTGACAGTGGCTACGACACCGACTGAGACGGCGACTGAGGAATATGGGGGTAGATATACGTATAGAGAAAGCAGCAGACCCCCCCCCAATCAAGAGCAGCACCGACTGAGGCGCCTATAGAGATGCTGGCAGAAGCTGCGACGCCGACTGAGACGCCGACTGAGGCAGATACGGGTAGATATAGGCATAGAGAAGGCAGCAGACCCCCCCCTCCCCCAATCGACAGCGCAACCGACTGAGACGCCTACAGAGACACCTACAGAGACGCTGATAGAGGCAGCAACGCCGACTGAGCCGCCGACTGAGGCAGATAGGGGTAGATATAGGCATAGAGAAGGCAACATACACCCCAATCCACAGCGGCAGCGACTGAGACGCCAACAGAGATGCTGACAGAGGCTGCGACGCCGACTGAGACGCCGACTGAGATGCCGACTGAGGCAGATAGGGGTAGATATAGGCATAGAGAAGGCAGCAGACCCCCTAATCGACAGCGGAAGCGACTGAGACGCCTAAAGTCGCTAATAGAGGCTGCGACGCCGACTGAGATGCCGACTGAGGCAGATAATGGTAGATAGAGGCATAGAGAAGGCAGCAGACCCCCCAATCGACAGCAGCAGCGACTGAGACGCCTACAGAGACGCTGACAGAGGCTGCGACGCCGACTGAGACGCCGACTGAGGCAGATAGGGGTAGATATAGGCATAGAGAAGGCATCATACCCCCCCAATCAACAGTGGCATCGATTGAGACGCCTACAGAGACGCTGACAAAGGCTGCGACGCCGACTGAGACGCCAACTGAGGCAGATAGGGGTAGATATAGGCATAGAGAAGGCAGCATACCCCCCCAATCAACAGCGGCATCGACAGATACCCCTACAGAGATGCTGACAGAGGCTGCGACGCCGACTGAGCCGCCGACTGAGGCAGATAGGGGTAGATATAGGCATAGAGAAGGCAGCAGACCACCCCAATCGACAGCGGAAGCGACTGAGACGCCTACAGAGACGCTGACAGTGGCTACGACACCGACTGAGACGGCGACTGAGGAATATGGGGGTAGATATACGTATAGAGAAAGCAGCAGACCCCCCCCAATCAAGAGCAGCACCGACTGAGGCGCCTATAGAGATGCTGGCAGAAGCTGCGACGCCGACTGAGACGCCGACTGAGGCAGATACGGGTAGATATAGGCATAGAGAAGGCAGCAGACACCCCAATCCACAGCGGCAGCGACTGAGACGCCAACAGAGATGCTGACAGAGGCTGCGACGCCGACTGAGACGCCGACTGAGATGCCGACTGAGGCAGATAGGGGTAGATATAGGCATAGAGAAGGCAGCAGACCCCCTAATCGACAGCGGAAGCGACTGAGACGCCTAAAGTCGCTAATAGAGGCTGCGACGCCGACTGAGATGCCGACTGAGGCAGATAATGGTAGATAGAGGCATAGAGAAGGCAGCAGACCCCCCAATCGACAGCAGCAGCGACTGAGACGCCTACAGAGACGCTGACAGAGGCTGCGACCCCGACTGAGACGCCGACTGAGGCAGATAGGGGTTAGATATAGGCATAGAGCAGGCAGCAGACCCCACCCCCCCAATCGACAGCGGCAGCGGCTGAGATGCCTACAGAGACCCTGGCAGAGGTTGCGAAGCCGACTGAGACGCCAACTGAGAGAGATAGGCGTAGATATAGGCATAGATAAGGCAGCAGACCCCCCAATTTGACAGCGGCTGTGACTGAGTCGCCTACAGAGACACTGACAGCGGATGCGACGCCGACTGAGGCAGATTGGGGTAGATATAGGCATAGAGAAGGCAGCAGACCCTCAAACGACATTGGCAGCGACTGAGACGCCTACAGAGACGCTGACAGAGGCTGCGACGCCGACTGAGACGCCGACTGAGGCAGATAGGGGTAGATATAGGCATAGAGAATGCACCAGACCCCCCAATCCACAGCGGCAACTACTAAGACGCCTACAGAGACGCTGACATTGGCTGCGACGCTGACTGAGACGTCTACTGAAGCAGATAGGGGTAGATATAGGCATAGAGAAGGCAGCATACCCCCCACTCGACAACGGCAGCGACTGAGATGCCTTCAGAGACGCTGACAGAGGCTGCGACCCTTACTGAGACGCCGACTGAGGCAGATAGGGGTAGATATAGGCATAGAGAAGGCAGCAGACCCGCCAATCCATAGCGACAGCGACTGAGACGCCAACAGAGATGCTGACAGAGGCTGCGACGCCGACTGAGGCAAATAGGGGTAGATATAGGTATAAAGAAGGCATTAGACCCACCAATCAACAGCGGCAGCGACAGGGACGCCTACAGAGGTGCGGACAGAGGCTGCGACGCCTATTGAGACGCCGACTGAGGCAGATAGGGGTAGATATAGGCATAAAGAAGGCAGCAGACCCCCCAATCGACAGCGGAAGCGAATGAGACGCCTACAGTCGCTAATAGAGGCTGCGATGCCTACTGAGATGCCGACTGAGGCAGATAATGGTAGACAGAGGCATAGAGAAGGCAGCAGACCCCCCCAATGGACAGCAGCAGCGACTGAGACGCCTACAGAGACGCTGACAGAGGCTGCGACACCGACTGAGACGCCGACTGAGGCAGATAGGGGTTAGATATAGGCATAGAGAAGGCAACAGACCCCCCCCCCCCCTCCCCATCTACAGCGACAGCGGCTGAGACGCCTACAGAGACCCTGGCAGAGGTTGCGAAGCCGACTGCGACGCCAACTGAGGGAGATAGAGGTAGATATAGGCATAGAGAAGGCAGCAGACCTCCAATCGACAGTGGCAGCGACTGAGACGCCTACAGAGACGCTGACAGAGGCTGCGACGCCGACTGAGGTGCCGACTTATTCAGATAGGGGTAGATATAGGCATAGAGAAGGCAGCAGACCCCCGCAATTTGACAGCGGCAGTGACTGGGACGCCGACAGAGACGCTGACAGAGGCTGTGATGCCGACTGAGTCGCCGACTGAGGCAGATAGGGGTAGATATAAGTATAGAGAAAGCAGCAGAACCCCAATCGACAGCGGCAACAACTGAGACGCCTACAGAGACGCTGACAAAGGCTGCGACGCCGACTGAGACGTCGACTGAGGCAGATAGGGTTACATGTAGGCATAGAGAAGGCAGCAGACCCCCCAATCGACAGCGGAAGCGACTGAGACGCCTACAGAGACGCTGACAATGGCTGCGACGCCGACTGAGACGCCGACTGAGGCAGAGAGGGGTAGACATAGGCATAGAGAAGGCAGCAGACCCCCCAATCGACAGCGGCAACAGCTGAGACGCCTACAGAGACGCTGACAGAGGCTGCGACGCCAACTGAGATGCCGACTGAGGCAGGTAGGGGTAGATATAGGCATATAGAAGGCAGCAGACACCCCCAATCGACAGCGGTAGCGACTGAGACGCCTACAGAGACGCTG
This sequence comes from Clusia tigrina, assembly GCA_920105625.2. Taxonomy (NCBI): domain Eukaryota; kingdom Metazoa; phylum Arthropoda; class Insecta; order Diptera; family Clusiidae; genus Clusia; species Clusia tigrina. The sequence continues at coordinate 71,196,042 of OV050031.1, read as the reverse complement.
ACAGAGGCTGCGACGCCGACTGAGACGCCGACTGAGGCAGATAGGGGTAGGTATAGGCATAGAGAATGCAGCAGACCCCCAAATCCACAGCGGCAACTACTAAGACGCCTACAGAGACGCTGACATTGGCTGCGACGCTGACTGAGACGTCGACTGAAGCAGATAGGGGTAGATATAGGCATAGAGAAGGCAGCAGACCCCCCCACTCGACAGCAGCAGCGAGTGATTCGCCTAGAGAGACGCTGACAGAGGCTGCGACGCCGACTGAGACGCCGACTGAGACGCCGACTGAGACGCCGACTGAGGAAGATAGGAGTAGATATAGGCATAGAAAAAGCAGCAGACACCCCCAATCGACAGCGGCAGTGACTGGGACGCCTACAGAGACGCTGACAGAGGCTGCGACGCCGATTGAGGCAGATAGGGGTAGATATAGGCATAGAGAAGGCAGCATACCCCCCCAATCAACAGCGGCATCCACTGAGACGCCTACAGAGACGCTGACTGAGGCTACGACGCCGACAGAGGCAGATAGGGTTAAATATAGGCATAGAGAAGGCAGCAGACCCCCCAATCGACAGCAGCAGCGACTGAGACGCCTACAGAGACGCCGACAGAGGCTGCGACGCCGACTGAGACGCCGATTGAGGTAGATAGGGGTTAGATATAGGCATAGAGAAGGCAGCAGACCCCCCACTCTACAGCGGCAGCGAGTGATTCGCTTAGAGAGACGCTGACAGAGGCTGCGACGCCGACTGAGGAAGATAGGAGTATATATAGGCATAGAGAAGGCAGCAGACACCCCCAATCGACTGCGGCAGTGACTGAGACGCCTACAGAGACGCCGACAGAGGCTGCGACGCCGACTGAGACGCCGATTGAGGCAGATAGGGGTTAGATATAGGCATAGAGAAGGCAGCAGACCCCCACTCGGCAGCGGCAGCGAGTGATTCGCTTAGAGAGACGCTGACAGAGGCTGCGACGCCGTCTGAGACGCCGACTGAGGAAGATAGGAGTAGATATAGGCATACAGAAGGCAGCATACCCCCAATCAACGGCGGCATCCACTGAGACGCCTACAGAGACGCTGACAGAGGCTGCGACGCCGACTGAGACGCCGACTGAGGCAGATAGGGGTAGATATAGGCATAGAGAAGGCAGCAGACCCCCTAATTGACAGCGGAAGCGACTGAGACGCCTAAAGTCGCTAATAGAGGCTGCGACGCCGACTGAGATGCCGACTGAGGCAGATAATGGTAGATAGAGGCATAGAGAAGGCAGCAGACCCCCCAATCGACAGCAGCAGCGACTGAGACGCCTACAGAGACGCTGACAGAGGCTGCGACCCCGACTGAGGCGCCGACTGAGGCAGATAGGGGTTAGATATAGGCATAGAGCAGGCAGCAGACCCCACCCCCCCAATCGACAGCGGCAGCGGCTGAGATGCCTACAGAGACCCTGGCAGAGGTTGCGAAGCCGACTGAGACGCCAACTGAGAGAGATAGGCGTAGATATAGGCATAGATAAGGCAGCAGACCCCCCAATCGACAGCAGCAGCGACTGAGACGCCTACAGAGACGCTGACAGAGGCTGCGACGCCGACTGAGACGCCGACTGAGGCAGATAGGGGTAGATATAGGCATAGAGAAGGCAGCATACCCCCCTAATCAACAGTGGCATCGACTGAGACGCCTACAGAGACGCTGACAAAGGCTGCGACGCCGACTGAGACGCCAACTGAGGCAGATAGGGGTAGATATAGGCATAGAGAAGGCAGCAGACCACCCCAATCGACAGCGGAAGCGACTGAGACGCCTACAGAGACGCTGACAGTGGCTACGACACCGACTGAGAGGGCGACTGAGGAATATGGGGGTAGATATACGTATAGAGAAAGCAGCAGACCCCCCCCCCCCAATCAAGAGCAGCACCGACTGAGGCGCCTATAGAGATGCTGGCAGAAGCTGAGACGCCGACTGAGACGCCGACTGAGGCAGATACGGGTAGATATAGGCATAGAGAAGGCAGCAGACCCCCCCTCCCCCAATCGACAGCGCAACCGACTGAGACGCCTACAGAGACGCCTACAGAGACGCTGACAGAGGCTGCGACGCCGACTGAGCCGCCGACTGAGGCAGATAGGAGTAGATATAGCCATAGAGAAGGCAGCAGACACCCCAATCGACAGCGGCAACAACTGAGACGCCAACAGAGATGCTGACAGAGGCTGCGACGCCGACTGAGGCAGATAGGGGTAGATATAGGCATAGAGAAGGCAGCAGACCCCCCAATCAACAGCGGCAGCGACTGAGACGCCTACAGAGACGCTGACAGAGGCTGCGACGCCGACTGAGACGCCGACTGAGGCAGATAGGGTTACATGTAGGCATAGAGAAGGCAGCAGACCCCCCAATCGACAGCGGAAGCGACTGAGACGCCTACAGAGACGCTGATAATGGCTGCGACGCCGACTGTGACGCCGACTGAGGCAGAGAGGGGTAGACATAGGCATATAGAAGGCAGCAGACCCCCCAATCGACAGCGGCAACAACTGAGACGCCTACAGAGACGCTGACAGAGGCTGCGACGCCAACTGAGATGCCGACTGAGGCAGGTAGGGGTAGATATAGGCATAGAGAAGGCAGCAGACACCCCCAATCGACAGCGGCAGCGACTGAGACGCTTACAGAGACGCTGACAGAGGCTGCACGCCGACAGAGGCTGCGACGCCGACTGAGCCAGAGAGGGTTAGACATAGGCATAGAGAAGGCAGCAGACAACCCAATAGACAGCGGCAACAACTGAGACGCATACAGAGACGCTGAGAGAGGCTGCGACGCCGACTGATGCGGATAGGGGTAGATATAGGCATAGAGAAGGCAGCAGTGTCCCCCCCCCCCCCCCCTCCAATCGACAGCGGCAACGACTGAGACGCCTACAGAGACGCCTACAGAGACGCTGACAGAGGCTGCGACGCCGACAGATGCTGCGACGCCGACTGAGGCAGCGAGGGTTAGACATAGGCATAGAGAAGGCACCAGACAACCCAATCGACAGCGGCAACAACTGAGACGCATACAGAGACGCTGATAGAGGCTGCGACGCCGACTGAGATGCCGACTGAGGCAGATAGGGGTAGATATAGGCATAGAGAAAGCAGCAGACCCCCAATCGACAGCGGCAGCGACTGAGACGCCTACAGAGACGATGACAGAGGCTGCGACGCCGACTGAGATGCCGACTGAGGCAGATAGGGGTAGATATAGGCATAGAGAATGCACCAGACCTCCCAATCCACAGCGGCAACTACTAAGACGCCTACAGAGACGCTGACATTGGCTGCGACGCTGACTGAGACGTCTACTGAAGCAGATAGGGGTAGGTATAGGCATAGAGAAGGCAGCATACCCCCACTCGACAGCGGCAGCGAGTGATTCGCCTAGAGAGACGCTGACAGAGGCTGCGACGCCGACTGAGGCAGATAGGGGTAGATATAGGCATAGAGAAGGCAGCATACCCCCCCCCCCCCAATCAACAGCGGCATACACTGAGACGCCTACAGAGACGTTGACTGAGGCTGCGACGCCGACTGAGGCAGATAGGGTTAAATATAGGCATAGAGAAGGCAGCAGACCCCCCCAATCGACAACGGCAGCGACTGAGATGCCTTCAGAGACGCTGACAGAGGCTGCGACCCTTACTGAGACGCCGACTGAGGCAGATAGGGGTAGATATAGGCATAGAGAAGGCAGCAGACCCGCCAATCCACAGCGACAGCGACTGAGACGCCAACAGAGATGCTGACAGAGGCTGCGACGCCGACTGAGGCATATAGGGGTAGATATAGGTATAGAGAAGGCATTAGACCCCCCAATCAACAGCGGCAGCGACAGGGACGCCTACAGAGGTGCTGACAGAGGCTGCGACGCCTATTGAGATGCCGACTGAGGCAGATAGGGGTAGATATAGGCATAAAGAAGGCAGCAGACCCCCCCAATCGACAGCGGAAGCGAATGAGACGCCTACAGTCGCTAATAGAGGCTGCGATGCCGACTGAGATGCCGACTGAGGCAGATAATGGTAGACAGAGGCATAGAGAAGGCAGCAGACCCCCCCAATGGACAGCAGCAGAGACTGAGACGCCTACAGAGACGCTGACAGAGGCTGCGCCACCGACTGAGACGCCGACTGAGGCAGATAGGGGTTAGATATAGGCATAGAGAAGGCAACAGACCCCCCCCCCCCCTCCCCATCTACAGCGACAGCGGCTGAGACGCCTACAGAGACCCTGGCAGAGGTTGCGAAGCCGACTGAGACGCCAACTGAGGGAGATAGGGGTAGATATAGGCATAGAGAAGGCAGCATACCTCCAATTGACAGTGGCAGCCACTGAGACGCCTACAGAGACGCTGACAGAGGCTGCGACGCCGACTGAGGTGCCGACTTATTCAGATAGGGCTAGATATAGGCATAGAGAAGGCAGCAGACCCCCGCAATTTGACAGCGGCAGTGACTGGGACGCCGACAGAGACGCTGACAGAGGCTGTGATGCCGACTGAGTCGCCGACTGAGGCAGATAGGGGTAGATATAAGTATAGAGAAAGCAGCAGAACCCCAATCGACAGCAGCAGCGACTGAGACGCCTACAGAGACGCTGACAGAGGCTGCGACCCCGACTGAGACGCCGACTGAGGCAGATAGGGGTTAGATATAGGCATAGAGCAGGCAGCAGACCCCACCCCCCCAATCGACAGCGGCAGCGGCTGAGATGCCTACAGAGACCCTGGCAGAGGTTGCGAAGCCGACTGAGACGCCAACTGAGAGAGATAGGCGTAGATATAGGCATAGATAAAGCAGCAGACCCCCAATTTGACAGCGGCTGTGACTGAGTCGCCTACAGAGACACTGACAGCGGATGCGACGCCGACTGAGGCAGATTGGGGTAGATATAGGCATAGAGAAGGCAGCAGACCCTCAAACGACATTGTCAGCGACTGAGACGCCTACAGAGACGCTGACAGAGGCTGCGACGCCGACTGAGACGCCGACTGAGGCAGATAGGGGTAGATATAGGCATAGAGAAGGCAGCATACCCCCCTAATCAACAGTGGCATCGACTGAGACGTCTACAGAGACGCTGACAAAGGCTGCGACGCCGACTGAGACGCCAACTGAGGCAGATAGGGGTAGATATAGGCATAGAGAAGGCAGCAGACCACCCCAATCGACAGCGGAAGCGACTGAGACGCCTACAGAGACGCTGACAGTGGCTACGACACCGACTGAGAGGGAGACTGAGGAATATGGGGGTAGATATACGTATAGAGAAAGCAGCAGACCCCCCCCCCAATCAAGAGCAGCACCGACTGAGGCGCCTATAGAGATGCTGGCAGAAGCTGAGACGCTGACTGAGACGCCGACTGAGGCAGATACGGGTAGATATAGGCATAGAGAAGGCAGCAGACCCCCCCCTCCCCCAATCGACAGCGCAACCGACTGAGACGCCTACAGAGACGCTGACAGAGGCTGCGACGCCGACTGAGCCGCCGACTGAGGCAGATAGGGGTAGATATAGCCATAGAGAAGGCAGCAGACACCCCAATCGACAGCGGCAACGACTGAGACGCCAACAGAGATGCTGACAGAGGCTGCGACGCCGACTGAGGCAGATAGGGGTAGATATAGGCATAGAGAAGGCAGCAGACCCCCCAATCAACAGCGGCAGCGACTGAGACGCCTACAGAGACGCTGACAGAGGCTGCGACGCCGACTGAGACGCCGACTGAGGCAGATAGGGTTACATGTAGGCATAGAGAAGGCAACAGACCCCCCAATCGACAGCGGAAGCGACTGAGACGCCTACAGAGACGCTGATAATGGCTGCGACGCCGACTGTGACGCCGACTGAGGCAGAGAGGGGTAGACATAGGCATATAGAAGGCAGCAGACCCCCCAATTGACAGCGGCAACAACTGAGACGCCTACAGAGACGCTGACAGAGGCTGCGACGCCAACTGAGATGCCGACTGAGGCAGGTAGGGGTAGATATAGGCATAGAGAAGGCAGCAGACACCCCCAATCGACAGCGGCAGCGACTGAGACGCCTACAAAGACGATGACAGAGGCTGCGACGCCGACTGAGACGCCGACTGAGGCAGATAGGGGTAGATATAGGCATAGAGAATGCACCAGACCCCCCAATCCACAGCGGCAACTACTAAGACGCCTACAGAGACGCTGACATTGGCTGCGACGCTGACTGAGACGTCTACTGAAGCAGATAGGGGTAGATATAGGCATAGAGAAGGCAGCATACCCCCCACTCGACAGCGGCAGCGAGTGATTCGCCTAGAGAGACGCTGACAGAGGCTGCGACGCCGACTGAGACGCCGACTGAGGCAGATAGGGGTAGATATAGGCATAGAGAAGGCAGCATACCCCCCCCAATCAACAGCGGCATACACTGAGACGCCTACAGAGACGTTGACTGAGGCTGCGACGCCGACTGAGACGCCGATTGAGGCAGATAGGGGTAGATATAGGCATAGAGAAGGCAGCATACCCCCCAATCAACAGCGGCATCCACTGAGACGTCTACAGAGACGCTGACTGAGGCTGCGACGCCGACTGATGCAGATAGGGATAGATATAGGCATAGAGAAGGCAGCATACCCCCCAATCAACAGCGGCATCGACTGAGACGCCTACAGAGACGCTGACAAAGGCTGCGACGCCGACTGAGACGCCGACTGAGACGCCGACTGAGACGCCGACTGAGACGTCGACTGAGGCAGATAGGGGTAGATATAGGCATAGAGAAGGCAGCAGACCCCCCAATCAACAGCGGCAGCGACTGAGACGCCTACAGAGACGCTGACAAAGGCTGCGACGCCGACTGAGCCGTCGACGGGGCAGATAGGGTTACATGTAGGCATAGAGAAGGCAGCAGACCCCCCCAATCGACAGCAGCAGCGACTGAGACGCCTACAGAGACGCTGAGAGAGGCTGCGACACCGACTGAGACGCCGACTGAGGCAGATAGGGGTTAGATATAGGCATAGAGAAGGCAGCAGACCCCCCCCCCAATCGACAGCGGCAGCGGCTGAGACGCCTACAGAGACGCTGACAGAGGCTGCGACGCCGACTGAGACGCCAACTGAGGCAGATAGGGGTAGATATAGGCATAGAGAAGGCAGCATACCCCCAATCAACAGCGGCATCGACTGAGACGCCTACAGAGACGCTGACAGAGGCTGCGACGCCGACTGAAGCAGATAGGGTTAAATATAGGCATAGAGAAGGCAGCAGACCCCCCAATCGACAGCGGCAGCGACTGAGATGCCTTCAGAGACGCTGACAGAGGCTGCGACGCTTACTGAGACGCCGACTGAGGCAGATAGGGGTAGATATAGGCATAGAGAAGGCAGCAGACCCGCCAATCCACAGCGGCAGCGACTGAGACGCCAACAGAGATGCTGACAGAGGCTGCGACGTCTATTGAGACGCCGACTGAGGCAGATAGGGGTAGATATAGGCATAAAGAAGGCAGCAGACCCCCCCAATCCACAGCGGAAGCGACTGAGACGCCTACAGTCGCTAATAGAGGCTGCGACGCCGACTGAGATGCCGACTGAGGCAGATAATGGTAGATAGAGGCATAGAGAAGGCAGCAGACCCTCCTAATCGACAGCAGCAGCGTCTGAGACGCCTACAGAGACGCTGACAGAGCCTGCGACACCGACTGAGATGCCGACTGAGGCAGATAGGGGTTAGATATAGGCATAGAGAAGGCAACAGACCCCCCCCTCCCCATCGACAGCGGCAGCGGCTGAGACGCCTACAGAGACCCTGGCAGAAATTGCGAAGCCGACTGAGACGCCAACTGAGGGAGATAGGGGTAGATATAGGCATAGAGAAGGCAACAGACCCCCCCAATCGACAACGGAAGCGACTGAGACGCCTACAGTCGCTAATAGAGGCTGCGACGCCGACTGAGATGCCGACTGAGGCAGATAATGGTAGATAGAGGCATAGAGAAGGCAGCAGACCCCCCAATCGACAGCAGCAGCGACTGAGACGCCTACAGAGACGCTGACAGAGGCTGCGACACCGACTGAGACGCCGACTGAGGCAGATAGGGGTTAGATTTAGGCATAGAGAAGGCAGCAGACCCCCCCCCAACCGACAGCGGCAGCGGCTGAGACGCCTACAGAGACCCTGGCAGAGGTTTCGAAGCCGACTGAGACGCCAACTGAGGGAGATAGGGGTAGATATAGGCATATAGAAGGCAGCAGACCTCCAATCGACAGTGGCAGCGACTGAGACGCCTACAGAGACGCTGACACAGGCTGCGACGCCGACTGAGATGCCGACTTATTCAGACAGGGGTAGATATAGGCATAGATAAGGCAGCAGACCCCCAATTTGACAGCGGCTGTGACTGAGTCGCCTACAGAGACACTGACAGAGGGTGCGACGCCGACTGAGACGCCGACTGAGGCAGATTGGGGTAGATATAGGCATAGAGAAGGCAGCAGACCCCCCAATCAAAAGCGGCAGCGACTGATACGCCTACAGAGACGCTGACAGAGGCTGCGACGCCGACTGAGACGCCGACTGAGGCAGATAGGGGTAGATATATAGGCATAGAGAAGGCAGCAGACCCCCCAATCAACAGTGGCAGCGACAGAGACGCTGACAGAGGCTGCGACGCCGACTGAGACGCCGACTGAGGCAGATAGGGGTAGATATAGGCATAGAGAAGGCAGCATACCCCCCCAATCAACAGCGGCATCGATTGAGACGCCTACAGAGACGCTGACAAAGGCTGCGACGCCAACTGAGACGTCGACTGAGGCAGATAGGGTTACATGTAGGCATAGAGAAGGCAGCAGACCCCCCAATCGACAGCGGAAGCGACTGAGACGAATACAGAGACGCTGACAATGGCTGCGACGCCGACTGAGACGCCGACTGAGGCAGAGAGGGGTAGACATAGGCATATAGAAGGCAGCAGACTCCCCAATCGACAGCGGCAACAACTGAGTCGCCTACAGAGACGCTGACAGAGGCTGCGACGCCGACTGAGACGCCTACTGAGGCAGATTGGGGTAGATATAGGCATAGAGAATGCACCAGACCCCCAAATCCACAGCGGCAACTACTAACACGCCTACAGAGACGCTGACATTGGCTGCGACGCTGACTGAGACGTCGACTGAAGCAGATAGAGATAGAGATAGAGAGGCAGCAGACCCCCCAATCAACAGCGGCATCCACTGAGACGCCTACAGAGACGCTGACTGAGGCTGCGCCGCCGACTGAGATGCCGACTGAGACGCCGACTGAGACGCCGACTGAGACGCCGACTGAGACGTCGACTGAGGCAGATAGGGGTAGATATAGGCATAGAGAAGGCAGCAGACCCCCCAATCAACAGCGGCAGCGACTGAGACGCCTACAGAGACGCTGACAGAGGCTGCGACGCCGACTGAGACGCCGACTGAGGCAGATGTAGATATAGGCAGAGAGAAGGCAGCATACCCCCCCAATCAACAGCGGCATCGACTGAGACGCCTACAGAGACGCTGACAAAGGCTGCGACGCCGACTGAGCCGTCGACTGAGGCAGATAGGGTTACATGTAGGCATAGAGAAGGCAGCAGACCCCCAATCGACAGCAGCAGCGACTGAGACGCCTACAGAGACGCTGACAGAGGCTGCGACACCGACTGAGACGCAGACTGAGGCAGATAGGGGTTAGATATAGGCATAGAGAAGGCAGCAGACCCCCCCAATCGACAGCGGCAGCGGCTGAGACGCCTACAGAGACCCTGGCAGAGGTTGCGAAGCCGACTGAGACGCCAACTGAGAGAGATAGGGGTAGATATAGGCATAGAGAAGGCAGCAGACCTCCAATCGACAGTGGCAGCGACTGAGACGCCTACAGAGACGCTGACAGAGGCTGCGACGCCAACTGAGACGCCAACTGAGGCAGATAGGGGTAGATATAGGCATAGAGAAGGCAGCATACCCCCCAATCAACAGCGGCATCGACTGAGACGCCTACAGAGACGCTGACAGAGGCTGCGACGCCGACTGAGACGCCGACTGAGACGCCGACTGAGGCAGATAGGGGTATGCATAGAGAAGGCAGCAGACCCCCCAATCAACAGCGGCAGCGACTGAGACGCCTACAGAGACGCTGACAGAGGCTGTGACGCCGACTGAGGCAGATAGGGGTAGATATAGGCATAGAGAAGGCAGCAGACCTCCCAATCAACAGCGGCAGCGACTGAGACGCCTACAGAGACGCTGACAGAGCCTGCGACGCCGACTGAGACGCCGACTGAAGCAGATTGGGGTAGATATAGGCATAGAGAAGGCAGCATACCCCCCCAATCAATAGCGGCATCGACTGAGACGCCTACAGAGACGCTGACAAAGGCTGCGACGCCGACTGAGACGTCGACTGAGGCAGATAGGGTTACATGTAGGCATAGAGAAGGCAGCTGACCCCCCAATCGACAGCGGAAGCGACTGAGACGCCTACAGAGACGCTGACAATGGCTGCGACGCCGACTGAGACGCCGACTGAGGCAGAGAGGGGTAGACATAGGCATATAGAAGGCAGCAGACCCCCCAATCGACAGCGGCAAAAACTGAGACGCCTACAGAGACGCTGACAGAGGCTGCGACGCCAACTGAGATGCCGACTGAGGCAGGTAGGGGTAGATATAGGCATAGAGAAGGCAGCAGACACCCCCAATCGACAGCGGTAGCGACTGAGACGCCTACAGAGACGCTGACAGAGGCTGCGACGCCGACTGAGACGCCGACTGAGGCAGATAGGGGTAGATATAGGCATAGAGAATGCACCAGACCCCCAAATCCACAGCGGCAACTACTAAGACGCCTACAGAGATGCTGACATTGGCTGCGACGCTGACTGAGACGTCGACTGAAGCAGATAGGGGTAGATATAGGCATAGAGAAGGCAGAAGACCCCCCACTCGACAGCGGCAGCGAGTGATTCGCCTAGAGAGACGCTGACAGAGGCTGCGACGCCGACTGAGACGCCGACTGAGGAAGATAGGAGTAGATATAGGCATAGAGAAGGCAGTAGACACCCCCAATCGACAGCGGCAGTGACTGAGACGCCTACAGGGACGCTGACAGAGGCTGCGACGCCGACTGAGACGCCGATTGAGGCAGATAGGGGTAGATATAGGCATAGAGAAGGCAGCATACCCCCCCAATCAACAGCGGCATCCACTGAGACTTCTACAGAGACGCTGACTGAGGCTGCGACGCCGACTGAGGCAGATAGGGTTAAATATAGGCATAGAGAAGGCAGCAGACCCCCCAATCGATAGCGGCAGCGACTGAGATGCCTTCAGAGACGCTGACAGAGGCTGCGACGCTTACTGAGACGCCGACTGAGGCAGATAGGGGTGTATATAGGCATAGAGAAGGCAGCAGACCCGCCAATCCACAGCGGCAGCGACTGAGACGCCAACAGAGATGCTGACAGAGGCTGCGACGCCGACTGAGGCAGATAGGGGTAGATATAGGCATAGAGAAGGCATTAGACCCCCCAATGAACAGCGGCAGCGACAGAGACGCCTACAGAGACCCTGGCAGAAATTGCGAAGCCGACTGAGACGCCAACTGAGGCAGATAGGGGTAGATATAGGCATAAAGAAGGCAGCAGACCCCCCCAATCCACAGCGGAAGCGACTGAGACGCCTACAGCCGCTAATAGAGGCTGCGACGCCGACTGAGATGCCGACTGAGGCAGATAATGGTAGATAGAGGCATAGAGAAGGCAGCAGACCCCCCTAATCGACAGCAGCAGCGACTGAGACGCCTACAGAGACGCTGACAGAGCCTGCGACACCGACTGAGGCAGATAGGGGTTAGATATAGGCATAGAGAAGGCAACAGACCCCCCCCTCCCCATCGACAGCGGCAGCGGCTGAGACGCCTACAGAGACCCTGGCAGAAATTGCGAAGCCGACTGAGACGCCAACTGAGGGAAATAGGGGTAGATATAGGCATAGAGAAGGCAACAGACCCCCCAATCGACAACGGAAGCGACTGAGACGCCTACAGAGACCCTGGCAGAGGTTTCGAAGCCGACTGAGACGCCAACTGAGGGAGATAGGGGTAGATATAGGCATAGAGAAGGCAGCAGCCCCCCAATCGACAGCGGAAGCGACTGAGACGCCTACAGATACGCTGACAATGGCTGCGACGCCGACTGAGACGCCGACTGAGGCAGAGAGGGGTAGACATAGGCATATAGAAGGCAGCAGACTCCCCAATCGACAGCGGCAACAACTGAGTCGCCTACAGAGACGCTGACAGAGGCTGCGACGCCAACTGAGATGCCGACTGAGGCAGGTAGGGGTAGATATAGGCATAGAGAAGGCAACAGACACCCCCAATCGACAGCGGCAGCGACTGAGACGCCTACAGAGACGCTGACAGAGGCTGCGACGCCGACTGAGACGCCGATTGAGGCAGATAGGGGTAGATATAGGCATAGAGAAGGCAGCAGACCCCCCAATCAAAAGCGGCAGTGACTGATACGCCTACAGAGACGCTGACAGAGGCTGCGACGCCGACTGAGACGCCGACTGAGGCAGATAGGGGTAGATATAGGCATAGAGAAGGCAGCAGCCCCCCAATCAACAGTGGCAGCGACTGAGACGCCTACAGAGACGCTGACAGAGGCTGCGACGCCGACTGAGACGCCGACTGAGGCAGATAGGGGTAGATATAGGCATAGAGAAGGCAGCATACCCCCCAATCAACAGCGGCATCGATTGAGACGCCTACAGAGACGCTGACAAAGGCTGCGACGCCGACTGAGACGTCGACTGAGGCAGATAGGGTTACATGTAGGCATAGAGAAGGCAGCAGACCCCCCAATCGACAGCGGAAGCGACTGAGACGCCTACAGATACGCTGACAATGGCTGCGACGCCGACTGAGACGCCGACTGAGGCAGAGAGGGGTAGACATAGGCATATAGAAGGCAGCAGACTCCCCAATCGACAGCGGCAACAACTGAGTCGCCTACAGAGACGCTGACAGAGGCTGCGACGCCAACTGAGATGCCGACTGAGGCAGGTAGGGGTAGATATAGGCATAGAGAAGGCAACAGACACCCCCAATCGACAGCGGCAGCGACTGAGACGCCTACACAGACGCTGACAGAGGCTGCGACACCGACTCAGACGCCTACTGAGGCAGATCGGGGTAGATATAGGCATAGAGAATGCACCAGACCCCCAAATCCACAGCGGCAACTACTAAGACGCCTACAGAGACGCTGACATTGGCTGCGACGCTGACTGAGACGTCGACTGAAGCAGATAGGGGTAGATATAGGCATAGAGAAGGCAGCAGACCCCCCACTCGACAGCGGCAGCGAGTGATTCGCCTAGAGAGACGCTGGCAGAGGCTGCGACGCCGACTGAGACGCCGACTGAGGAAGATAGGAGTAGATATAGGCATAGAGAAGGCAGCAGACAGCCCCAATCGACAGCGGCAGTGACTGAGACGCCTACAGAGACGCTGACAGAGGCTGCGACGCCGACTGAGACGCCGATTGAGGCAGATAGGGGTAGATATAGGCATAGAGAAGGCAGCATACCCCCCCAATCAACAGCGGCATCCACTGAGACGCCTACAGAGACGCTGACTGAGGCTGCGCCGCCGACTGAGACGCCGACTGAGACGTCGACTGAGGCAGATAGGGGTAGATATAGGCATAGAGAAGGCAGCAGACCCCCCAATCAACAGCGGCAGCGACTGATACGCCTACAGAGACGCTGACAGAGGCTGCGACGCCGCCTGAGACGCCGACTGAGGCAGATAGGGGTAGATATAGGCATAGAGAAGGCAGCAGACTCCCCAATCAACAGCGGCATCGACTGAGACGCCTACAGAGATGCTGACAAAGGCTGCGACGCCGACTGAGCCGTCGACTGAGACAGATAGGGTTACATGTAGGCATAGAGAAGGCAGCAGACCCCCCAATCGACAGCAGCAGCGACTGAGACGCCTACAGAGACGCTGACAGAGGCTGCGACACCGACTGAGACGCCGACTGAGGCAGATAGGGGTTAGATATAGGCATAGAGAAGGCAGCAGACCCCCCCCCCCCAATCAACTGCGGCAGCGGCTGAGGCGCCTACAGAGACCCTGGCAGAGGTTGCGAAGCCGACTGAGACGCCAACTGAGAGAGATAGGGGTAGGTATAGGCATAGAGAAGGCAGCAGACCTCCAATCGACAGTGGCAGCGACTGAGACGCCTACAGAGACGCTGACAGAGGCTGCGACGCCGCCTGAGACGCCAACTGAGGCAGATAGGGGTAGATATAGGCATAGAGAAGGCAGCATACCCCCCAATCAACAGCGGCATCGACTGAGACGCCTACAGAGACGCTGACAGAGGCTGCGACGCCGACTGAGACGCCGACTGAGACGCCGACCGAGGCAGATAGGGGTATATATAGGCATAGAGAAGGCAGCAGACCCCCCACACGACAACGGCAGCGAGTGATTCGCCTAGAGAGACGCTAACAGAGGCTGCGACGCCGACTGAGACGCCGACTGAGGAAGATAGGAGTAGATATAGGCATAGAGAAGGCAGCAGACACCCCCAATCGACAGCGGCAGTGACTGAGACGCCTACAGAGACGCTGACAGAGGCTGCGACGCCGACTGAGACGCCGATTGAGGCAGATAGGGGTAGATATAGGCATAGAGAAGGCAGCATACCCCTAATCAACAGCGGCAGCGACTGAGACGTCTACAGAGACGCTGACTGAGGCTGCGACGCCGACTGAAGCAGATAGGGTTAAATATAGGCATAGAGAAGGCAGCAGACCCCCCAATCGACAGCGGCAGCGACTGAGATGCCTTCAGAGACGCTGACAGAGGCTGCGACGCTTACTGAGACGCCGACTGAGGCAGATAGGGGTAGATATAGGCATAGAGAAGGCAGCAGACCCGCCAATCCACAGCGGCAGGGACTGAGACGCCAACAGAGATGCTGACAGAGGCTGCGACGCCTATTGAGACGCCGACTGAGGCAGATAGGGGTAGATATAGGCATAAAGAAGGCAGCAGACCCCCCCAATCCACAGCGGAAGCGACTGAGACGCCTACAGTCGCTAATAGAGGCTGCGACGCCGACTGAGATGCCGACTGAGGCAGATAATGGTAGATAGAGGCATAGAGAAGGCAGCAGACCCTCCTAATCGACAGCAGCAGCGACTGAGACGCCTACAGAGACGCTGACAGAGCCTGCGACACCGACTGAGATGCCGACTGGGGCAGATAGGGGTTAGATATAGGCATAGAGAAGGCAACAGACCCCCCCAATCGACAACGGAAGCGACTGAGACGCCTACAGTCGCTAATAGAGGCTGCGACGCCGACTGAGATGCCGACTGAGGCAGATAATGGTAGATAGAGGCATAGAGAAGGCAGCAGACCCCCCAATCGACAGCAGCAGCGACCGAGACGCCTACAGAGACGCTGACAGAGGCTGCGACACCGACTGAGACGCCGACTGAGGCAGATAGGGGTTAGATTTAGGCATAGAGAAGGCAGCAGACCCCCCCAACCGACAGCGGCAGCGGCTGAGACGCCTACAGAGACCCTGGCAGAGGTTTCGAAGCCGACTGAGACGCCAACTGAGGGAGATAGGGGTAGATATAGGCATATAGAAGGCAGCAGACCTCCAATCGACAGTGGCAGCGACTGAGACGCCTACAGAGACGCTGACACAGGCTGCGACGCCGACTGAGATGCCGACTTATTCAGACAGGGGTAGATATAGGCATAGATAAGGCAGCAGACCCCCAATTTGACAGCGGCTGTGACTGAGTCGCCTACAGAGACACTGACAGAGGGTGCGACGCCAACTGAGACGCCGACTGAGGCAGATAGGGGTAGATATATAGGCATAGAGAAGGCAGCAGACCCCCCAATCAACAGTGGCAGCGACAGAGACGCTGACAGAGGCTGCGACGCCGACTGAGACGCCGACTGAGGCAGATAGGGGTAGATATAGGCATAGAAAAGGCAGCATACCCCCCCAATCAACAGCGGCATCGATTGAGACGCCTACAGAGACGCTGACAAAGGCTGCGACGCCGACTGAGACGTCGACTGAGGCAGATAGGGTTACATGTAGGCATAGAGAAGGCAGCAGACCCCCCAATCGACAGCGGAAGCGACTGAGACGAATACAGAGACGCTGACAATGGCTGCGACGCCGACTGAGACGCCGACTGAGGCAGAGAGGGGTAGACATAGGCATATAGAAGGCAGCAGACTCCCCAATCGACAGCGGCAACAACTGAGTCGCCTACAGAGACGCTGACAGAGGCTGCGACGCCGACTGAGACGCCTACTGAGGCAGATTGGGGTAGATATAGGCATAGAGAATGCACCAGACCCCCAAATCCACAGCGGCAACTACTAACACGCCTACAGACACGCTGACATTGGCTGCGACGCTGACTGAGACGTCGACTGAAGCAGATAGAGATAGAGATAGAGAGGCAGCAGACCCCCCAATCAACAGCGGCATCCACTGAGACGCCTACAGAGACGCTGACTGAGGCTGCGCCGCCGACTGAGATGCCGACTGAGACGCCGACTGAGACGCCGACTGAGACGCCGACTGAGACGTCGACTGAGGCAGATAGGGGTAGATATAGGCATAGAGAAGGTAGCAGACCCCCCAATCAACAGCGGCAGCGACTGAGACGCCTACAGAGACGCTGACAGAGGCTGCGACGCCGACTGAGACGCCGACTGAGGCAGATGTAGATATAGGCAGAGAGAAGGCAGCATACCCCCCCAATCAACAGCGGCATCGACTGAGACGCCTACAGAGACGCTGACAAAGGCTGCGACGCCGACTGAGCCGTCGACTGAGGCAGATAGGGTTACATGTAGGCATAGAGAAGGCAGCAGACCCCCAATCGACAGCAGCAGCGACTGAGACGCCTACAGAGACGCTGACAGAGGCTGCGACACCGACTGAGACGCAGACTGAGGCAGATAGGGGTTAGATATAGGCATAGAGAAGGCAGCAGACCCCCCCCAATCGACAGCGGCAGCGGCTGAGACGCCTACAGAGACCCTGGCAGAGGTTGCGAAGCCGACTGAGACGCCAACTGAGAGAGATAGGGGTAGATATAGGCATAGAGAAGGCAGCAGACCTCCAATCGACAGTGGCAGCGACTGAGACGCCTACAGAGACGCTGACAGAGGCTGCGACGCCAACTGAGACGCCAACTGAGGCAGATAGGGGTAGATATAGGCATAGAGAAGGCAGCATACCCCCCAATCAACAGCGGCATCGACTGAGACGCCTACAGAGACGCTGACAGAGGCTGCGACGCCGACTGAGACGCCGACTGAGACGCCGACTGAGACGCCGACTGAGGCAGATAGGGGTATATATAGGCATAGAGAAGGCAGCAGACCCCCCAATCAACAGCGGCAGCGACTGAGACGCCTACAGAGACGCTGACAGAGGCTGTGACGCCGACTGAGGCAGATAGGGGTAGATATAGGCATAGAGAAGGCAGCAGACCTCCCAATCAACAGCGGCAGCGACTGAGACGCCTACAGAGACGCTGACAGAGGCTGCGACGCCGACTGAGACGCCGACTGAAGCAGATTGGGGTAGATATAGGCATAGAGAAGGCAGCATACCCCCCAATCAATAGCGGCATCGACTGAGACGCCTACAGAGACGCTGACAAAGGCTGCGACGCCGACTGAGACGTCGACTGAGGCAGATAGGGTTACATGTAGGCATAGAGAAGGCAGCTGACCCCCCAATCGACAGCGGAAGCGACTGAGACGCCTACAGAGACGCTGACAATGGCTGCGACGCCGACTGAGACGCCGACTGAGGCAGAGAGGGGTAGACATAGGCATATAGAAGGCAGCAGACCCCCCAATCGACAGCGGCAAAAACTGAGACGCCTACAGAGACGCTGACAGAGGCTGCGACGCCAACTGAGATGCCGACTGAGGCAGGTAGGGGTAGATATAGGCATAGAGAAGGCAGCAGACACCCCCAATCGACAGCGGTAGCGACTGAGACGCCTACAGAGACGCTGACAGAGGCTGCGACGCCGACTGAGGCAGATAGGGGTAGATATAGGCATAGAGAATGCACCAGACCCCCAAATCCACAGCGGCAACTACTAAGACGCCTACAGAGATGCTGACATTGGCTGCGACGCTGACTGAGACGTCGACTGAAGCAGATAGGGGTAGATATAGGCATAGAGAAGGCAGAAGACCCCCCACTCGACAGCGGCAGCGAGTGATTCGCCTAGAGAGACGCTGACAGAGGCTGCGACGCCGACTGAGACGCCGACTGAGGAAGATAGGAGTAGATATAGGCATAGAGAAGGCAGTAGACACCCCCAATCGACAGCGGCAGTGACTGAGACGCCTACAGAGACGCTGACAGAGGCTGCGACGCCGACTGAGACGCCGATTGAGGCAGATAGGGGTAGATATAGGCATAGAGAAGGCAGCATACCCCCCCAATCAACAGCGGCATCCACTGAGACGTCTACAGAGACGCTGACTGAGGCTGCGACGCCGACTGAGGCAGATAGGGTTAAATATAGGCATAGAGAAGGCAGCAGACCCCCCAATCGATAGCGGCAGCGACTGAGATGCCTTCAGAGACGCTGACAGAGGCTGCGACGCTTACTGAGACGCCGACTGAGGCAGATAGGGGTGTATATAAGCATAGAGAAGGCAGCAGACCCTCCAATCCACAGCGGCAGCGACTGAGACGCCAACAGAGATGCTGACAGAGGCTGCGACGCCGACTGAGGCAGATAGGGGTAGATATAGGCATAGAGAAGGCATTAGACCCCCCAATGAACAGCGGCAGCGACAGAGACGCCTACAGAGACCCTGGCAGAAATTGCGAAGCCGACTGAGACGCCAACTGAGGGAGATAGGGGTAGATATAGGCATAGAGAAGGCAACAGACCCCCCAATCGACAACGGAAGCGACTGAGACGCCTACAGTCGCTAATAGAGGCTGCGACGCCGACTGAGATGCCGACTGAGGCAGATAATGGTAGATAGAGGCATAGAGAAGGCAGCAGACACCCCCAATCGACAGCGGCAGTGACTGAGACGCCTACAGAGACGCTGACAGAGGCTGCGACGCCGACTGAGACGCCGATTGAGGCAGATAGGGGTAGATATAGGCATAGAGACGGCAGCAGACACCCCCAATCGACAGCGGCAGCGACTGAGACGCCTACAGAGACGCTGACAGAGGCTGCGACGCCGACTGAGACGCCTACTGAGGCAGATTGGGGTAGATATAGGCATAGAGAATGCACCAGACCCCCAAATCCACAGCGGCAACTACTAAGACGCCTACAGAGACGCTGACATTGGCTGCGACGCTGACTGAGACGTCGACTGAAGCAGATAGGGGTAGATATAGGCATAGAGAAGGCAGCAGACACCCCCAATCGACAGCGGCAGTGACTGAGACGCCTACAGAGACGCTGACAGAGGCTGCGACGCCGACTGAGACGCCGATTGAGGCAGATAGGGGTAGATATAGGCATAGAGACGGCAGCATACCCCCCCCAATCAACAGCGGCATCCACTGAGACGCCTACAGAGACGCTGACAGAGGCTGCGATACTTACTGAGACGCCTACTGAGGCAGATAGGGGTAGATATAGGCATAGAGAAGGCAGCAGACCTGCCAATCCACAGCGGCAGCGAATGAGACGCCAACAGAGATGCTGACAGAGGCTGCGACGCCGACTGAGCCAGATAGGGGTAGATATAGGCATAGAGAAGGCATTAGACCCCCCAATCAACAGCGGCAGCAACAGAGACGCCTACAGAGATGCTGACAGAGGCTGCGACGCCTATTGAGACGCCGACTGAGGCAGATAGAGGTAGATATAGGCATAAAGAAGGCAGCAGACCCCCCCAATCGACAGCGGAAGCGACTGAGACGCCTACAGTCGCTGATAGAGGCTGCGACGCCGACTGAGATGCCGACTGAGGAAGATAATGGTAGATAGAGGCATAGAGAAGGCAGCAGACCCCCCCAATCGACAGCAGCAGCGACTGAGACGCCTACAGAGACGCTGACAGAGGCTGCGACACCGACTGAGACGCCGACTGAGGCAGATAGGGGTTAGATATAGGCATAGAGAAGGCAACAGAGCCCCCCCTCCCCATTGACAGCGGCAACGGCTGAGACGCCTACAGAGACCCTGGCAGAAATTGCGAAGCCGACTGAGACGCCAACTGAGGGAGATAGGGGTAGATATAGGCATAGAGAAGGCAGCTGACCTCCAATCGACAGTGGCAGCGACTGAGACGCCTACAGAGACGCTGACAGAGGCTGCGACGCCGACTGAGATGCCGACTTATTCATATAGGGGTAGATATAGGCATAGATAAGGCAGCAGACCCCCCCAATTTGACAGCGGCTGTGACTGAGTCGCCTACAGAGACACTGACAGAGGGTGCGACGCCGACTGAGACGCCGACTGAGGCAGATTGGGGTAGATATAGGCATAGAGAAGGCAGCAGACCCCCAAACGACAGTGGCAGCGAATGAGACGCCTGCAGAGACGCTGACAGAGGCTGCGACGCCGACTGAGACGCCGACTGCGGCAGATAGGGGTAGATATAGGCATAGAGAAGGCAGCATACCCCCCCAATCAACAGCGGCATCGACTGAGACGCCTACAGAGGCTGCGACGCCCACTGAGTCGCCGACTGATGTAGATAGGGGTAGATATAGGCATAGAGAAGCCAGCAGACCCCCCCACTCGACAGCGACAGCGACTGAGACGCCTACAGAGACGCTGACAGCGGCTGCGACGCCGACTGAGACGCCGACTGAGGAAGATAGGAGTAGATATAGGCATAGAGAAGGCAGCAGACACCCCCAATCAACAGCGGCAGCGACTGAGACGCCTACAGAGACGCTGACAGAGGCTGCGACGCCGACTGAGACGCCGACTGAGGCAGATAGGGATAGATATAGGCATAGAGAAGGCAGCATACCCCCCCAATCAACAGCGGCATCGACTGAGACGCCTACAGAGACGCTGACAGAGGCTGCGACGCCGACTGTGACGCCGACTGAGACGCCAACTGAGACGCCGACTGAGACGCCGACTGAGACGCCGACTGCGACACCGACTGAGGCAGATACGGGTAGATATAGGCATAGAGAAGGCAGCAGACCCCCCCCACCCAATCGACAGGGCCACCGACTGAGACGCCTACATAGACGCTGACAGAGGCTGCGAAGCCGACTGAGAGGCGACTGAGGCAGAGAGGGTTACATGTAGGCATAGAGAAGGCAGCAGACCCCCCCAATCGACAGCGGAAGCGACTGAGACGCCTACAGAGACGCTGACAGAGGCTGCGACGCCGACTGAGGTGCCGACTTATTCAGATAGGGGTAGATATAGGCATAGAGAAGGCAGCAGACACTCCAATCGACAGTGGCAACAACTGAGACGCCTACAGAGACGCTGAGAGAGGCTGCGACGCCAACTGAGATGCCGACTGAGGCAGGTAGGGGTAGATATATGCATAGAGAAGGCAGCAGACACCCCCAATCGACAGCGGCAGCGACAGAGACGCCTACACAGATGCTGACAGAGGCTGCGACGCCGACTGAGACGCTGACTGAGACGCCGACTGAGGCAGATAGGGTTACATGTAGGCTTAGAGAAGGCAGCAGACCCCCCAATCGACAGCGGAAGCGACTGAGACGCCTACAGAGACGCTGACAATGGCTGCGACGCCGACTGAGACGCCGACTGAGGCATAGAGGGGTAGACATAGGCATATTGAAGGCAGCAGACTCCCCAATCGACAGCTGCAACAACTGAGTCGCCTACAGAGACGCTGACAGAGGCTGCGACGCCAACTGAGATGCCGACTGAGGCAGGTAGGGGTAGATATAGGCATAGAGAAGGCAGCAGACACCCCCAATCGACAGCGGCAGCGACTGAGACGCCTACAGATACGCTGACAGAGGCTGCGACGCCGACTGAGACGCCTACTGAGGCAGATTGGGGTAGATATAGGCATAGAGAATGCACCAGACCCCCAAATCCACAGCGGCAACTACTAAGACGCCTACAGAGACGCTGACATTGGCTGCGACGCTGACATTGGCTGCGACGCTGACATTGGCTGCGACGCTGACTGAGACGTCGACTGAAGCAGATAGGGGTAGATATAGGCATAGAGACGGCAGCAGACACCCCCAATCGACAGCGGCAGTGACTGAGACGCCTACAGAGACGCTGACAGAGGCTGCGACGCCGACTGAGACGCCGATTGAGGCAGATAGGGGTAGATATAGGCATAGAGAAGGCAGCAGACACCCCCAATCGACAGCGGCAATGACTGAGACGCCTACAGAGACGCTGACAGCGGCTGCGACGCCGACTGAGACGCCGATTGAGGCAGATAGGGGTAGATATAGGCATAGAGAAGGCAGCATACCCCCCCCAATCAACAGCGGCATCCACTGAGACGCCTACAGAGACGCTGACTGAGGCTGCGCCGCCGACTGAGGCAGATAGGGTTAAATATAAGCATAGAGAAGGCAGCAGACCCCCCAATCGACAGCGGCAGCGACTGAGATGCCTTCAGAGACGCTGACAGAGGCTGCGATACTTACTGAGACGCCGACTGAGGCAGATAGGGGTAGATATAGGCATAGAGAAGGCAGCAGACCTGCCAATCCACAGCGGCAGCGAATGAGACGCCAACAGAGATGCTGACAGAGGCTGCGACGCCGACTGAGCCAGATAGGGGTAGATATAGGCATAGAGAAGGCATTAGACCCCCCAATCAACAGCGGCAGCAACAGAGACGCCTACAGAGATGCTGACAGAGGCTGCGACGCCTATTGAGACGCCGACTGAGGCAGATAGGGGTAGATATAGGCATAAAGAAGGCAGCAGACCCCCCCAATCGACGGCGGAAGCGACTGAGACGCCTACAGTCGCTGATAGAGGCTGCGACGCCGACTGAGATGCCGACTGAGGAAGATAATGGTAGATAGAGGCATAGAGAAGGCAGCAGACCCCCCCAATCGACAGCAGCAGCGACTGAGACGCCTACAGAGACGCTGACAGAGGCTGCGACACCGACTGAGACGCCGACTGAGGCAGATAGGGGTTAGATATAGGCATAGAGAAGGCAACAGAGCCCCCCCCCCCCTCCCCATTGACAGCGGCAGCGGCTGAGACGCCTACAGAGACCCTGGCAGAAATTGCGAAGCCGACTGAGACGCCAACTGAGGGAGATAGGGGTAGATATAGGCATAGAGAAGGCAGCTGACCTCCAATCGACAGTGGCAGCGACTGAGACGCCTACAGAGACGCTGACAGAGGCTGCGACGCCGACTGAGATGCCGACTTATTCATATAGGGGTAGATATAGGCATAGATAAGGCAGCAGACCCCCCCCAATTTGACAGCGGCTGTGACTGAGTCGCCTACAGAGACACTGACAGAGGGTGCGACGCTGACTGAGACGCCGACTGAGGCAGATTGGGGTAGATATAGGCATAGAGAAGGCAGCAGACCCCCAAACGACAGTGGCAGCGAATGAGACGCCTGCAGAGACGCTGACAGAGGCTGCGACGCCGACTGAGACGCCGACTGCGGCAGATAGGGGTAGATATAGGCATAGAGAAGGCAGCATACCCCCCCAATCAACAGCGGCATCGACTGAGACACCTACAGAGGCTGTGACGCCCACTGAGTCGCCGACTGATGTAGATAGGAGTAGATATAGGCATAGAGAAGGCAGCAGACACCCCCAATCAACAGCGGCAGCGACTGAGACGCCTACAGAGACGCTGACAGAAGCTGCGACGCCGACTGAGACGCCGACTGAGGCAGATAGGGATAGAAATAGGCATAGAGAAGGCAGCATACCCCCCCAATCAACAGCGGCATCGACTGAGACGCCTACAGAGACGCTGACAGAGGCTGCGACGCCGACTGTGACGCCGACTGAGACGACAACTGAGACGCCGACTGAGACGCCGACTGAGACGCCGACTGCGACACCGACTGAGGCAGATACGGGTAGATATAGGCATAGAGAAGGCAGCAGACCCCCCCACCCAATCGACAGGGCCACCGACTGAGACGCCTACATAGACGCTGACAGAGGCTGCGAAGCCGACTGAGAGGCGACTGAGGCAGAGAGGGTTACATGTAGGCATAGAGAAGGCAGCAGACCCCCAATCGACAGCGGAAGCGACTGAGACGCCTACAGAGACGCTGACAGAGGCTGCGACGCCGAGTGAGGTGCCGACTTATTCAGATAGGGGTAGATATAGGCATAGAGAAGGCAGCAGACCCCCCCAATTTGACAGTGGCAGTGACTGGGACGCCGACAGAGACGCTGACAGAGGCTGCGCCGCTGACAGAGGCTGCGACGACGTCTGAGATGCCGACTGAGGCAGAGAGGGTTAGACATAGGCATAGAGAAGGCAGCAGACCGTTCCATCGACAGCAGAAACAACTGAGACGCCTACAGATACGCTGATAGAGGTTGCGATGCCGACTGAGACGCCGACTGAGGCAGATAGGGATAGATATAGGCATAGAGAAGGCAGCATACCCCCCCCAATCAACAGCGGCAGCGACTGAGACGCCTACAGAGACGCTGACAGAGGCTGCGACGCCGACTGAGACGCCGACTGAGGCAGATAGGGATAGATATAGGCATAGAGAAGGCAGCATACCCCCCCCCAATCAACAGCGGCATCGATTGAGTCGCCTACAGAGACGCTGACAGAGGCTGCGACGCCGACTGAGACGCCGACTGAGACGCCGACTGAGACGCCGACTGACACGCCGACTGAGACGCCGACTGAGACGCCGACTGAGGCAGATAGGGGTAGATATAGGCATAGAGAAGGCAGCAGACACCCCCAATCGACAGCGGAAGCGACTGAGATGCCTACAGAGACGCTGACAGTGGCTGCGACGCCGACTGAGACGGCGACTGAGGAATATAGGGGTAGATATAGGTATAGAGAAAGCAGCAGACCACCCCAATCAACAGCAGCACCGACTGAGGCGCCTACAGAGATGCTGACAGAGGCTGCGACGCCGACTGAGACGCCGACTGAGGCAGATACGGGTAGATATAGGCATAGAGAAGGCAGCAGACCCCCCCACCCAATCGACAGGGCCACCGAGTGAGACGCCTACAGAGACGCTGACAGAGGCTGCGAAGCCGACTGAGACGTCGACTGAGGCAGATAGGGTTACATGTAGGCGTAGAGAAGGCAGCAGACCCCCCAATCGACAGCGGAAGCGACTGAGACGCCTACAGAGACGCTGACAGTGGCAGCGACGCCGACTGAGACGCCGACTGAGACGCCGACTGAGGCAGAGAGGGGTAGACATAGGCATATAGAAGGCAGCAGACCCCCCAATCGACAGCGGCAACAACTGAGACGCCTACAGAGACGCTGAGAGAGGCTGCGACGCCAACTGAGATGCCGACTGAGGCAGGTAGGGGTAGATATAGGCATATAGAAGGCAGCAGACACCCCCAATCGACAGCAGCAGCGACAGAGACGCCTACACAGATGCTGACAGAGGCTGCGACGCCGACTGAGACGCTGACTGAGACGCCGACTGAGGCAGATAGGGGTAGATATAGGCATAGAGAAGGCAGCAGACCCCCCAATCAACAGCGGCAGCGACTGAGACGCCTACAGAGACGCTGACAGTGGCAGCGACGCCGACTGAGACGCCGACTGAGGCAGAGAGGGGTAGACATAGGCATATAGAAGGCAGCAGACCCCCCACTCGACAGCGGCAGCGAGTGAATCGCCTAGAGAGACGCTGACAGAGGCTGCGACGCCGACTGAGACGCCGACTGAGGAAGATAGGAGTAGATATAGGCATAGAGAAGGCAGCAGGCACCCCCAATCGACAGCGGAAGTGACTGAGACGCCTACAGAGACGCTGACAGAGGCTGCGACGCCGACTGAGACGCCGATTGAGGCAGATAGGGGTAGATATAGGCATAGAGATGGCAGCATACCCCCCCCCCCCCCCCCCCCAATCAACAGCGGCATCCACTGAGACGCCTACAGAGACGCTGAATGAGGCTGCGACGCCGACTGAGGCAGATAGGGTTACATATAGGCATAGAGAAGGCAGCAGACCCCCCAATCGACAGCGGCAGCGACTGAGATGCCTTCAGAGACGCTGACAGAGGCTGCGACGCTTACTGAGACGCCGACTGAGGCAGATAGGGGTAGATATAGGCATAGAGAAGGCAGCAGACCCGCCAATCCACAGCGGCAGCGACTGAGACGCCAACAGAGATGCTGACAGAGGCTGCGACGCCGACTGAGCCAGATAGGGGTAGATATAGGCATAGAGAAGGCATTAGACCCCCCAATCAACAGCGGCAGCGACAGAGACGCCTACAGAGATGCTGACAGAGGCTGCGACGCCTATTGAGACGCCGACTGAGGCAGATAGGGGTAGATATAGGCATAAAGAAGGCAGCAGACCCCCCAATCGACAGCGGAAGCGACTGAGACCCCTACAGTCGCTAATAGAGGCTGCGACGCCGACTGAGATGCAGACTGAGGCAGATAATGGTAGATAGAGGCATAGAGAAGGCAGCAGACCCCCCCAATCGACAGCAGCAGCGACTGAGACCCCTACAGAGACGCTGACAGAGGCTGCGACACCGACTGAGACGCCGAGAGAGGCAGATAGGGGTTAGATATAGGCATAGAGAAGGCAACAGACCCCCCCCCATCGACAGCGGCAGCGGCTGAGACGCCTACAGACACCCTTGCAGAAATTGCGAAGCCGACTGAGACGCCAACTGAGGGAGATAGGGGTAGATATAGGCATAGAGAAGGCAGCAGACCTCCAATCGACAGTGGCAGCGACTGAGACGCCTACAGATACGCTGACAGAGGCTGCGACGCCGACTGAGGTGCCGACTTATTCAGATAGGGGTAGATATAGGCATACAGAAGGCAGCAGACCCCCCCAATTTGACAGCGGCAGTGACTGGGACGCCGGCAGAGACGCTGACAGAGGCTGTGATGCCGACTGAGACGCCGACTGAGGCAGATAGGGGCAGATATAGGCATAGAGAAGGCAGCAGACCCGCCAATCCACAGCGGCAGCGACTGAGACGCCAACAGAGATGCTGACAGAGGCTGCGACGCCGACTGAGCCAGATAGGGGTAGATATAGGCATAGAGAAGGCATTAGACCCCCCAATCAACAGCGGCAGCGACAGAGACGCCTACAGAGATGCTGACAGAGGCTGCGACGCCTATTGAGACGCCGACTGAGGCAGATAGGGGTAGATATAGGCATAAAGAAGGTAGCAGACCCTTCCATCGACAGCAGAAACATCTGAGACGCCTACAGTCGCTAATAGAGGCTGCGACGCCGACTGAGATGCCAACTGAGGCAGATAATGGTAGATAGAGGCATAGAGAAGGCAGCAGACTCCCCAATCGACAGCAGCAGCGACTGAGACGCCTACAGAGACGCTGACAGAGGCTGCGACACCGACTGAGACGCCGACTGAGGCAGATAGGGGTTAGATATAGGTATAGAGAAGGCAGCAGACCCCCCCCCCAATCGACAGCGGCAGCGGCTGAGACGCCTACAGAGACCCTGGCAGAGGTTGCGAAGCTTGCTGAGACGCCAACTGAGGGAGATAGGGGTAGATAGAGAAGGCAGCAGACCCCCCAATCGACAGCGGAAGCGACTGAGACGCCTACAGAGACGCTGACAGTGGCAGCGACGCCGACTGAGACGCCGACTGAGGCAGAGAGGGGTAGACATAGGCATATAGAAGGCAGCAGACCCCCCAATCGACAGCGGCAACAACTGAGACGCCTACAGAGACGCTGAGAGAGGCTGCGACGCCAACTGAGATGCCGACTGAGGCAGGTAGGGTTACATGTAGGCATAGAGAAGGCAGCAGACCCCCCAATCGACAGCGGCAGCGACAGAGACGCCTACACAGATGCTGACAGAGGCTGCGACGCCGACTGAGACGCCGACTGCGGCAGATAGGGGTAGATATAGGCATAGAGAAGGCAGCATACCCCCCCAATCAACAGCGGCATCGACTGAGACGCCTACAGAGACGCTGACAGAGGCTGCGACGCCGACTGTGACGCCGACTGAGACGACAACTGAGACGCCGACTGAGACGCCGACTGAGACGCCGACTGCGACACCGACTGAGGCAGATACGGGTAGATATAGGCATAGAGAAGGCAGCAGACCCCCAAACGACAGTGGCAGCGAATGAGACGCCTGCAGAGACGCTGACAGAGGCTGCGACGCCGACTGAGACGCCGACTGCGGCAGATAGGGGTAGATATAGGCATAGAGAAGGCAGCATACCCCCCCAATCAACAGCGGCATCGACTGAGACGCCTACAGAGGCTGCGACGCCCACTGAGTCGCCGACTGATGTAGATAGGGGTAGATATAGGCATAGAGAAGGCAGCAGACCCCCCACTCGACAGCGACAGCGACTGATTCGCCTACAGAGACGCTGACAGCGGCTGCGACGCCGACTGAGACGCCGACTGAGGCAGATAGGGATAGAAATAGGCATAGAGAAGGCAGCATACCCCCCCAATCAACAGCGGCATCGACTGAGACGCCTACAGAGACGCTGACAGAGGCTGCGACGCCGACTGTGACGCCGACTGAGACGACAACTGAGACGCCGACTGAGACGCCGACTGAGACGCCGACTGAGACGCCGACTGCGACACCGACTGAGGCAGATACGGGTAGATATAGGCATAGAGAAGGCAGCAGACCCCCCCACCCAATCGACAGGGCCACCGACTGAGACGCCTACATAGACGCTGACAGAGGCTGCGAAGCCGACTGAGAGGCGACTGAGGCAGAGAGGGTTACATGTAGGCATAGAGAAGGCAGCAGACCCCCCAATCGACAGCGGAAGCGACTGAGACGCCTACAGAGACGCTGACAGAGGCTGCGACGCCGACTGAGGTGCCGACTTATTCAGATAGGGGTAGATATAGGCATAGAGAAGGCAGCAGACCCCCCCAATTTGACAGTGGCAGTGACTGGGACGTCGACAGAGACGCTGACAGAGGCTGCGCCGCTGACAGAGGCTGCGACGACGACTGAGATGCCGACTGAGGCAGAGAGGGTTAGACATAGGCATAGAGAAGGCAGCAGACCGTTCCATCGACAGCAGAAACAACTGAGACGCCTACAGATACGCTGATAGAGGTTGCGATGCCGACTGAGACACCGACTGAGGGAGATAGGGGTAGATATAGGCATAGAGAAGGCAGCAGACCCCCAAACGACAGTGGCAGCGAATGAGACGCCTTCAGAGACCCTGACAGAGGCTGCGACGCCGACTGAGACGCCGACTGCGGCAGATAGGGGTAGATATAGGCATAGAGGAGGCAGCATACCCCCCCAATCAACAGCGGCATCGACTGAGACGCCTACAGAGACGCTGACAAAGGCTACGACGCCGACTGAAGCAGATAGGGGTAGATATAGGCATAGAGAAGGCAGCAGACCCCCCAATCGACAGCAGCAACGACTGAGACGCCTACAGAGGCTGCGACGCCCACTGAGTCGCCGACTTATGCAGATAGGGGTAGATATAGGCATAGAGAAGGCAGCAGACCCCCCACTCGTCAGCGACAGCGACTGATTCGCCTACAGATGCGCTGACAGCGGCTGCGACGCCGACTGAGACGCCGACTGAGGAAGATAGGAGTAGATATAGGCATAGAGAAGGCAGCAGACACCCCCAATCAACAGCGGCAGCGACTGATACGCCTACAGAGACGCTGACAGAGGCTGCGACGCCGACTGAGACGCCGACTGCGGCAGATAGGGATAGATATAGGCATAGAGAAGGCAGCATACCCCCCCCAATCAACAGCGGCATCGATTGAGTCGCCTACAGAGACGCTGACAGAGGCTGCGACGCCGACTGAGACGCCGACTGAGACGCCGACTGAGACGCCGACTGACACGCCGACTGAGACGCCGACTGAGACGCCGACTGAGGCAGATAGGGGTAGATATAGGCATAGAGAAGGCAGCAGACACCCCCAAGCGACAGCGGAAGCGACTGAGATGCCTACAGAGACGCTGACAGTGGCTGCGACGCCGACTGAGACGGCGACTGAGGAATATAGGGGTAGATATAGGTATAGAGAAAGCAGCAGACCACCCCAATCACCAGCAGCACCGACTGAGGCGCCTACAGAGATGCTGACAGAGGCTGCGACGCCGACTGAGACGCCGACTGAGGCAGATACGGGTAGATATAGGCATAGAGAAGGCAGCAGACCCCCCCACCCAATCGACAGGGCCACCGAGTGAGACGCCTACAGAGACGCTGACAGAGGCTGCGAAGCCGACTGAGACGTCGACTGAGGCAGATAGGGTTACATGTAGGCATAGAGAACGCAGCAGACCCCCCAATCGACAGCGGAAGCGACTGAGACGCCTACAGAGACGCTGACAGTGGCAGCGACGCCGACTGAGACGCCGACTGAGGCAGAGAGGGGTAGACATAGGCATATAGAAGGCAGCAGACCCCCCAATCGACAGCGGCAACAACTGAGACGCCTACAGAGACGCTGAGAGAGGCTCCGACGCCAACTGAGATGCCGACTGAGGCAGGTAGGGGTAGATATAGGCATAGAGAAGGCAGCAGACACCCCCAATCGACAGCAGCAGCGACAGAGACGCCTACACAGATGCTGACAGAGGCTGCGACGCCGACTGAGACGCTGACTGAGACGCCGACTGAGGCATATAGGGGTAGATATAGGCATAGAGAAGGCAGCAGACCCCCCAATCAACAGCGGCAGCGACTGAGACGCCTACAGAGACGCTGACAGTGGCAGCGACGCCGACTGAGACGCCGACTGAGGCAGAGAGGGGTAGACATAGGCATATAGAAGGCAGCAGACCCCCCACTCGACAGCGGCAGCGAGTGAATCGCCTAGAGAGACGCTGACAGAGGCTGCGACGCCGACTGAGACGCCGACTGAGGAAGATAGGAGTAGATATAGGCATAGAGAAGGCAGCAGGCACCCCCAATCAACAGCGGAAGTGACTGAGACGCCTACAGAGACGCTGACAGAGGCTGCGTCGCCGACTGAGACGCCGATTGAGGCAGATAGGGGTAGATATAGGCATAGAGATGGCAGCATACCCCCCCCCCCCAATCAACAGCGGCATCCACTGAGACGCCTACAGAGACGCTGACTGAGGCTGCGACGCCGACTGAGGCAGATAGGGTTACATATAGGCATAGAGAAGGCAGCAGACCCCCCAATCGACAGCGGCAGCGACTGAGATGCCTTCAGAGACGCTGACAGAGGCTGCGACGCTTACTGAGACGCCGACTGAGGCAGATAGGGGTAGATATAGGCATAGAGAAGGCAGCAGACCCGCCAATCCACAGCGGCAGCGACTGAGACGCCAACAGAGATGCTGACAGAGGCTGCGACGCCGACTGAGCCAGATAGGGGTAGATATAGGCATAGAGAAGGCATTAGACCCCCCAATCAACAGCGGCAGCGACAGAGACGCCTACAGAGATGCTGACAGAGGCTGCGACGCCTATTGAGACGCCGACTGAGGCAGATAGGGGTAGATATAGGCATAAAGAAGGCAGCAGACCCCCCAATCGACAGCGGAAGCGACTGAGACCCCTACAGTCGCTAATAGAGGCTGCGACGCCGACTGAGATGCAGACTGAGGCAGATAATGGTAGATAGAGGCATAGAGAAGGCAGCAGACCCCCCCAATCGACAGCAGCAGCGACTGAGACCCCTACAGAGACGCTGACAGAGGCTGCGACACCGACTGAGACGCCGAGAGAGGCAGATAGGGGTTAGATATAGGCATAGAGAAGGCAACAGACCCCCCCCCCCCCATCGACAGCGGCAGCGGCTGAGACGCCTACAGACACCCTTGCAGAAATTGCGAAGCCGACTGAGACGCCAACTGAGGGAGATAGGGGTAGATATAGGCATAGAGAAGGCAGCAGACCTCCAATCGACAGTGGCAGCGACTGAGACGCCTACAGATACGCTGACAGAGGCTGCGACGCCGACTGATTTGCCGACTTATTCAGATAGGGGTAGATATAGGCATACAGAAGGCAGCAGACCCCCCCAATTTGACAGCGGCAGTTACTGGGACGCCGGCAGAGACGCTGACAGAGGCTGTGATGCCGACTGAGACGCCGACTGAGGCAGATAGGGGTAGATATAGGCATAGAGAAGGCAGCAGACCCGCCAATCCACAGCGGCAGCGACTGAGACGCCAACAGAGATGCTGACAGAGGCTGCGACGCCGACTGAGCCAGATAGGGGTAGATATAGGCATAGAGAAGGCATTAGACCCCCCAATCAACAGCGGCAGCGACAGAGACGCCTACAGAGATGCTGACAGAGGCTGCGACGCCTATTGAGACGCCGACTGAGGCCGAGAGGGGTAGATATAGGCATAAAGAAGGTAGCAGACCCTTCCATCGACAGCAGAAACATCTGAGACGCCTACAGTCGCTAATAGAGGCTGCGACGCCGACTGAGATGCCAACTGAGGCAGATAATGGTAGATAGAGGCATAGAGAAGGCAGCAGACTCCCCAATCGACAGCAGCAGCGACTGAGACGCCTACAGAGACGCTGACAGAGGCTGCGACACCGACTGAGACGCCGACTGAGGCAGATAGGGGTTAGATATAGGTATAGAGAAGGCAGCAGACCCCCCCCCAATCGACAGCGGCAGCGGCTGAGACGCCTACAGAGACCCTGGCAGAGGTTGCGAAGCTTGCTGAGACGCCAACTGAGGGAGATAGGGGTAGATAGAGAAGGTAGCAGACCCCCCAATCGACAGCGGAAGCGACTGAGACGCCTACAGAGACGCTGACAGTGGCAGCGACGCCGACTGAGACGCCGACTGAGGCAGAGAGGGGTAGACATAGGCATATAGAAGGCAGCAGACCCCCCAATCGACAGCGGCAACAACTGAGACGCCTACAGAGACGCTGAGAGAGGCTGCGACGCCAACTGAGATGCCGACTGAGGCAGGTAGGGTTACATGTAGGCATAGAGAAGGCAGCAGACCCCCCAATCGACAGCGGCAGCGACAGAGACGCCTACACAGATGCTGACAGAAGCTGCGACGCCGACTGAGACGCTGACTGAGACGCCGACTGAGGCAGATAGGGGTAGATATAGGCATAGAGAAGGCAGCAGACCCCCCAATCAACAGCGGCAGCGACTGAGACGCCTACAGAGACGCTGACAGAAGCTGCGAAGCCGACTGAGATGTCGACTGAGGCAGATAGGGTTACATGTAGGCATAGAGAAGGCAGCAGACCCCCCAATCGACAGCGGAAGCGACTGAGACGCCTACAGAGACGCTGACAGTGGCAGCGACGCCGACTGAGACGCCGACTGAGGCAGAGAGGGGTAGACATAGGCATATAGAAGGCAGCAGACCCCCCAATCGACAGCGGCAACAACTGAGACGCCTACAGAGACGCTGACAGAGGTTGCGACGCCAACTGAGATGCCGACTGAGGCAGGTAGGGGTAGATATAGGCATAGAGAAGGCAGCAGACACCCCCAATCGACAGCGGCAGCGACTGAGACGCCTACAGAGACGCTGACAGAGGCTGCGACGCCGACTGAGACGCCGACTGAGGCAGATAGGGGTAGATATAGGCATAAAGAAGGCACCAGACCCCCCAATCCACAGCGGCAACTACTAAGACGCCTACAGAGACGCTGACATTGGCTGCGACGCTGACTGAGACGTCGACTGAAGCAGATAGGGGTAGATATAGGCATAGAGAAGGCAGCAGACCCCCCACTCGGCAGCGGCAGCGACTGATTCGCCTACAGAGACGCTGACAGAGGCTGCGACGCCGACTAAGACGCCGACTGAGGAAGATAGGGGTAGATATAGGCATAGAGAAGGCAGCAGACACCCCCAATCGACAGCGACTGAGACGCCTACAGAGACGCTGACAGAGGCTGCGACGCCGACTGAAGCAGATAGGGGTAGATATAGGCATAGAGAAGGCAGCAGACCCCCCAATCGACAGCAGCAATGACTGAGACGCCTACAGAGGCTGCGACGCCCACTGAGACGCCGACTGATGCAGATAGGGGTAGATATAGGCATAGAGAATGCACCAGACCCCCAAATCCACAGCGGCAACTACTAAGACGTATACAGAGACGCTGACATTGGCTGCGACGCTGACTGAGACGTCGACTGAAGCAGATAGGGGTAGATATAGGCATAGAGAAGGCAGCAGACCCCCCACTCGACAGCGGCAGCGAGTGATTCGCCTAGAGAGACGCTGACAGAGGCTGCGACGCCGACTGAGACGCCGACTGAGGAAGTTAGGAGTAGATATAGGCATAGAGAAAGCAGCAGGCACCCCCAATCGACAGCGGAAGTGACTGAGACGCCTACAGAGACGCTGACAGAGGCTGCGACGCCGACTGAGACGCCGATTGAGGCAGATAGGGGTAGATATAGGCATAGAGAAGGCAGCATACCCCCCCAATCAACAGCGGCATCCACTGAGACGCCTACAGAGACGCTGACTGAGGCTGCGACACCGACTGAGGCAGATAGGGTTACACATAGGCATAGAGAAGACAGCAGACCCCCCAATCGACAGCGGCAGCGACTGAGATGCCTTCAGAGACGCTGACAGAGGCTGCGACGCTTACTGAGACGCCGACTGAGGCAGATAGGGGTAGATATAGGCATAGAGAAGGCAGCAGACCCGCCAATCCACAGCGGCAGCGACTGAGACGCCAACAGAGATGCTGACAGAGGCTGCGACGCCGACTGAGCCAGATAGGGGTAGATATAGGCATAGAGAAGGCATTAGACCCCCCAATCAACAGCGGCAGCGACAGAGACGGCTACAGAGATGCTGACAGAGGCTGCGACGCCTATTGAGACGCCGACTGAGGCAGATAGGGGTAGATATAGGCATAAAGAAGGCAGCAGACCCCCCAATCGACAGCGGAAGCGACTGAGACCCCTACAGTCGCTAATAGAGGCTGCGACGCCGACTGAGATGCAGACTGAGGCAGATAATGGTAGATAGAGGCATAGAGAAGGCAGCAGACCCCCCAATCGACAGCAGCAGCGACTGAGACCCCTACAGAGACGCTGACAGAGACAGATAGGGGTTAGATATAGGCATAGAGAAGGCAACAGACCCCCGCCCCCATCGACAGCGGCAGCGGCTGAGACGCCTACAGAGACCCTGGCAGAAATTGCGAAGCCGACTGAGACGCCAACTGAGGGAGATAGGGGTAGATATAGGCATAGAGAAGGCAGCAGACCTCCAATCGACAGTGGCAGCGACTGAGACGCCTACAGATACGCTGACAGAGGCTGCGACGCCGACTGAGGTGCCGACTTATTCAGATAGGGGTAGATATAGGCATAGAGAAGGCAGCAGACCCCCCAATTTGACAGCGGCAGTGACTGGGACGCCGACAGAGATGCTGACAGAGGCTGTGATGCCGACTGAGACGCCGACTGAGGCAGATAGGGGTAGATATAGGCATAGAGAAGGCAGCAGACCCGCCAATCCACAGCGGCAGCGACTGATACGCCAACAGAGATGCTGATAGAGGCTGCGACGCCGACTAATCCAGATAGGGGTAGATATAGGCATAGAGAAGGCATTAGACCCCCCAATCAACAGCGGCAGCGACAGAGACGCCTACAGATACGCTGATAGAGGTTGCGATGCCGACTGAGACGCCGACTGAGGGAGATAGGGGTAGATATAGGCATAGAGAAAACAACAGACCCCCCAATCGACAACGGAAGCGACTGAGACGCCTACAGAGACCCTGGCAGAGGTTGCGAAGCCGACTGAGACGCCAACTGAGGGAGATAGGGGTAGATATAGGCATAGAGAAGGCAGCAGACCTCCAATCGACATTGGCAGCGACTGAGACGAATACAGATACGCTGACAGAGGCTGCGACGCCGACTGAGGTGCCGACTTATTCAGATAGGGGTAGATATAGGCATAGAGAAGGCAGCAGACCCCCCCAATTTGACAGCGGCAGTGACTGGGACGCCGACAGAGACGCTGACAGAGTCTGTGATGCCGACTGAGACGCCGACTGAGGCAGATAGGGGTAGATATAGGCATAGAGAAGGCAGCAGACCCGCCAATCCACAGCGGCAGCGACTGAGACGCCAACAGAGATGCTGACAGAGGCTGCGACGCCGACTGAGCCAGATAGGGGTAGATATAGGCATAGAGAAGGCATTAGACCCCCCAATCAACAGCGGCAGCGACAGAGACGCCTACAGAGATGCTGACAGAGGCTGCGACGCCTATTGAGACGCCGACTGAGGCAGATAGGGGTAGATATAGGCATAAAGAAGGTAGCAGACCCTTCCATCGACAGCAGAAACAACTGAGACGCCTACAGATACGCTGATAGAGGTTGCGATGCCGACTGAGACGCCGACTGAGGGAGATAAGGGTAGATATAGGCATAGAGAAAACAACAGACCCCCCCAATCGACAACGGAAGCGACTGAGACGCCTACAGTCGCTAATAGAGGCTGCGACGCCGACTGAGATGCCGACTGAGGCAGATAATGGTAGATAGAGGCATAGAGAAGGCAGCAGACTCCCCAATCGACAGCAGCAGCGACTGAGACGCCTACAGAGACGCTGACAGAGGCTGCGACCCCGACTGAGACGCCGACTGAGGCAGATAGGGGTTAGATATAGGCATAGAGAAGGAAGCAGACCCCCCCCCAATCGACAGCGGCAGCGGCTGAGACGCCTACAGAGACCCTGGCAGAGGTTGCGAAGCCGACTGTGACGCCAACTGAGGGAGATAGGGGTAGATATAGGCATAGAGAAGGCAGCAGACCTCCAATCGACATTGGCAGCGACTGAGACGCCTACAGAGACGATGACAGAGGCTGCGACGCCGACTGAGATGCCGACTTATTCAGATAGGGGTAGATATAGGCATAGATAAGGCGGCAGACCCCCCAATTTTACAGCGGCTGTGACTGAGTCGCCTACAGAGACACTGACAGAGGGTGCGACGCCGACTGAGGCAGATTGGGGTAGATATAGGCATAGAGAAGGCAGCAGACCCCCAAACGACAGTGGCAGCGAATGAGACGCCTACAGAGACGCTGACAGAGGCTGCAACGCCGACTGAGACGCCGACTGCGGCAGATAGGGTTAGATATAGGCATAGAGAAGGCAGCATACCCTCCCAATCAACAGCGGCATCGACTGAGACGCCTACAGAGACGCTGACAAAGGCTGCGACGCCGACTGAAGCAGATAGGGGTAGATATAGGCATAGAGAAGGCAGCAGACCCCCCAATCGACAGCAGCAACGACTGAGACGCCTACAGAGGCTGCGACGCCCACTGAGTCGCCGACTGATGCAG
Source organism: Clusia tigrina (assembly GCA_920105625.2). NCBI lineage: Eukaryota > Metazoa > Arthropoda > Insecta > Diptera > Clusiidae > Clusia > Clusia tigrina. The sequence continues at coordinate 71,158,416 of OV050031.1, read as the reverse complement.
ATAGGGGTAGATATAGGCATAGAGAAGGCAGCAGACCCCCCACTCGACAGCGACAGCGACTGATTTGCCTACAGAGACGCTGACAGCGGTTGCGACGCCGACTGAGACGCCGACTGAGACGCCGACTGAGGAAGATAGGAGTAGATATAGGCATAGAGAAGGCAGCAGACACCCCCAATCGACAGCGGCAGCGACTGAGACGCCTACAGAGACGCTGACAGAGGCTGCGACGCCGACTGAGACGCCGACTGAGACGCCGACTGAGACGCCGACTGAGGCAGATAGGGATAGATATAGGCATAGAGAAGGCAGCATACCCCCCAATCAACAGCGGCATCGACTGAGACGCCAACAGAGACGCTGACAGACGCTGCGACGCCGACTGAGACGCCGACTGAGACGCCGACTGAGACGCCGACTGAGGCAGATAAGGGTAGTTATAAGCATAGAGAAGGCAGCAGACCACCCAATCAACAGCGGCAGCGACAGAGACGCTTACAGAGATGCTGACAGAGGCTGCGACGCCGACTGAGACGCCGAATGAGGCAGATAGGGGTAGATATAGGCATAGAGAAGGCAGCAGACACCCCCAATCGACAGCGGAAGCGACTGAGACGCCTACAGAGACGCTGACAGTGGCGGCGACGCCGACTGAGACGGCGACTGAGGAATACAGGGGTAGATATAGGTATAGAGAAAGCAGCAGAACACCCCAATCAACAGCAGCACCGACTGAGGCGCCTACAGAGATGCTGACAGAGGCTGCGACGCCGACTGAGACGCCGACTGAGGCAGATACGGGTAGATATAGGCATAGAGAAGGCAGCAGACCCCCCCCACCCAATCGACAGGGCCACCGACTGAGACGCCTACAGAGACGCTGACAGAGGCTGCGACGCCAACTGAGATGCCGACTGAGGCAGGTAGGGGTAGATATAGGCATAGAGAAGGCAGCAGACACCCCCAATCGACAGCGGCAGCGACAGAGACGCCTACAGAGATGCTGACAGAGGCTGCGACGCCGACTGAGACGCCGACTGAGACGCCGACTGAGGCAGATAGGGGTAGATATAGGCATAGAGAAGGCAGCAGACCCCCCAATCAACAGCGGCAGCGACTGAGACGCCTACAGAGACGCTGACAGAAGCTGCGAAGCCGACTGAGACGTCGACTGAGGCAGATAGGGTTACATGTTGGCATAGAGAAGGCAGCAGACCCCCCAATCGACAGCGGAAGCGACTGAGACGCCTACAGAGACGCTGACAGTGGCAGCGACGCCGACTGAGACGCCGACTGAGGCAGAGAGGGGTAGACATAGGCATATAGAAGGCAGCAGACCCCCCAATCGACAGCGGCAACAACTGAGACGACTACAGAGACGCTGACAGAGGCTGCGACGCCAACTGAGATGCCGACTGAGGCAGCTGGGGTAGATATAGGCATAGAGAAGGCAGCAGACACCCCCAATCGACAGCGGCAGTGACTGAGACGCCTACAGAGACGCTGACAGAGGCTGCGACGCCGCCTGAGACGCCGACTGAGGCAGATAGGGGTAGATATAGGCATAGAGAAGGCACCAGACCCCCCAATCCACAGCGGCAACTACTAAGACGCCTACAGAGACGCTGACATTGGCTGCGACGCTGATTGAGACGTCAACTGAAGCAGATAGGGGTAGATATAGGCATAGAGAAAGCAGCAGACCCCCACTCGGCAGCGGCAGCGACTGATTCGCCTACAGAGACGCTGACAGAGGCTGCGACGCCGACTAAGACGCCGACTGAGGAAGATAGGAGTAGATATAGGCATAGAGAAGGCAGCAGACACCCCAAATCGACAGCGACTGAGACGCCTACAGAGACGCTGACAGAGGCTGCGACGCCGACTGAAGCAGATAGGGGTAGATATAGGCATAGAGAAGGCAGAAGACCCCCCAATCGACAGCAGCAATGACTGAGTCGCCTACAGAGGCTGCGACGCCCACTGAGACGCCGACTGATGCAGATAGGGGTAGATAAAGGCATAGAGAAGGCAGCAGACCTCTCACTCGACAGCGGCAGCGAGTGATTCGCCTAGAGAGACGCTGACAGAGGCTGCGACGCCGACTGAGACGCCGACTGAGGAAGATAGGAGTAGATATAGGCATAGAGAAGGCAGCAGACACCCCCAATCGACAGCGGCAGAGACTGAGACGCCTACAGAGACGCTGACAGAGGCTGCGACGCCGACTGAGACGCCGATTGAGGCAGATAGGGATAGATATAGGCATAGAGAAGGCAGAATACCCCCTAATCAACAGCGGCATCCACTGAGACGCCTACAGAGACTCTGACTGAGGCTGCGACGCCGACTGAGGCAGATAGGGTTAAATATAGACATAGAGAAGGCAGCAGACCCCCCAATCGGCAGCGGCAGCGACTGAGATGCCTTCAGAGACGCTGACAGAGGCTGCGACGCCTACTGAGACGCCGACTGAGGCAGATAGGGGTAGATATAGGCATAGATAAGGCAGCAGACCCGCCAATCCACAGCGGCAGTGACTGAGACGCCAACAGAGATGCTGACAGAGGCTGCGACGCCGACTGAGGCAGATAGGGGTTAGATATAGGCATAGAGAAGGCAGCAGCCCCCCCCCAACCGCCAGCGGCAGCGGCTGAGACGCCTACAGAGACCCTGGCAGAGGTTGCGAAGCCGACTGAGACGCCAACTGAGGGAGATAGGGGGAAATATAGGCATATAGTAGGCAGCATACCTCCAATCGACAGTGGCAGCGACTGAGACGCCTACAGAAACGGTAACAGAGGCTGCGACGCTGACAGAGGCTGCGACGACGACTGAGACACCGACTGGGGCAGATTGGGGTAGATATAGGCATAGAGAAGGCAGCAGACCCCAAACGACAGTGGCAGCGACTGAGACGCCTACAGAGACGCTGACAGATGCTGCGACGCCGACTGAGACACCGACTGAGGCAGATAGGGGTAGATATAGGCATAGAGAAGGCAGCATACCCCCCAATCAACAGCGGCATCGACTGAGACGCCAAAAGAGACGCTGACGGAGGCTGCGACGCCGACTGAATCAGATAGGGGTAGATATAGGCATAGAGAAAGCAGCAGACCCCCCAATCGACAGCAGCAACGACTGAGACGCCTACAGAGGCTGCGACGCCCACTGACACGCCGACTGATGCAGATAGGGGTAGATATAGGCATAGAGAAGGCAGCAGACACCCCCAATCGACAGTGGCAGCGACTGAGACGCCTACAGAGACGCTGACAGATGCTGCGACGCCGACTGAGACACCGACTGAGGCAGATAGGGGTAGAGAAGGCAGAATACCCCCCAATCAACAGCGGCATCGACTGAGACGCCAAAAGAGACGCTGACGGAGGCTGCGACGCCGACTGAATCAGATAGGGGCAGATATAGGCATAGAGAAGGCAGCAGACCCTTCAATCGACAGCAGAAACAACTGAGACGCTTACAGAGACGCTGATAGAGGTTGCAATGCTGCCTTAGACGCCGACTGAGGCAAAGAGGGTTAGACATAGGCATAGAGAAGGCAGCAGACCCTTCAATCGACAGCAGAAACAGCTGAGACGCTTACAGAGACGCTGATAGAGGTTGCGAAGCCGACTGAGACGCCAACTGAGGGAGATAGGGGTAGATATAGGCATAGAGAAGGCAGCAGACCTCCAATCGACAGTGGCAGCGATTGAGACGCCTACAGAGACGCTGACAGAGGCTGCGACGCCGACTGAGATGCCGACTGATTCAGATAGTGGTAGATATAAGCATACAGAAGGCAGCAGACCCCCCAATTTGACAGCGGCTGTGACTGAGACGCCTACAGAGACACTGACAGAGGCTGCGACGCCGACTGAGACACCGACTGAGGCAGATAGGGGTAGATATAGGCATAGAGAAGGCAGCATACCCCCCAATCAACAGCGGCATCGACTGAGACGCCAAAAGAGACGCTGACGGAGGCTGCGACGCCGACTGAATCAGATAGGGGTACATATAGGCATAGAGAAGGCAGCAGACACCCCCAATCGACAGTGGCAGCGACTGAGACGCCTACAGAGCGGCTGACAGAGGTTCCCTCGCCGACTGAGACGCCGACTGAGGCAGATAGGGGTAGATATGGGCATAGAGAAGGCACCAGACCCCCAATCCACAGCGGCAACTACTAAGACGCCTACAGAGACGCTGACATTGGCTGCGACGCCGACTGAGGCGTCGACTGAAGCGGATAAGGGTAGATATAGGCATAGAGAAGGCCGCATACCCCCCCAATGAACAGCGGCATCCACTGAGACGCCTACAGAGACGCTGACTGAGGCTGCGACGCCGACTGAGGCAGATAGGGGTAGATATAGGCATAGAGAAGGCAGCAGACACCCCCAATCGACAGCGGCAGTGACTGAGACGCTTACAGAGACGCTGACAGAGGCTGCGACGCCGACTGAGACGCCGACTGAGGCAGATAGGGGTTAGATATAGGCATAGAGAAGGCAGCAGACCCCCCCCCCACCAATCGACAGCGGCAGCGGCTGAGACGCCTACAGAGACCCTGTCAGAGGTTGCGAAGCCGACTGAGACGCCAACTGAGGCAGATAGGGGTAGATATAGGCATAGAGAAGGCAGCAGACACCCCCAATCGACAGCGGCAGTGACTGAGACGCCTACAGAGACGCTGACAGAGGCTGCGACGCCGACTGAGATGCCGACTGATTCAGATAGGGGTAGATATAGGCATAGAGAAGGCAGCAGACCCCCCCAATTTGACAGCGGCAGTGACTGGGACGCCGACAGAGACGCTGAAAGAGGCTGTGATGCCGACTGAGGCAGATAGGGGTAGATATAGGCATAGAGAAAGCAGCAGGAACCCCAATCGACAGCGGCAGCGACTGAGACGCCTACAGAGACGCTGACAGAGGCTGCGACACCGACTGAGACGCCGACTGAGGCAGAGAGAGTTAGACATAGGCATAGAGAAGGCAGCAGACCCTTTAATCGACAGTGGCAGCGACTGAGACGCCTACAGAGACGCTGACAGAGGCTGCGACGCCGACCGAGATGCCGACTGATTCAGATAGGTGTAGATATAGGCATAGAGAAGGCACCAGACCTCCAATCCACAGCGGCAACTACTAAGACGCCTACAGAGACGCTGACATTGGCTGCGACGCCGACTGAGACGTCGACTGAAGCAGATAGGGGTAGATATAGGCATAGAGAAAGCAGCAGAACCCCCAATCGACAGCGGCAGCGACTGAGACGCCTACAGAGACACTGACAGAGGCTGCGACGCCGACTGAGACGCCGACTGAGGCAGATTGGGGTAGATATAGGCATAGAGAAGGCAGCAGACCCCCATACGACAGTGGCAGCGACTGAGACGCCTACAGAGACGCTAATAGAGGCTGCGACGCCGACTGAGACGCCGACTGAGGCAGATAGGGGTAGATATAGGCATAGAGAAGGCAGCAGACACCCATTCGACAGCAGCAACGACTGAGACGACTACAGAGGCTGCAACGCCCACTGAAACGCCGACTGATGCAGATAGGGGTAGATAAAGGCATAGAGAAGGCAGCAGACCCCCCACTCGACACCGGCAGCGAGTGTTTCGCCTAGAGAGACGCTGACAGAGGCTGCGACGCCGACTGAGACGCCGATTGAGGAAGATAGGAATAGATATAGGCATAGAGAAGGCGGCAGACACCCCCAATCGACAGCGGCAGTGACTGAGACGCCTACAGAGACGCTGACAGAGGCTGTGATGTCGACTGAGTTGCCGACTGAGGCAGATAGGGGTAGATATAGGCATAGAGAAAGCAGCAGGAACCCCAATCGACAGCGGCAGCGACTGAGACGCCTACAGAGACGCTGACAGAGGCTGCGACACCGAATGAGACGCCGACTGAGGCAGAGAGAGTTAGACATAGGCATAGAGAAGGCAGCAGACCCTTTAATCGACCGTGGCAGCGACTGAGACGCCTACAGAGACGCTGACAGAGGCTGCGACGCCGACTGAGACGCCTACTGAGGCAGATTGGGGTAGATATAGGCATAGAGAATGCACCAGACCCCCAAATCCACAGCGGCAACTACTAAGACGCCTACAGAGACGCTGACATTGGCTGCGACGCTGACTGAGACGTCGACTGAAGCAGATAGGGGTAGATATAGGCATAGAGAAGGCAGCAGACCCCCCACTCGACAGCGGCAGCGAGTGATTCGCCTAGAGAGACGCTGACAGAGGCTGCGACGCCGACTGAGACGCCGACTGAGGAAGATAGGAGTAGATATAGGCATAGGGAAGGCAGCAGACAGCCCCAATCGACAGCGGCAGTGACTGAGACGCCTACAGAGACGCTGACAGAGGCTGCGCCGCCGACTGAGACGCCGATTGAGGCAGATAGGGGTAGATATAGGCATAGAGAAGGCAGCATACCCCCCCCCCCCCAATCAACAGCGGCATCCACTGAGACGCCTACAGAGACGCTGACTGAGGCTGCGCCGCCGACTGAGACGCCGACTGAGACGTCGACTGAGGCAGATAGGGGTAGATATAGGCATAGAGAAGGCAGCAGACCCCCCAATCAACAGCGGCAGCGACTGATACGCCTACAGAGACGCTGACAGAGGCTGCGACGCCGCCTGAGACGCCGACTGAGGCAGATAGGGGTAGATATAGGCATAGAGAAGGCAGCAGACCCCCCAATCAACAGCGGCAGCGACTGAGACGCCTACAGAGACGCTGACAGAGGCTGCGACGCCGACTGAGCCGTCGACTGAGGCAGATAGGGTTACCTGTAGGCATAGAGAAGGCAGCAGACCCCCCAATCGACAGCAGCAGCGACTGAGACGCCTACAGAGACGCTGACAGAGGCTGCGACACCGACTGAGACGCCGACTGAGGCAGATAGGGGTTAGATATAGGCATAGAGAAGGCAGCAGACCCCCCCCCCCCCAATCGACAGCGGCAGCGGCTGAGACGCCTACAGAGACCCTGGCAGAGGTTGCGAAGCCGACTGAGACGCCAACTGAGAGAGATAGGGGTAGATATAGGCATAGAGAAGGCAGCAGACCTCCAATCGACAGTGGCAGCGACTGAGACGCCTACAGAGACGCTGACAGAGGCTGCGACGCCGACTGAGACGCCGACTGAGACGCCGACCGAGGCAGATAGGGGTATATATAGGCATAGAGAAGGCAGCAGACCCCCCACACCACAGCGGCAGCGAGTGATTCGCCTAGAGAGACGCTAACAGAGGCTGCGACGCCGACTGAGACGCCGACTGAGGAAGATAGGAGTAGATATAGGCATAGAGAAGGCAGCAGACACCCCCAATCGACAGCGGCAGTGACTGAGACGCCTACAGAGACGCTGACAGAGGCTGCGACACCGACTGAGGCAGATAGGGGTTAGATTTAGGCATAGAGAAGGCAGCAGACCCCCCCCCCAATCGACAGCGGCAGCGGCTGAGACGCCTACAGAGACCCTGGCAGAGGTTTCGAAGCCGACTGAGACGCCAACTGAGGGAGATAGGGGTAGATATAGGCATATAGAAGGCAGCAGACCTCCAATCGACAGTGGCAGCGACTGAGACGCCTACAGAGACGCTGCCAGAGGCTGCGACGCCGACTGAGATGCCGACTTATTCAGATTGGGGTAGATATAGGCATAGATAAGGCAGCAGACCCCCCAATTTGACAGCGGCTGTGACTGAGTCGCCTACAGAGACACTGACAGAGGGTGCGACGCCGACTGAGACGCCGACTGAGGCAGATTGGGGTAGATATAAGCATAGAGAAGGCAGCAGACCCCCAATCAAAAGCGGCAGCGACTGATACGCCTACAGAGACGCTGACAGAGGCTGCGCCGACGACTGAGGCAGATAGGGGTAGATATAGGCATAGAGAAGGCAGCAGACCACCCAATCAACAGTGGCAGCGACTGAGACGCCTACAGAGACGCTGACAGAGGCTGCGACGCCGACTGAGACGCCGACTGAGGCAGATACTGGTAGATGTAGGCATAGAGAAGGCAGCATACCCCCCCAATCAACAGCGTCATCGATTGAGACGCCTATAGAGACGCTGACAAAGGCTGCGACGCCGACTGAGACGTCGACTGAGGCAGATAGGGTTACATGTAGGCATAGAGAAGGCAGCAGACCCCCCAATCGACAGCGGAAGCGACTGAGACGCCTACAGAGACGCTGACAATGGCTGCGACGCCGACTGAGACGCCGACTGAGGCAGAGAGGGGTAGACATAGGCATATAGAAGGCAGCAGACTCCCCGACGAGGGGTAGACATAGGCATATAGAAGGCAGCAGACTCCCCAATCGACAGCGGCAACAACTGAGTCGCCTACAGAGACGCTGACAGAGGCTGCGACGCCAACTGAGATGCCGACTGAGGCAGGTAGGGGTAGATATAGGCATAGAGAAGGCAGCAGACACCCCCAATCGACAGCGGCAGCGACTGAGACGCCTACAGAGACGCTGACAGAGGCTGCGACGCCGACTGAGACGCTTACTGAGGCAGATTGGGGTAGATATAGGCATAGAGAATGCACCAGACCCCCAAATCCACAGCGGCAACTACTAAGACGCCTACAGAGACGCTGACATTGGCTGCGACGCTGACTGAGACGTCGACTGAAGCAGATAGGGGTAGATATAGGCATAGAGAAGGCAGCAGACCCCCCACTCGACAGCGGCAGCGAGTGTTTCGCCTAGAGAGACGCTGAGAGAGGCTGCGACGCCGACTGAGACGCCGACTGAGGAAGATAGGAGTAGATATAGGCATAGAGAAGGCAGCAGACAGCCCCAATCGGCAGCGGCAGTGACTGAGACGCCTACAGAGACGCTGACAGAGGCTGCGACGCCGACTGAGACGCCGATTGAGGCAGAGAGGGGTAGATATAGGCATAGAGAAGGCAGCATACCCCCCCAATCAACAGCGGCATCCACTGAGACGCCTACAGAGACGCTGACTGAGGCTGCGCCGCCGACTGAGACGCCGACTGAGACGCCGACTGAGACGCCGACTGAGACGCCGACTGAGACGCCGACTGAGACGCCGACTGAGACGCCGACTGAGACGTCGACTGAGGCAGATAGGGGTAGATATAGGCATAGAGAAGGCAGCAGACCCCCCAATCAACAGCGGCAGCGACTGATACGCCTACAGAGACGCTGACAGAGGCTGCGACGCCGCCTGCGACGCCGACTGAGGCAGATAGGGGTAGATATAGGCATAGAGAAGGTAGCAGACCCCCCAATCAACAGCGGCAGCGACTGAGACGCCTACAGAGACGCTGACAGAGGCTGCGACGCCGACTGAGACGCCGACTAAGGCAGATAGGGGTAGATATAGGCATAGAGAAGGCAGCATACCCCCCCAATCAACAGCGGCATCGACTGAGACGCCTACAGAGACGCTGACAAAGGCTGCGACGCCGACTGAGCCGTCGACTGAGGCAGATAGGGTTACCTGTAGGCATAGAGAAGGCAGCAGACCCGCCAATCGACAGCAGCAGCGACTGAGACGCCTACAGAGACGCTGACAGAGGCTGCGACACCGACTGAGACGCCGACTGAGGCAGAAAGGGGTTAGATATAGGCATAGAGAAGGCAGCAGACCCCCCCCCCCCCCAATCGACAGCGGCAGCGGCTGAGACGCCTACAGAGACCCTGGCAGAGGTTGCGAAGCCGACTGAGACGCCAACTGAGAGAGATAGGGGTAGATATAGGCATAGAGAAGGCAGCAGACCTCCAATCGACAGTGGCAGCGACTGAGACGCCTACAGAGACGCTGACAGAGGCTGCGACGCCAACTGAGACGCCAACTGAGGCAGATAGGGGTAGATATAGGCATAGAGAAGGCAGCATACCCCCCAATCAACAGCGGCATCGACTGAGACGCCTACAGAGACGCTGACAGAGGCTGCGACGCCGACTGAGACGCCGACTGAGACGCCGACTGAGGCAGATAGGGGTATATATAGGCATAGAGAAGGCAGCAGACCCCCCAATCAACAGCGGCAGCGACTGAGACGCCTACAGAGACGCTGACAGAGGCTGCGACGCCGACTGAGGCATATAGGGGTAGATATAGGCATAGAGAAGGCAGCAGACCCCCCAATCAACAGCGGCAGCGACTGAGACGCCTACAGAGACGCTGACATTGGCTGCGACGCCGACTGAGACGCCGACTGAAGCAGATAGGGATAGATATAGGCATAGAGAAGGCAGCTGGCCCCCCAATCGACAGCGGAAGCGACTGAGACGCCTACAGAGACGCTGACAATGGCTGCGACGCCGACTGAGGCAGAGAGGGGTAGACATAGGCATATAGAAGGCAGCAGACCCCCCAATCGACAGCGGCAAAAACTGAGACGCTGACATTGGCTGCGACGCCGACTGAGACGCCGACTGAGGCAGATAGGGGTAGATATAGGCATAGAGAATGCACCAGACCCCCAAATCCACAGCGGCAACTACTAAGACGCCTACAGAGACGCTGACATTGGCTGCGACGCTGACTGAGACGTCGACTGAAGCAGATAGGGGTAAATATAGGCATAGAGAAGGCAGCAGACCCCCCACTCGACAGCGGCAGCGAGTGATTCACCTAGAGAGACGCTGACAGAGGCTGCGACGCCAACTGAGATGCCGACTGAGGCAGGTAGGGGTAGATATAGGCATAGAGAAGGCAGCAGACACCCCCAATCGACAGCGGTAGCGACTGAGACGCCTACAGAGACGCTGACAGAGGCTGCGACACCGACTGAGACGCCGACTGAGGCAGAAAGGGGTTAGATATAGGCATAGAGAAGGCAGCAGACCCCCCCCCCCCAATCGACAGCGGCAGCGGCTGAGACGCCTACAGAGACCCTGGCAGAGGTTGCGAAGCCGACTGAGACGCCAACTGAGAGAGATAGGGGTAGATATAGGCATAGAGAAGGCAGCAGACCTCCAATCGACAGTGGCAGCGACTGAGACGCCTACAGAGACGCTGACAGAGGCTGCGACGCCAACTGAGATGCCGACTGAGGCAGGTAGGGGTAGATATAGGCATAGAGAAGGCAGCAGACGCCCCCAATCGACAGCGGTAGCGACTGAGACGCCTACAGAGACGCTGACAGAGGCTGCGACGCCGACTGAGACGCCGACTGAGGCAGATAGGGGTAGATATAGGCATAGAGAATGCACCAGACCCCCAAATCCACAGCGGCAACTATTAAGACGCCTACAGAGACGCTGACATTGGCTGCGACGCTGACTGAGACGTCGACTGAAGCAGATAGGGGTAAATATAGGCATAGAGAAGGCAGCAGACCCCCCACTCGACAGCGGCAGCGAGTGATTCGCCTAGAGAGACGCTGACAGAGGCTGCGACGCCGACTGAGACGCCGACTGAGGAAGATAGGAGTAGATATAGGCATAGAGAAGGCAGTAGACACCCCCAATCGACAGCGGCAGTGACTGAGACGCCTACAGAGACGCTGACAGAGGCTGCGACGCCGACTGAGACGCCGATTGAGGCAGATAGGGGTAGATATAGGAATAGAGAAGGCAGCATACCCCCCCAATCAACAGCGGCATCCACTGAGACGTCTACAGAGACGCTGACTGAGGCTGCGACGCCGACTGAGGCAGATAAAGTTAAATATAGGCATAGAGAAGGCAGCAGACCCCCCAATCGACAGCGGCAGCGACTGAGATGCCTTCAGAGACGCTGACAGAGGCTGCGACGCTTACTGAGACGCCGACTGAGGCAGATAGGGGTATATATAGGCATAGAGAAGGCAGCAGACCCGCCAATCCACAGCGGCAGCGACTGAGACGCCAACAGAGATGCTGACAGAGGCTGCGACGCCGACTGAGGCAGATAGGGGTAGATATAGGCATAGAGAAGGCATTAGACCCCCCAATGAACAGCGGCAGCGACAGAGACGCCTACAGAGACCCTGGCAGAAATTGCGAAGCCGACTGAGACGCCAACTGAGGGAGATAGGGGTAGATATAGGCATAGAGAAGGCAACAGACCCCCAATCGACAACGGAAGCGACTGACACGCCTACAGTCGCTAATAGAGGCTGCGACGCCGACTGAGATGCCGACTGAGGCAGATAATGGTAGATAGAGGCATAGAGAAGGCAGCAGACCCCCCAATCGACAGCAGCAGCGACTGAGACGCCTACAGATACGCTGACAGAGGCTGCGACACCGACTGAGACGCCGACTGAGGCAAATAGGGGTTAGATTTAGGCATAGAGAAGGCAGCAGACCTCCCCCCCCCAATCGACAGCGGCAGCGGCTGAGACGCCTACAGAGACCCTGGCAGAGGTTTCGAAGCCGACTGAGACGCCAACTGAGGGAGATAGGGGTATATATAGGCATAGAGAAGGCAGCATACCCCCCACTCGACAGCGGCAGCGAGTGATTCGCCTAGAGAGACGCTGACAGAGGCTGCGACGCCAACTGAGATGCCGACTGAGGCAGGTAGGGGTAGATATAGGCATAGAGAAGGCAGCAGACACCCCCAATCGACAGCGGCAATGACTGAGACGCCTACAGAGACGCTGACAGAGGCTGCGACGCCGACTGAGGCAGATAGGGTTAAATATAGGCATAGAGAAGGCAGCAGACCCCCCAATCGACAGCGGCAGCGACTGAGACGCCTACAGAGACGCTGACAGAGGCTGCGACGCCGACTGAGAGGCCGACTTATTCAGATAGGGGTAGATATAGGCATAGATAAGGCAGCAGACCCCCCAATTTGACAGCGGCTGTGACTGAGTCGCCTACAGAGACACTGACAGAGGGTGCGACGCCGACTGAGACGCCAACTGAGGCAGATAGGGGTAGATATAGGCATAGAGAAGGCAGCATACCCCCCAATCAACAGCGGCATCGACTGAGACGCCTACAGAGACGCTGACAAAGGCTGCGACGCCGACTGAGACGTCGACTGAGGCAGATAGGGTTACATGTAGGCATAGAGAAGGCAGCAGACCCCCCAATCGATAGCGGAAGCGACTGAGACGCCTACAGAGACGCTGACAATGGCTGCGACGCCGACTGAGACGCCGACTGAGGCAGATAGGGGTAGATATAGGCATAGAGAAGGCAGCAGACCCCCCAATCAACAGTGGCAGCGACTGAGACGCCTACAGAGACGCTGACAGAGGCTGCGACGCCGACTTAGACGCCGACTGAGGCAGATAGGGGTAGATATAGGCATAGAGAAGGCAGCATACCCCCCCAATCAACAGCGGCATCGACTGAGACGCCTACAGAGACGCTGACAAAGGCTGCGACGCCGACTGAGACGTCGACTGAGGCAGATAGGGTTACATGTACGCATAGAGAAGGCAGCAGACCCCCAAATCCACAGCGGCAACTACTTAGACGCTTACAGAGACGCTGACATTGGCTGCGACGCTGACTGAGACGTCGACTGAAGCAGATAGGGGTAGATATAGGCATAGAGAAGGCAGCAGACAACCCCAATCGACAGCGGCAGTGACTGAGACGCCTACAGAGACGCTGACAGAGGCTGCGACGCCGACTGAGACGCCGATTGAGGCAGATAGGGGTAGATATAGGCATAGAGAAGGCAGCAGACACCCCCAATCGACAGCGGCAATGACTGAGACGCCTACAGAGACGCTGACAGAGGCTGCGACGCCGACTGAGGCAGATAGGGTTAAATATAGGCATAGAGAAGGCAGCAGACCCCCCAATCGACAGCGGCAGCGACTGAGATGCCTTCAGCGACGCTGACAGAGGCTGCGATACTTACTGAGACGCCGACTGAGGCAGATAGGGGTAGATATAGGCATAGAGAAGGCAGCAGACCTGCCAATCCACAGCGGCAGCGAATGAGACGCCAACAGAGATGCTGACAGAGGCTGCGACGCCGACTGAGTCAGATAGGGGTAGATATAGGCATAGAGAAGGCATTAGACCCCTCAATCAACAGCGGCAGCAACAGAGACGCCTACAGAGATGCTGACAGAGGCTGCGACGCCTATTGAGACGCCGACTGAGGCAGATAGGGGTAGATATAGGCATAAAGAAGGCAGCAGACCCCCCAATCGACAGCGGAAGCGACTGAGACGCCTACAGTCGCTGATAGAGGCTGCGACGCCGACTGAGATGCCGACTGAGGAAGATAATGGTAGATAGAGGCATAGGAAGGCAGCAGACCCCCCCAATCGACAGCAGCAGCGACTGAGACGCCTACAGAGACGCTGACAGAGGCTGCGACACCGACTGAGACGCCGACTGAGGCAGATAGGGGTTAGATATAGGCATAGAGAAGGCAACAGAGCCCCCCCTCCCCATTGACAGCGGCAGCGGCTGAGACGCCTACAGAGACCCTGGCAGAAATTGCGAAGCCGACTGAGACGCCAACTGAGGGAGATAGGGGTAGATATAGGCATAGAGAAGGCAGCTGACCTCCAATCGACAGTGGCAGCGACTGAGACGCCTACAGAGACGCTGACAGAGGCTGCGACGCCGACTGAGATGCCGACTTATTCATATAGGGGTAGATATAGGCATAGATAAGGCAGCAGAACCCCCCCCCCCCCCCAATTTGACAGCGGCTGTGACTGAGTCGCCTACAGAGACACTGACAGAGGGTGCGACGCCGACTGAGACGCCGACTGAGGCAGATTGGGGTAGATATAGGCATAGAGAAGGCAGCAGACCCCCAAACGACAGTGGCAGCGAATGAGACGCCTGCAGAGACGCTGACAGAGGCTGCGACGCCGACTGAGACGCCGACTGCGGCAGATAGGGGTAGATATAGGCATAGAGAAGGCAGCATACCCCCCCAATCAACAGCGGCATCGACTGAGACGCCTACAGAGGCTGCGACGCCAACTGAGTCGCCGACTGATGCAGATAGGGGTGGATATAGGCATAGAAAAGGCAGCAGACCCCCCCACTCGACAGCGACAGCGACTGATTCGCCTACAGAGACGCTGACAGCGGCTGCGACGCCGACTGAGACGCCGACTGAGGAAGATAGGAGTAGATATAGGCATAGAGAAGGCAGCAGACACCCCCAATCAACAGCGGCAGCGACTGAGACGCCTACAGAGACGCTGACAGAGGCTGCGACGCCGACTGAGACGCCGACTGAGGCAGATAGGGATAGATATAGGCATAGAGAAGGCAGCATACCCCCCAATCAACAGCGGCATCGACTGAGACGCCTACAGAGACGCTGACAAAGGCTGCGACGACGACTGAGACGTCGACTGAGGCAGATAGGGTTACATGTAGGCATAGAGAAGGCAGCTGACCCCCCAATCGACAGCGGAAGCGACTGAGACGCCTACAGAGACGCTGACAATGGCTGCGACGCCGACTGAGGCAGAGAGGGGTAGACATAGGCATATAGAAGGCAGCAGACCCCCCAATCGACAGCGGCAAAAACTGAGACGCCTACAGAGACGCTGACATTGGCTGCGACGCCGACTGAGACGCCGACTGAGGCAGATAGGGGTAGATATAGGCATAGAGAATGCACCAGACACCCAAATCCACAGCGGCAACTACTAAGACGCCTACAGAGACGCTGACATTGGCTGCGACGCTGACTGAGACGTCGACTGAAGCAGATAGGGGTAAATATAGGCATAGAGAAGGCAGCAGACCCCCCACTCGACAGCGGCAGCGAGTGATTCGCCTAGAGAGACGCTGACAGAGGCTGCGACGCCAACTGAGATGCCGACTGAGGCAGGTAGGGGTAGATATAGGCATAGAGAAGGCAGAAGACACCCCCAATCGACAGCGGTAGCGACTGAGACGCCTACAGAGACGCTGACAGAGGCTGCGACACCGACTGAGACGCCGACTGAGGCAGAAAGGGGTTAGATATAGGCATAGAGAAGGCAGCAGACCCCCCCCCCCCCCAATCGACAGCGGCAGCGGCTGAGACGCCTACAGAGACCCTGGCAGAGGTTGCGAAGCCGACTGAGACGCCAACTGAGAGAGATAGGGGTAGATATAGGCATAGAGAAGGCAGCAGACCTCCAATCGACAGTGGCAGCGACTGAGACGCCTACAGAGACGCTGACAGAGGCTGCGACGCCAACTGAGATGCCGACTGAGGCAGGTAGGGGTAGATATAGGCATAGAGAAGGCAGCAGACACCCCCAATCGACAGCGGTAGCGACTGAGACGCCTACAGAGACGCTGACAGAGGCTGCGACGCCGACTGAGACGCCGACTGAGGCAGATAGGGGTAGATATAGGCATAGAGAATGCACCAGACCCCCAAATCCACAGCGGCAACCACTAAGACGCCTACAGTCGCTGATAGAGGCTGCGACGCCGACTGAGATGCCGACTGAGGAAGATAATGGTAGATAGAGGCATAGGAAGGCAGCAGACCCCCCCAATCGACAGCAGCAGCGACTGAGACGCCTACAGAGACGCTGACAGAGGCTGCGACACCGACTGAGACGCCGACTGAGGCAGAAAGGGGTTAGATATAGGCATAGAGAAGGCAACAGAGCCCCCCCTCCCCATTGACAGCGGCAGCGGCTGAGACGCCTACAGAGACCCTGGCAGAAATTGCGAAGCCGACTGAGACGCCAACTGAGGGAGATAGGGGTAGATATAGGCATAGAGAAGGCAGCTGACCTCCAATCGACAGTGGCAGCGACTGAGACGCCTACAGAGACGCTGACAGAGGCTGCGACGCCAACTGAGATGCCGACTGAGGCAGGTAGGGGTAGATATAGGCATAGAGAAGGCAGCAGACACCCCCAATCGACAGCGGTAGCGACTGAGACGCCTACAGAGACGCTGACAGAGGCTGCGACGCCGACTGAGACGCCGACTGAGGCAGATAGGGGTAGATATAGGCATAGAGAATGCACCAGACCCCCAAATCCACAGCGGCAACCACTAAGACGCCTACAGAGACGCTGACATTGGCTGCGACGCTGACTGAGACGTCGACTGAAGCAGATAGGGGTAAATATAGGCATAGAGAAGGCAGCAGACCCCCCACTCGACAGCGGCAGCGAGTGATTCGCCTAGAGAGACGCTGACAGAGGCTGCGACGCCGACTGAGACGCCGACTGAGGAAGATAGGAGTAGATATAGGCATAGAGAAGGCAGTAGACACCCCCAATCGACAGCGGCAGTGACTGAGACGCCTACAGAGACGCTGACAGAGGCTGCGACGCCGACTGAGACGCCGATTGAGGCAGATTGGGGTAGATATAGGAATAGAGAAGGCAGCATACCCCCCCAATCAACAGCGGCATCCACTGAGACGTCTACAGAGACGCTGACTGAGGCTGCGACGCCGACTGAGGCAGATAGGGTTAAATATAAGCATAGAGAAGGCAGCAGACCCCCCAATCGACAGCGGCAGCGACTGAGATGCCTTCAGAGACGCTGACAGAGGCTGCGACGCTTACTGAGACGCCGACTGAGGCAGATAGGGGTATATATAGGCATAGAGAAGGCAGCAGACCCGCCAATCCACAGCGGCAGCGACTGAGACGCCAACAGAGATGCTGACAGAGGCTGCGACGCCGACTGAGGCAGATAGGGGTAGATATAGGCATAGAGAAGGCATTAGACCCCCCAATGAACAGCGGCAGCGACAGAGACGCCTACAGAGACCCTGGCAGAAATTGCGAAGCCGACTGAGACGCCAACTGAGGGAGATAGGGGTAGATATAGGCATAGAGAAGGCAACAGACCCCCCAATCGACAACGGAAGCGACTGACACGCCTACAGTCGCTAATAGAGGCTGCGACGCCGACTGAGATGCCGACTGAGGCAGATAATGGTAGATAGAGGCATAGAGAAGGCAGCAGACCCCCCAATCGACAGCAGCAGCGACTGAGACGCCTACAGATACGCTGACAGAGGCTGCGACACCGACTGAGACGCCGACTGAGGCAAATAGGGGTTAGATTTAGGCATAGAGAAGGCAGCAGACCTCCCCCCCCCCAATCGACAGCGGCAGCGGCTGAGACGCCTACAGAGACCCTGGCAGAGGTTTCGAAGCCGACTGAGACGCCAACTGAGGGAGATAGGGGTAGATATAGGCATAGAGAAGGCAGCAGACCTCCAATCGACAGTGGCAGCGACTGAGACGCCTACAGAGACGCTGACAGAGGCTGCGACGCCGACTGAGAGGCCGACTTATTCAGATAGGGGTAGATATAGGCATAGAGAAGGCAGCAGACCCCCCAATTTGACAGCGGCTGTGACTGAGTCGCCTACAGAGACACTGACAGAGGGTGCGACGCCGACTGAGACGCCAACTGAGGCAGATAGGGGTAGATATAGGCATAGAGAAGGCAGCATACCCCCCAATCAACAGCGGCATCGACTGAGACGCCTACAGAGACGCTGACAAAGGCTGCGACGCCGACTGAGACGTCGACTGAGGCAGATAGGGTTACATGTAGGCATAGAGAAGGCAGCAGACCCCCCCAATCGATAGCGGAAGCGACTGAGACGCCTACAGAGACGCTGACAATGGCTGCGACGCCGACTGAGACGCCGACTGAGGCAGATAGGGGTAGATATAGGCATAGAGAAGGCAGCAGACCCCCCAATCAACAGTGGCAGCGACTGAGACGCCTACAGAGACGCTGACAGAGGCTGCGACGCCGACTTAGACGCCGACTGAGGCAGATAGGGGTAGATATAGGCATAGAGAAGGCAGCATACCCCCCAATCAACAGCGGCATCGACTGAGACGCCTACAGAGACGCTGACAAAGGCTGCGACGCCGACTGAGACGTCGACTGAGGCAGATAGGGTTACATGTACGCATAGAGAAGGCAGCAGACCCCCAAATCCACAGCGGCAACTACTTAGACGCTTACAGAGACGCTGACATTGGCTGCGACGCTGACTGAGACGTCGACTGAAGCAGATAGGGGTAGATATAGGCATAGAGAAGGCAGCAGACAACCCCAATCGACAGCGGCAGTGACTGAGACGCCTACAGAGACGCTGACAGAGGCTGCGACGCCGACTGAGACGCCGATTGAGGCAGATAGGGGTAGATATAGGCATAGAGAAGGCAGCAGACACCCCCAATCGACAGCGGCAATGACTGAGACGCCTACAGAGACGCTGACAGAGGCTGCGACGCCGACTGAGGCAGATAGGGTTAAATATAGGCATAGAGAAGGCAGCAGACCCCCCAATCGACAGCGGCAGCGACTGAGATGCCTTCAGAGACGCTGACAGAGGCTGCGATACTTACTGAGACGCCGACTGAGGCAGATAGGGGTAGATATAGGCATAGAGAAGGCAGCAGACCTGCCAATCCACAGCGGCAGCGAATGAGACGCCAACAGAGATGCTGACAGAGGCTGCGACGCCGACTGAGTCAGATAGGGGTAGATATAGGCATAGAGAAGGCATTAGACCCCCCAATCAACAGCGGCAGCAACAGAGACGCCTACAGAGATGCTGACAGAGGCTGCGACGCCTATTGAGACGCCGACTGAGGCAGATAGGGGTAGATATAGGCATAAAGAAGGCAGCAGACCCCCCAATCGACAGCGGAAGCGACTGAGACGCCTACAGTCGCTGATAGAGGCTGCGACGCCGACTGAGATGCCGACTGAGGAAGATAATGGTAGATAGAGGCATAGGAAGGCAGCAGACCCCCCCAATCGACAGCAGCAGCGACTGAGACGCCTACAGAGACGCTGACAGAGGCTGCGACACCGACTGAGACGCCGACTGAGGCAGATAGGGGTTAGATATAGGCATAGAGAAGGCAACAGAGCCCCCCCTCCCCATTGACAGCGGCAGCGGCTGAGACGCCTACAGAGACCCTGGCAGAAATTGCGAAGCCGACTGAGACGCCAACTGAGGGAGATAGGGGTAGATATAGGCATAGAGAAGGCAGCTGACCTCCAATCGACAGTGGCAGCGACTGAGACGCCTACAGAGACGCTGACAGAGGCTGCGACGCCGACTGACATGCCGACTTATTCATATAGGGGTAGATATAGGCATAGATAAGGCAGCAGAACCCCCCCCCCCCCAATTTGACAGCGGCTGTGACTGAGTCGCCTACAGAGACACTGACAGAGGGTGCGACGCCGACTGAGACGCCGACTGAGGCAGATTGGGGTAGATATAGGCATAGAGAAGGCAGCAGACCCCCAAACGACAGTGGCAGCGACTGAGACGCCTGCAGAGACGCTGACAGAGGCTGCGACGCCGACTGAGACGCCGACTGCGGCAGATAGGGGTAGATATAGGCATAGAGAAGGCAGCATACCCCCCCAATCAACAGCGGCATCGACTGAGACGCCTACAGAGGCTGCGACGCCCACTGAGTCGCCGACTGATGCAGATAGGGGTGGATATAGGCATAGAGAAGGCAGCAGACCCCCCACTCGACAGCGACAGCGACTGATTCGCCTACAGAGACGCTGACAGCGGCTGCGACGCCGACTGAGACGCCGACTGAGGAAGATAGGAGTAGATATAGGCATAGAGAAGGCAGCAGACACCCCCAATCAACAGCGGCAGCGACTGAGACGCCTACAGAGACGCCGACTGAGACGCCGACTGCGACACCGACTGAGGCAGATACGGGTAGATATAGGCATAGAGAAGGCAGCAGACCCCCCCACCCAATCGACAGGGCCACCGACTGAGACGCCTATATAGACGCTGACAGAGGCTGCGAAGCCGACTGAGACGTCGACTGAGGCAGAGAGGGTTACATGTAGGCATAGAGAAGGCAGCAGACCCCACAATCGACAGCGGAAGCGACTGAGACGCCTACAGAGACGCTGACAGAGGCTGCGACGCCGACTGAGGTGCCGACTTATTCAGATAGGGGTAGATATAGGCATAGAGAAGGCAGCAGACCCCCCCCAATTTGACAGCGGCAGTGACTGGGACGCCGACAGAGACGCTGACAGAGGCTGCGCCGCTGACAGAGGCTGCGACGACGACTGAGATGCCGACTGAGGCAGAGAGGGTTAGACATAGGCATAGAGAAGGCAGCAGACCGTTCCATCGACAGCAGAAACAACTGAGACGCCTACAGATACGCTGATAGAGGTTGCGATGCCGACTGAGACACCGAGTGAGGGAGATAGGGGTAGATATAGGCATAGAGAAGGCAGCAGACCCCCAAACGACAGTGGCAGCGAATGAGACGCCTTCAGAGACCCTGACAGAGGCTGCGACGCCGACTGAGACGCCGACTGCGGCAGATAGGGGTAGATATAGGCATAGAGGAGGCAGCATACCCCCCCCAATCAACAGCGGCATCGACTGAGACGCCTACAGAGACGCTGACAAAGGCTACGACGCCGACTGAAGCAGATAGGGGTAGATATAGGCATAGAGAAGGCAGCAGACCCCCCAATCGACAGCAGCAACGACTGAGACGCCTACAGAGGCTGCGACGCCCACTGAGTCGCCGACTTATGCAGATAGGGGCAGATATAGGCATAGAGAAGGCAGCAGACCCCCCACTCGACAGCGACAGCGACTGATTCGCCTACAGAGACGCTGACAGAGACTGCGACGCCGACTGAGACGCCGACTGAGACGCCGACTGACACGCCGACTGAGACGCCGACTGAGACGCCGACTGAGGCAGATAGGGGTAGATATAGGCATAGAGAAGGCAGCAGACCCCCCAACCAATCGACAGGGCCACCGAGTGAGACGCCTACAGAGACGCTGACAGAGGCTGCGAAGCCGACTGAGACGTCGACTGAGGCAGATAGGGTTACATGTAGGCATAGAGAAGGCAGCAGACCCCCCAATCGACAGCGGAAGCGACTGAGACGCCTACTGTAATTATATTCGTAATTATTCTAAAACTTTTGTAATTATATTTGTAATTATTTGTTAACAAGATTAAAAATTATTAATTCACATTTCAATTATATTTGTGGTGTGGTTGGTTTAAATTTCAGTGCCAGCTTCTTGGTTGTTTAGAATTTCCTGCTTCCTTCTCGGCTGCTCGTCTGCTACTCACTCGTTCGTTCAAAAATTACCGGACGAGTTTGTACTTCGGCGAGACATTTTACGGCGAAGACAGAGCTTTTAGTGCGACATCCCACCTCCCGGTGGATTCATACAGGGATCCACGAAACTTAAAGCGGCTAGCTTAGATGCAGGTCGACGGATAATACCGCGGCTGGTGCGTACCGCGGCACTCCGGACTTGGCCGTCCTTTGCAGTGAAGACTTCAATTATTCGCCCTTTGACCCATTGGCTTCTTGGTAAGACAGGATCGCATACAACAACCAGTTGGTCTACTCTTAGTGGTGAGGCTGTACTCCTCCATTTTTGTCGGTGCAAAAGTTGTGGCAAGTACTCCACAATCCACCTTTTCCACAGACGATCCTTCAGGTTCTGCGCAATTCTCCATTGTTTGCGCAGACAGATTTTCTCATCTTCCGGTGCAGGTGTTTGAGTGGAATGGAGGCAGCCACTCAAGAAGTGGTTCGGAGTAAGTGGTTCCTCTTCTTCATGGGTTATAGGAAGTTCTGTAAGTTGACGGCTGTTTATTATATTTTCCGCCTCAATCAATGCGCTGCGGAAGGTCTCCAAGCGTGGTGCCTCATCCTTCAGGGTTCTCTGTAGCAGGCGTTTCACGAATTGGACAAGCCGCTCCCAACAACCTCCAGCGCTAGGATTGGCTGGGCAATTAAAAATCCACTCTATGTTTTCCTTTGACATTGCCCGTCGAACCCGATCTACGCCAAATAAGCGGTTCTCCTGGCGAAACTCCTTTTGCGCACCTATAAAGTTGGTGCCATTGTCGCTACGAATTCTAATCGGCACACCGCGACGGTTCACAAAATTCCTGAAACAAATTAAAAATGCATCGGTGGACAGATCTTCTGCCACCTCCAAATGTAGGGCTCGAGTGGTGAGGCAAGTGAATAAAGCCACCCAACGTTTCTCTCGTCTGCGGCCGATAGCAACGCAGAATGGTCCACAGTAGTCCACCCCTGAGTAGGTAAAAGGTCGGACGTACGGTGTTAGGCGGTCTGTGGGTAACTGTCCCATAAGTGGCACAGATGGCTTGGCTCGAGCGGTAATACAAATGACACAATCCCTCTTGATCCTTTTTAATAATGTGCAAGCATGAGGCACCCAGAACTTTTGCCGCATTTCATTTATTGTTAGGCAGTCGTTCTGGTGATGTCTCTTTTGGTGGTAATGCTTCATTATCAGCTGCGACACGCGATGTTTCTGCGGTAATATTATCGGGCGTCGGGCTGATTCAGGAATGTAATTAGCGGCGTCGATTCTTCCGTTGACTCTTAGCAGACCATCAGGATACAGCATCGGCGTGAGCTTAAATATGGCACTGGTCTTTGAAATTCCTGTACTTGCGCGTAGGGCTGACATTTCATCTGCAAATGACTCGTATTGTACGCGACAGCATACACATTTTTCAGCATCAGAAACTTCAGCTGCTGTGAGCTCTCCAAACTGACGGGATCTAGATTTGGCGTTGTGAATGAACCGAAATATCCATGCTGTCACCCTCAACGTCTTCATGTAGGATGAAAACTTGATCAAACTATCAAGAATATTGTCTGTGTTTATTATGTGTAACACCTGATTAACAGCTTCTTCAGATACACAGTGCTCTGAGAGAAGCATCCCAGCTTCTCGAGGCCAGTGTATTTCTTCTTGGCACAAGAAATCTGGACCCAATATCCAACGGCTGTCTTGCTCTACATACTGTGGCAACTTGGCTCTAGTTGCATCGTCGGCGACGTTCATCGATGTTGGTATCCAGCGCCATTGCATCGGCGTGGAAGTGGTAAGTATCTCAGCAATACGGTAGGCAACGAATTGCTTATACTTACGGGTTGTGGAACGAAGTCAAAGCAGAATTGTCTTGGAATCGCTCCAAAATGTCGTAGCGTTGATCTTGAAATCATGACAGTCTTCAATCGAAGTCTTCAGTCGGCTTCCTAGTGCGGCCGCTTGCAATTCCAGGCGCGGTACGGTCATAGCCTTTGCAGGTGCACATCTCGTTTTGGCAGCAACGAATGCGACTTCTACCTCGTTTGCTTTGCAAACACGCAAAAAGGCGACTGCTGTAAATGCACTTTCACTAGCATCAACGAATATGTGCAGCTGTATATCATCGGCATTCGGCAACAAATACGACAAGCAACGCGGGACTGAAAAGTTTTTCACGCCCTGAAAAACGTTCCACCATGCAAACCACTGTTTCTCCAAATCTGATGGCAGCTGCTCATCCCACTGGATTTTCCGCTTCCACAGCGACTGCAGAAGTAGCTTGGCGAAAATAGTGATGTTGGCTAGGAGGCAAAAGGGGTCGTAAATAGCCATAACGATTCCCAGCAACTCTCTCTTAGTCGGTGTTCTCCTGTACTCCAGCACCTGGCGTGGAATTCTATGGAACTTAAAGTGGAATTCAAACCTGTCGACTCCAGAGTTCCAAAACATACCCAGCACCGTCTCTGTTGTTGGCTGCAGTTCAGTGTTGACAACTTCTTCTTGCTTGACTTGGCTACCATTCAGTTTGACCTGCAGCTTCTTGCAGTTTGATACGAAATTCCTGAGCGTGAATCCTGCGGCAGCGTTTATCTTCCGGGCCTCAAACATTACCTTCTCGGCCTCCTGTACGTCATCAAAACTTATGACCAGGTCATCCACATAGGCGTTGTCAATGATAGCTTTTGCGCCACCTGGCATGTGAGGCAAAAACTGTGCTGCGTTCACGTTTTTTATGTATTCTGCACAACACGGCGAACAAATCGCTCCGAAGATCATCGACATCATTGAGTAGACACGGATTGGCTCGGCTGAATTTCCGTCTCTCCAAAGAAAGCGCTGTGAGTCCTGGTCTTCAGCTCGTATGCGGACTTGTGAGAACATTTCTTGAATATCTCCTGCAACAGCAATACCTCCTTGTCGAAATTTGTGCATGATGGCCAAAAGTGGCTGCGCATGCTCAGGACCCTTTAATAATACTGAGTTGAGCGATACGTTAGAAATAGCAGCTGCAGCATCAAAGACGATACGAAGCTTATCCGGCTTATGCGGGTTCACTACACCAAAGTGAGGAAGGTACCAGGTTGTAGGACTATGTCTCTCAGCAGCCTCTGGTGACAACAATTTGGCGTACCCCTTGTCAATGTATTTGGCGACTTCCGTTTTATATCTGGCTGCAAATGCGGCATCACGGGACATCTTCCCCTCAATATTTAAAAGCCAAGCATCGCCGGCCATAACATAGCTTTGCGGCAGCTTAGTGGCATCGTTGCGCCATAATAGACCAACTTCATAGCGTTGGCCGATGTTTTGTGTGGTCTCAATCAATATTTTTCTTGCTTTGGCGTTCTCATCTGACTCCAGGACTGTGCTGGTGCTGCGGACTCCAAAACTTTCTACAGAAAAGTACTCTTCGACCAATCTGTTCAGTTGTGTTAAAGTAGATGCTTCTTTGACGTGCAACACCCTTGACATTGAGGTGGTGCTCGAGTGAAGTGGCCCATATGCCACCCAACCCAACATAGTTGCCGCAGCGATAGGTTGATCTGGACCGGCGGCGACAGTTTTCTCTGACATGCCTAAAAAACTATTATCCAATCCCAGCAGCAGGACCGGCTTGGCGGCTTGGTAGCTGGCGATTGGCACATCTGTGAAGTGCCCATGCTGTTGCTTGATGAATGTCTGCATTGGTAAATTAAGCTGCTGCACGGTGCGTACGTTTCTGAGTGGGTACTCCTGGCCAACACACTCTGCACGTACGTTCAAGCTTACTTTTTTCGATGGCTCCGTGGTTTGCTTCTCTCCATACCACTGATGCGTCAGCTGTGCAGTAGGGCCTTTGAGACCAAGTTGATTTGCGATGGTCTCTTCAAGAAGTGAGACCGAAGAACCTTCATCAAACATCGCAAATACAGGTATGCTACCACGTGGACCAAACAGCACCACGGGTAGTATCTTAAATAAGCTTGACTGCTGGTGTTGACGGCAGTTAAGCACATGCTCGACATCCTCTGGTTTCAGCTCTGCTAGCGGCTTAGTTGTCTGGTGCAGTAAGTTGTGATGCATACGGGTGCATCCATTTATACCACATGCATGCCTTGCCTGGCAACTCAGCACGTTATGCCCTCTATGCAAGCAGGCAAAACAAAGGCGGTGACGCTTTACCAAAGTCCATTTGTCATTTGTATTAAGCGCCTTAAATTGACGACATGCGCTCAGTTTGTGGCTCAAATTGCATTGCACACAACTGAGTTGTTGCTGTTCCACTTGAGGTTCGGTGCTATGCAAAACGCGACGTGGAATAGCACCTCGTGATATGGTCTGACGGTTCTGAAGGTTACCTTGTTGCACCCCTTGGTGCGGCTGCGGGGGTTGATGTTGGCGCAAAGCTGTACTAGCTATGGCTGGCATCAAGCTCACTACCTTTGCGAGTTCACTAACCCAGTCGGCAAAGGCTTCAACGGTGGCATAAGGCGTTATACTGGAGGCATGTCGACTCCATTCATATTGCTTGGTGGGCGGAAGCTTTCCAATAAGCTGCTCAAGAAGAGTAGGGTTGGCCAAATGGTGATCGCATTTAGCTGACAATATTTCGGATGCGGTTTGAGAATTCCAACACTTGCTCATGTCGATTCTCATAAATCGGTGGGAACTGCTGCACCTTTTGCAGCTGCGAGCGGATCAATAAGTCAGAGCGTCCAAAATTGAACACTAACTCCTGCATGACTTTGGTCACGTCGTCAGGATATATGAGTAGTGACGTCACAGCGCGCTTCGCATTCCCTTGAAGTGCCTTATGCAAACGCATAAGGTTCTGGCGATTATTATAACCAAATTCATTGGTCGTGTCTCTGAAGTTGGCTAAAAACAGGGGCCAATCTTCAGGGTTTCCATCGAAAGATGGCAGTGGATATAACTTTCCGCCGGGGCTATCGATAAAAGTCATAACACCATTATACGGCGTCGATGTATTTGGTAGCTGCGATTGCGGCATCTGCTGTGGTTGCTGCGTCGACGTTTGTGGCAGCGGTGATTGTACACTTTCATGAAAGTAGGATTCATTACACCCAACACCGGATGCACCCTTATCCACTTGAGTGCGAAGTTGTTGAATCTCTATTTGGCCACGATGCGTCTCTTTACGTAGTTCGTCAACAGACTCGCGCAGTATATTTATACTGCTGAAAAGCTGCGCCAGTTGTTCACTGGTAACAACTGCTTGCGGCTGCGCTTGGCCCTGTGTTCCCTCGTTGGCCATTTCTATTACTCTGCTGTCCAATGAATCCGAGCTTTCCTCTCTGTCGTCTACTTTTGCTGATTCTAATTTTTTTGATTGCGTTCGAGTCAACATTTATTTTTCTTTTATATAAGGTCTGTTCAATTTCAACAGCTGCTTGGTTCGGCACTGCAATACCGATCGTAAATTATTTGCAGCAGTTTGTTCTGGTAGAATCGATTAATTTTGAAATTAACAGATGTCGGTAATGTTGTTCGTATTTTTGAAGAAATGGCTGTTGCAAATTATGAACCCTTGTTGATGACGTCACAAAATGCTCTCGGAAGCACTAGCGCTCCGAAGGTGAAGTACGGCAGTATTTGTTTTGCGATGGCTTTGACGATGCAAACAAATCTTGAAACAGCTCGGCGGTGGCTATTCAAGTCTAGCGATCTAGGTGATTTCTTCTTTGATCCTGTAAGTATAATTACCTGAAGCAGTACGGCGGTGACTGCACGGAGTATATAATTCCTAATAATTATCACAATGGCGGTGAAAATGCTGTGGTGGCAGCGGAAGAAAGCAAATTCTAAAACTTTGTAATTATATTTGTAATTATTCTAAAACTTTTGTAATTATATTTGTAATTATTTGTTAACAAGATTAAAAATTATTAATTCACATTTCAATTATATTTGTGGTGTGGTTGGTTTAAATTTAAGTGCCAGCTTCTTGGTTGTTTAGAATTTGCTGCTTCCTTCTCGGCTGCTCGTCTGCTACTCACTCGTTCGTTCAAAAATTACCGGACGAGTTTGTACTTCGGCGAGACATTTTACGGCGAAGACAGAGCTTTTAGTGCGACACCTACAGAGACGCTGACAGTGGCAGCGACGCCGACTGAGACGCCGACTGAGGCAGACAGGGGTTGACATAGGCATATAGAAGGCAGCAGACCCCCCAATCGACAGCGGCAACAACTGAGACGCCTACAGAGACGCTGAGAGAGGCTGCGACGCCAACTGAGATGCCGACTGAGGCAGGTAGGGGTAGATATAGGCATAGAGAAGGCAGCAGACACCCCCAATCGACAGCGGCAGCGACAGAGTCGCCTACACAGATGCTGACAGAGGCTGCGACGCAGACTGAGACGCTGACTGAGACGCCGACTGAGGCAGATAGGGGTAGATATAGGCATAGAGAAGGCAGCAGACCCCCCAATCAACAGCGGCAGCGACTGAGACGCCTACAGAGACGCTGACAGAAGCTGCGAAGCCGACTGAGACGTCGACTGAGGCAGATAGGGTTACATGTAGGCATAGAGAAGGCAGCAGACCCCCCAATCGACAGCGGAAGCGACTGAGACGCCTACAGAGACGCTGACAGTGGCAGCGGCGCCGACTGAGACGCCGACTGAGGCAGAGAGGGGTAGACATAGGCATATAGAAGGCAGCAGACCCCCCACTCGACAGCGGCAGCGAGTGAATCGCCTAGAGAGACGCTGACAGAGGCTGCGACGCCGACTGAGACGCCGACTGAGGAAGATAGGAGTAGATATAGGCATAGAGAAGGCAGCAGGCACCCCCAATCGACAGCGGAAGTGACTGAGACGCCTACAGAGACGCTGACAGAGGCTGCGACGCCGACTGAGACGCCGATTGAGGCAGATAGGGGTAGATATAGGCATAGAGAAGGCAGCATACCCCCCCAATCAACAGCGGCATCCACTGAGACGCCTACAGAGACGCTGACTGAGGCTGCGACGCCGACTGAGGCAGATAGGGTTACATATAGCCATAGAGAAGGCAGCAGACCCCCCAATCGACAGCGGCAGCGACTGAGATGCCTTCAGAGACGCTGACAGAGGCTGCGACGCTTACTGAGACGCCGACTGAGGCAGATAGGGGTAGATATAGGCATATAGAAGGCAGCAGACCCCCCACTCGACAGCGGCAGCGAGTGAATCGCCTAGAGAGACGCTGACAGAGGCTGCGACGCCGACTGAGACGCCGACTGAGGCAGATAGGGGTATATATAGGCATAGAGAATGCAGCAGACCACCCAATCAACAGCAGCAACGACTGGGACGCCTACAGCGACGCTGACAGAGGCTGCGACGCCGACTGAGACGCCGACTTAGGCAGGTACGGGTAGATATAGGCATAGAGAATGCAGCAGACCACCCAATCATCAGCAGCGACGACTGGGACGCCTACAGCGACGCTGACAGAGGCTACGACGCCGACTGAGACGCCGACTGAGGCAGATAGGGGTAGATATAGGCATAAAGAAGGCAGCAGACCCCCCAATCGACAGCGGAAGCGACTGAGACCCCTACAGTCGCTAATAGAATGTGCGACGCCGACTGAGATGCAGACTGAGGCAGATAATGGTAGATAGAGGCATAGAGAAGGCAGCAGACCCCCCAATCGACAGCAGCAGCGACTGAGACCCCTACAGAGACGCTGACAGAATCTGCGACACCGACTGAGACGCCGAGAGAGGCAGATAGGGGTTAGATATAGGCATAGAGAAGGCAACAGACCCCCCCCCCCATCGACAGCGTCAGCGGCTGTGACGCCTACAGAGACCCTGGCAGAAATTGCGAAGCCGACTGAGACGCCAACTGAGGGAGATAGGGGTAGATATAGGCATAGAGAAGGCAGCAGACCTCCAATCGACAGTGGCAGCGACTGAGACGCCGACAGAGGCTGCGACGCCGACTGAGGTGCCGACTTATTCAGATAGGGGTAGATATAGGCATAGAGAAGGCAGCAGACCCCCCAATTTGACAGCGGCAGTGACTGGGACGCCGACAGAGACGCTGACAGAGTCTGTGATGCCGACTGAGACGCCGACTGAGGCAGATAGGGGTAGATATAGGCATAGAGAAGGCAGCAGACCCGCCAATCCACAGCGGCAGCGACTGAGACGCCAACAGAGATGCTGACAGAGGCTGCGACGCCGACTGAGCCAGATAGGGGTAGATATAGGCATAGAGAAGGCATTAGACCCCCCAATCAACAGCGGCAGCGACAGAGACGCCTACAGAGATGCTGACAGAGGCTGCGACGCCTATTGAGACGCCGACTGAGGCAGATAGGGGTAGATATAGGCATAAAGAAGGTAGCAGATTCTTCCATCGACAGCAGAAACAACTGAGACGCCTACAGATACGCTGATAGAGGTTGCAATGCCGACTGAGACGCCGACTGAGGGAGATAGGGGTAGATATAGGCATAGAGAAAACAACAGACCCCCCCAATCGACAACGGAAGCGACTGAGACGCCTACAGTCGCTAATAGAGGCTGCGACGCCGACTGAGATGCCGACTGAGGCAGATAATGGTAGATAGAGGCATAGAGAAGGCAGCAGACTCCCCAATCGACAGCAGCAGCGACTGAGACGCCTACAGAGACGCTGACAGAGGCTGCGACCCCGACTGAGACGCCTACTGAGGCAGATAGGGGTTAGATATAGGCATAGAGAAGGCAGCAGACCCCCCCCCCCCCCCAATCGACAGCGGCAGCGGCTGAGACGCCTACAGAGACCCTGGCAGAGGTTGCGAAGCCGACTGAGACGCCAACTGAGGGAGATAGGGGTAGATATAGGCATAGAGAAGGCAGCAGACCTCCAATCGACATTGGCAGCGACTGAGACGAATACAGATACGCTGACAGAGGCTGCGACGCCGACTGAGGTGCCGACTTATTCAGATAGGGGTAGATATAGGCATAGAGAAGGCAGCAGACCCCCCCAATTTGACAGCGGCAGTGACTGGGACGCCGACAGAGACGCTGACAGAGTCTGTGATGCCGACTGAGACGCCGACTGAGGCAGATAGGGGTAGATATAGGCATAGAGAAGGCAGCAGACCCGCCAATCCACAGCGGCAGCGACTGAGACGCCAACAGAGATGCTGACAGAGGCTGCGACGCCGACTGAGCCAGATATGGGTAGATATAGGCATAGAGAAGGCATTAGACCCCCCAATCAACAGCGGCAGCGACAGAGACGCCTACAGAGATGCTGACAGAGGCTGCGACGCCTATTGAGACGCCGACTGAGGCAGATAGGGGTAGATATAGGCATAAAGAAGGTAGCAGACCCTTCCATCGACAGCAGAAACAACTGAGACGCCTACAGATACGCTGATAGAGGTTGCGATGCCGACTGAGACGCCGACTGAGGGAGATAGGGGTAGATATAGGCATAGAGAAAACAACAGACCCCCCAATCGACAACGGAAGCGACTGAGACGCCTACAGTCGCTAATAGAGGCTGCGACGCCGACTGAGATGCCGACTGAGGCATATAATGGTAGATAGAGGCATAGAGAAGGCAGCAGACTCCCCAATCGACAGCAGCAGCGACTGAGACGCCTACAGAGACGCTGACAGAGGCTGCGACACCGACTGAGACGCCGACTGAGGCAGATAGGGGTTAGATATAGGCATAGAGAAGGCAGCAGACCCCCCCCCCCCTAATCGACAGCGGCAGCGGCTGAGACGCCTACAGAGACCCTGGCAGAGGTTGCGAAGCCGACTGAGACGCCAACTGAGGGAGATAGGGGTAGATATAGGCATAGAGAAGGCGGCAGACCTCCAATCGACATTGGCAGCGACTGAGACGCCTACAGAGACGCTGACAGTGGCAGCGACGCCGACTGAGACGCCGACTGAGGCAGAGAGGGGTAGACATAGGCATGTAGAAGGCAGCAGACCCCCCAATCGACAGCGGCAACAACTGGACGCCTACAGAGACGCTGACAGAGGCTGCGACGCCAACTGAGATGCCGACTGAGGCAGCTGGGGTAGATATAGGCATAGAGAAGGCAGCAGACACCCCCAATGGACAGCGGCAGCGACTGAGACGCCTACAGAGACGCTGACAGAGGCTGCGACGCCGACTGAGGTGCCGACTTATTCAGATAGGGGTAGATATAGGCATAGAGAAGGCAGCAGACCCCCCCAATTTGACAGCGGCAGTGACTGGGACGCCGACAGAGACGCTGACAGAGGCTGCGCCGCTGACAGAGGCTGCGACGACGACTGAGATGCCGACTGAGGCAGAGAGGGTTAGACATAGGCATAGAGAAGGCAGCAGACCGTTCCATCGACAGCAGAAACAACTGAGACGCCTACAGATACGCTGATAGAGGTTGCGATGCCGACTGAGACACCGAGTGAGGGAGATAGGGGTAGATATAGGCATAGAGAAGGCAGCAGACCCCCAAACGACAGTGGCAGCGAATGAGACGCCTTCAGAGACCCTGACAGAGGCTGCGACGCCGACTGAGACGCCGACTGCGGCAGATAGGGGTAGATATAGGCATAGAGGAGGCAGCATACTCCCCCAATCAACAGCGGCATCGACTGAGACGCCTACAGAGACGCTGACAAAGGCTACGACGCCGACTGAAGCAGATAGGGGTAGATATAGGCATAGAGAAGGCAGCAGACCCCCCAATCGACAGCAGCAACGACTGAGACGCCTACAGAGACGCTGACATTGGCTGCGACGCTGATTGAGACGTCGACTGAAGCAGATAGGGGTAGATATAGGCATAGAGAAGGCAGCAGACCCCCCACTCGGCAGCGGCAGCGACTGATTCGCCTACAGAGACGCTGACAGAGGCTGCGACGCCGACTAAGACGCCGACTGAGGAAGATAGGAGTAGATATAGGCATAGAGAAGGCAGCAGACCCCCCACTCGGCAGCGGCAGCGACTGATTCGCCAACAGAGACGCTGACAGAGGCTGCGACGCCGACTAAGACGCCGACTGAGGAAGATAGGAGTAGATATAGGCATAGAGAAGGCAGCAGACACCCCCAATCGACCATGGCAGCGACTGAGACGCCTACAGAGACGCTGACAGAGGCTGCGACGCCGACTGAGATGCCGACTGATTCAGATAGGGGTAGATATAGGCATAGAGAAGGCACCAGACCCCCAATCCACAGCGGCAACTACTAAGAAGCCTACAGAGACGCTGACATTGGCTGCGACGCTGACTGAGACGTCGACTGAAGCAGATAGGGGTAGATATAGGCATAGAGAAAGCAGCAGAACCCCCAATCGACAGCGGCAGCGACTGAGACGCCTACAGAGACACTGACAGAGGCTGCGACGCCGACTGAGACGCCGACTGAGGCAGATAGGGGTAGATATAGGCATAGAGAAGGCAGCAGACACCCATTCGACAGCAGCAACGACTGAGACGCCTACAGAGGCTGCAACGCCCACTGAATCGCCGACTGATGCAGATAGGGGTAGATAAAGGCATAGAGAAGGCAGCAGACCCTTCAATCGACAGCAGAAACAGCTGAGACGCTTATAGAGACGCTGATAGAGGTTGCGAAGCCGACTGAGACGCCAACTGAGGGAGATAGGGGTAGATATAGGCATAGAGAAGGCAGCAGACCTCCAATCGACAGTGGCAGCGATTGAGACGCCTACAGAGACGCTGACAGAGGCTGCGACGCCGACTGAGATGCCGACTGATTCAGATAGGGGTAGATATAAGCATACAGAATTCAGCAGAGCCCCCAATCGACAGCAGCAACGACTGAGACACCTACAGAGGCTGCGACGCCCACTGACACGCCGACTGATGCAGATAGGGGTAGATATAGGCATAGAGAAGGCAGCAGACACCCCCAATCGACAGTGGCAGCGACTGAGACGCCTACAGAGGCGCTGACAGAGGTTCCGTCGCCGACTGAGACGCCGACTGAGGCAGATAGGGGTAGATATGGGCATAGAGAAGGCACCAGACCCCCAATCCACAGCGGCAACTACTACGACGCCTACAGAGACGCTGACATTGGCTGCGACGCTGACTGAGACGTCGACTGAAGCAGATAGGGGTAGATATAGGCATAGAGAAAGCAGCAGAACCCCCAAACGACAGTGGCAGCGACTGAGACGCCTACAGAGACGCTGATAGAGGCTGCGACGCCGACTGAGACGCCGACTGAGGCAGATAGGGGTAGATATAGGCATAGAGAAGGCAGCAGACACCCATTCGACAGCAGCAACGACTGAGACGCCTACAGAGGCTGCAACGCCCACTGAATCGCCGACTGATGCAGATAGGGGTAGATAAAGGCATAGAGAAGGCAGCAGACCCCCCACTCGACACCGGTAGCGAGTGTTTCGCCTAGAGAGACGCTGATAGAGGCTGCGACGCCGACTGAGACGCCGATTGAGGAAGATAGGAGTAGATATAGGCATAGAGAAGGCAGCAGACACCCCCAATCGACAGCGGCAGTGACTGAGACGCCTACAAAGACGCTGACAGCGGTTGCGACGCCGACTGAGACGCCGATTGAGGCAGATAGGGGTAGATATAGGCATAGAGAAGGCAGCATACCCCCCAATCAACAGCGGCATCCACTGAGACGCCTACAGAGACGGTGACTGAGGCTGCGACACTTACTGAGACGCCGACTGAGGCAGATAGGGGTTAGATATAGGCATAGAGAAGGCAGCAGACACCCCCAATCGACAGCGGCAGTGACTGAGACGCCTACAGAGACGCTGACAGAGGCTGCGACGCCGACTGAGACGCCGATTGAGGAAGATAGGAGTAGATATAGGCATAGAGAAGGCAGCATACCCCCCAATCAACAGCGGCATCCACTGAGACGCCTACAGAGACGCTGACAGAGGCTGCGACGCCGACTGAGGCAGATAGGGGTAGATATAGGCATAGAGAAAGCAGAAGACCCCCCAATCGACAGCAGCAATGACTGAGACGCCTACAGAGGCTGCGACGCCGACTAAGACGCCGACTGAGGAAGATAGGAGTAGATATAGGCATAGAGAAGGCAGCTGACACCCCCAATCGACAGCGACTGAGACGCCTACAGAGACGCTGACAGAGGCTGCGACGCCGAGTGAAGCAGATAGGGGTAGATATAGGCATAGAGAAGGCAGAATACCCCCCAATCGACAGCAGCAATGACTGAGACGCCTACAGAGGCTGCGACGCCCACTGAGACGCCGACTGATGCAGATAGGGGTAGATAAAGACATAGAGAAGGCAGCAGACCCCTCACTCGACAGCGGCAGCGAGTGATTCGCCTAGAGAGACGCTGACAGAGGCTGCGACGCCGACTGAGACGCCGACTGAGGAAGATAGGAGTAGATATAGGCATAGAGAAGGCAGCAGACACCCCCAATCGACAGCGGCAGAGACTGAGACGCCTACAGAGACGCTGACAGAGGCTGCGACGTCGACTGAGACGCCGATTGAGGCAGATAGGGATATATATAGGCATAGAGAAGGCAGAATACCCCCTAATCA
This sequence comes from Clusia tigrina, assembly GCA_920105625.2. Lineage (NCBI taxonomy): Eukaryota > Metazoa > Arthropoda > Insecta > Diptera > Clusiidae > Clusia > Clusia tigrina. The sequence continues at coordinate 71,122,826 of OV050031.1, read as the reverse complement.
ACAGCGGCATCCACTGAGACGCTTACAGAGACGCTGACTGAGGCTGCGACGCCGACTGAGGCAGATAGGGGTTAGATATAGGCATAGAGAAGGCAGCAGCCCCCCTCCCAATCGACAGCGCAGCGGCTGAGACGCCTACAGAGACCCTGGCAGAGGTTGCGAAGCCGACTGAGACGCCAACTGAGGGAGATAGGGGGAGATATAGGCATATAGTAGGCAGCAGACCTCCAATCGACAGTGGCAGCAACTGAGACGCCTACAGAAACGGTGACAGAGGCTGCGACGCTGACAGAGGCTGCGACGACGACTGAGACACCGACTGGGGCAAAGAGGGTTAGACATAGGCATAGAGAAGGCAGCAGACCCTTCAATCGACAGCAGAAACAGCTGAGACGCTTACAGAGACGCTGATAGAGGTTGCGAAGCCGACTGAGACGCCAACTGAGGGAGATAGGGGTAGATATAGGCATAGAGAAGGCAGCAGACCTCCAATCGACAGTGGCAGCGATTGAGACGCCTACAGAGACGCTGACAGAGGCTGCGACGCCGACTGAGATGCCGACTGATTCAGATAGGGGTAGATATAAGCATACAGAAGGCAGCAGAGCCCCCAATCGACAGCAGCAACGACTGAGATACCTACAGAGGCTGCGACGCCCACTGACACGCCGACTGATGCAGATAGGGGTAGATATAGGCATAGATAAGGCAGCAGACACCCCCAATCGACAGTGGCAGCGACTGAGACGCCTACAGAGGCGCTGACAGAGGTTCCGTCGCCGACTGAGACGCCGACTGAGGCAGATAGGGGTAGATATGGGCATAGAGAAGGCACCAGACCCCCAATCCACAGCGGCAACTACTAAGACGCCTACAGAGACGCTGACATTGGCTGCGACGCCGACTGAGACGTCGACTGAAGCAGATAAGGGTAGATATAGGCATAGAGAAGGCAGCAGACACCCCCAATCGACAGCGGCAGTGACTGAGACGCCTACAGAGAAGCTGAAAGAGGCTGCGACGCCGACTGAGACGCCGATTGAGGCAGATCAGGGTAGATATAGGCATAGAGAAGGCAGCATACCCCCCCCCCAATGAACAGCGGCATCCACTGAGACGCCTACAGAGACGCTGACTGAGGCTGCGACGCCGACTGAGGCAGATAGGGGTAGATATAGGCATAGAGAAGGCAGCAGACACCCCCAATCGACAGCGGCAGTGACTGAGACGCCTACAGAGACGCTGACAGAGGCTGCGACGCCGACTGAGACGCCGATTGAGGAAGATATGAGTAGATATAGGCATAGAGAAGGCAGCAGACACCCCCAATCGACAGCGGCAGTGACTGAGACGCCTACAAAGACGCTGACAGCGGTTGCGACGCCGACTCAGACGCCGATTGAGGCAGATAGGGATAGATATAGGCATAGAGAAGGCAGCATACCCCCCCAATCAACAGCGGCATCCACTGAGACGCCTACAGAGACGGTGACTGAGGCTGCGACACCTACTGAGACGCCGACTGAGGCAGATAGGGGTTAGATATAGGCATAGAGAAGGCAGCAGACACCCGCAATCGACAGCGGCAGTGACTGAGACGCCTACAGAGACGCTGAGAGAGGCTGCGATGCTGACTGAGACGCCGATTGAGGAAGATAGGAGTAGATATAGGCATATAGAAGGCAGCATACCCCCCAATCAACAGCGGCATCCACTGAGACGCCTACAGAGACACTGACAGAGGCTGCGACGCCGACTGAGGCAGATAGGGGTAGATATAGGCATAGAGAAGGCAGCAGACCCCCATTCGACAGCAGCAACGACTGAGACGCCTACAGAGGCTGCAATGCCCACTGAAACGCCGACTGATGCAGATAGGGGTAGATATAGGCATAGAGAAGGCAGCAGACCCCCATTCGACAGCAGCAACGACTGAGACGCCTACAGAGGCTGCAACGCCCACTGAAACGCCGACTGATGCAGATAGGGGTAGATAAAGGCATAGAGAAGGCAGCAGACCCCCCACTCGACACCGGCAGCGAGTGTTTCGCCTAGAGAGACGCTGACAGAGGCTGCGACGCCGACTGAGACGCCAACTGAGGAAGATAGGAGTAGATATAGGCATAGAGAAGGCAGCAGACACCCCCAATCGACAGCGGCAGTGACTGAGACGCCTACAAAGACGCTGACAGCGGTTGCGGCGCCGACTGAGACGCCGATTGAGGCAGATAGGGGTAGATATAGGCATAGAGAACGCAGCATACCCCCCCCAATCAACAGCGGCATCCACTGAGACGCATACAGAGACGGTGACTGAGGCTGCGACACCTACTGAGACGCCGACTGAGGCAGATAGGGGTTAGATATAGGCATAGAGAAGGCAGCATACCCCCCAATCAACAGCGGCATCCACTGAGACGCCTACAGAGACGCTGACAGAGGCTGCGACGCCGACTGAGGCAGATAGGGGTAGATATAGGCATAGAGAAGGCAGCATACCCCCCAATCAACAGCGGCATCCACTGAGATGCCTTCAGAGACGCTGACAGAGGCTGCGACGCCTACTGAGACGCCGACTGATGCAGATAGGGGTAGATATAGGCATAGAGAAGGCAGCAGACCCGCTAATCCACAGCGGCAGCGACTAAGACGCCAACAGAGATGCTGACAGAGGCTGCGACGCCGACTGAGACGCCGACTGAGACGCCGAGTGAGGCAGTTAGGGGTAGATATAGGCATAGAGAATGCAGCAGACCCCCCAATCAACAGCGGCAGCGACAGAGACGGCTACAGAGATGCTGACAGAGGCTGTGATGTCGACTGAGTGGCCGACTGAGGCAGATAGGGGTAGATATAGGCATAGAGAAAGCAGCAGAACCCCCAATCGACAGCGGCAGCGACTGAGATGCCTACAGAGACCCTGGCAGAGATTGCGAAGCCGACTGAGACGCCAACTGAGGGAGATAGGGGTAGATATAGGCATAGAGAAGGCACCGAACCCCCCCGCCTCCCAATCGACAGCGGCAGCGGCAGAGACGCCTACAGAGACCCTGGCAGAGATTGCGAAGCCGACTGAGACGCCAACTGAGGGAGATAGGGGTAGATATAGGCATAGAGAAGGCAGCAGACCCCCCAATTTGACAGCGGCAGTGACTGGGACGCCGACAGAGAGGCTGACAGAGGCTGTGATGTCGACTGCGTCACCGACTGAGGCAGATAGGGGTAGATATAGGCATAGAGAAAGCAGCAGAACCCCCAATCGACAGCGGCAGCGACTGAGACGCCTACAGAGACGCTTACAGAGGCTGCGACGACGACTGAGACACCGACTGAGGCAGAGAGGGTTAGACATAGGAAATAGAGAAGGCAGCAGACCCCCAAAACGACAGTGGAAGCGACTGAGGCGCCTACAGAGAAGCTGACAGAGGCTGCGACAGAAGCTGCGACGCCGACTGAGGCAGATAGGGGTTGGATATGGGCATAGAGAAGGCACCGAACCCCCCGCCTCCCAATCGAAAGTGGAAGCGACTGAGAAGCTTACAGAGACGCTGACAGAGGTTGCGATGCCGACTGAGACGCCGACTGAGGGAGATAGGGGTAGATATAGGCATATAGAAGGCAGCAGACCCCCCAATCGACAGCGGAAGCGACTGAGACGGCTTCAGAGACGCTGACAGAGGCTGCGACACCTACTGAGACGCCGACTGAGGCAGATAGGGGTTAGATATAGGCATAGAGAAGGCAGCAGACACCCCCAATCGACAGCGGCAGTGACTGAGACGCCTACAGAGACGCTGACAGAGGCTGCGACGCCTACTGAGACGCCGACTGAGGCAGATAGGGGTAGATATAGGCATGGAGAAGGCAGCAGTCCCGCCAATCCACAGCGGCAGCGACTGAGACGCCAACAGAGATGCTGACAGAGGCTGCGACGCCGACTGAGACGCCGACTGAGACAGATAGGGTTAGATATAGGCATAGAGAAGGCAGCAGACACTCCTCCCCCCCCATTTGATAGCGGCAGCGGCTGAGACGCCTACAGAGACCCTGGCAGAGGTTGCGAAGCCGACTGAGACGCCAACTGAGGGAGAGAGGGGTAGATATAGGCATAGAGAAGACAGCAGACCTCCAATCGACAGTGGCAGTGACTGAGACGCCTACAGAGACGCTGACAGAGGCTGCGACGCCGACTGAGATGCCGACTGATTCAGATAGGGGTAGATATAGGCATAGAGAAGGCATCAGACCCTCCAATCGACAGCGGCAGCGACAGAGACGCCTACAGAGACGTTGACAGAGGCTGTGATGCCGACTGAGTCGCCGACTGAGGTAGATAGGGGTAGATATAGGCATAGAGAAAGCAGCAGACCCCCCAATCGACAGCAGCAAGGACTGAGACGCCTACTGAGGCTGCGACGCACACTGACACGCCGACTGATGCAGATAGGGGTAGATATAGGCATAGAGAAAGTAGCAGACCCCCCACTCGACAGCGGCATCGACTGATTCGCCTACAGAGACGCTGACAGAGGCTGCGACGCCGACTGAGACGCCGACTGAGGAAGATAGGAGTAGATATAGGCATAGAGAAGGCAGCAGACCCCCAATCGACAGCGGCAACAACTGAGACGCCTACAGAGACGCTGATAGAGGTTGCGATGCCGACTGAATCAGATAGGGGTAGATATAGGCATAGAGAAGGCAGCAGACCCCCCAATCGACAGCAGCAGGGACTGAGACGCCTACAGAGGCTGCGACGCACACTGACACGCCGACTGAGGCATATAGGGGTAGATATAGGCATAGAGAAGGCACCAGACCCCCAATCCAATGCGGCAACTACTAAGACGCCTACAGAGACGCTGACATCGGCTGCGACGCCGACTGAGACGTCGACTGAAGCAGATAGGGGTAGATATAGGCATAGAGAAGGCAGCAGACACCCCCAATCGACAGCGACTGAGACGCCTACAGAGACGCTGACAGAGGCTGCGACGCCGACTGAAGCAGATAGGGGTAGATATAGGCATAGAGAAGGCAGCAGACCCTCCAATCGACAGCGGCAGCGACAGAGACGCCTACAGAGACGCTGACAGAGGCTGTGATGCCGACTGAGTCGCCGACAGAGGCAGATAGGGGTAGATATAGGCATAGAGAAAGCAGCAGAATCCCCAATAGACAGCGGCAGCGACTAAGACGCCTACAGAGACGCTGACAGAGGCTGCGACACCGACTGAGACGCCGACTGAGGCAGAGAGGGTTAGACATAGGCATAGAGAAGGCAGCTGACCCTTCAATCGACCGCAGAAACAACTGAGACGCCTACAGAGACGCTGATAGAGGTTGCGATGCCGACTGAATCAGATAAGGGTAGATATAGGCATAGAGAAGGCAGCAGACCCCCCAATCGACAGCAGCAACGACTGAGACGCTTACAGAGGCTGCGACGCACACTGACACACCGACTGATGCAGACAGGGGTAGATATAGGCATAGAGAAGGTAGCAGACCCCCCACTCGACAGCGGCAGCGACTGATTCGCCTACAGAGACGCTGACAGAGGCTGCGACGCCGACTGAGACGCCGACTGAGGAAGGTAGGAGTAGATATAGGCATAGAGAAGGCAGCAGACCCCCAATCGACAGCGGCAACAACTGAGACGCCTACAGAGATGCTGACAGAGGCTGCGACGCCAACTGAGATGCCGACTGAGGCAGGTAGGGGTAGATATCGGCATAGAGAAGGCAGCAGACACCCCTAATCGACAGTGGCAGCGACTGAGACGCCTACAGAGACGCTGACAGAGGTTCCGTCGCCGACTGAGACGCCGACTGAGGCAGATAGGGGTAGATATAGGCATAGAGAAGGCACCAGACCCCCAATCCACAGCGGCAACTACAAAGACGCCTACAGAGACGCTGACATTGGCTGCGACGCCGACTGAGACGTCGACTGAATCAGATTGGGGTAGATATAGGCATAGAGAAGGCAGCAGACCCCCCACTCGACAGCGGCAGCGACTGATTCGCCTACAGAGACGCTGACAGAGGCTGCGACGCCGACTAAGACGCCGACTGAGGAAGATAGGGGTAGATATAGGCATAGAGAAGGCAGCAGACACCCCCAATCGACAGCGACTGAGACGCCTACAGAGACGCTGACAAAGGCTGCGACGCCGACTGAAGCAGATAGGGGTAGATATAGGCATAGAGAAGGCAGCAGACCCCCAATCGACAGCAGCAACGACTGAGACGCCTACAGAGGCTGCGACGCCCACTTCAACGCCGACTGATGCAGATAGGGGTAGATAAAGGCTTAGAGAAGGCAGCAGACCCCCACTCGACACCGGCAGCGAGTGATTCGCCTAGAGAGACGCTGACAGAGGCTACGACGCCGACTGAGACGCCGATTGAGGAAGATAGGTGTAGATATAGGCATAGAGAAGGCAGCAGACACCCCCAATCGACAGCGGCAGTGACTGAGACGCCTACAGAGACGCTGACAGAGGCTGCGACGCCGACTGAGACGCCGATTGAGGCAGATAGGGGTAGATATAGGCATAGAGAAGGCAGCATACCCCCCAATCAACATCGGCATCCACTGAGAAGCTGACAGAGGCTGCGATGCCGACTGAGGCAGATAGGGGTAAATATAGGCATAGAGAAGGCAGCAGACCCCCCAATTGCTTGCGGTAGCGACTGAGATGCCTTCAGAGACGCTGACAGAGGCTGCGACGCCTACTGAGACGCCGACTGAGGCAGATAGGGGTAGAGATAGGCATAGAGAAGGCAGCAGACCCGCGAATCCACAGCGGCAGCGACTGAGACGCCAACAGAGATGCTGACAGAGGCTGCGACGCCGACTGAGACGCCGACTGAGATGCCGAGTGAGGCAGTTAGGGGTAGATATAGGCATAGAGAATGCAGCAGACCCCCAATCAACAGCGGCAGCGACAGAGACGGCTACAGAGATGCTGACAGAGGCTGCAACGCCGATTGAGACGCCGACTGAGGCAGATAGGGGTAGATATAGGCATAGAGAAGGCAGCAGATCCCCCAATCGACAGCGGAAGCGACTAAGACGCCTACAGAGACGCTGACAGAGGCAGCGACGCCGACTGAGACAGATAGGGGTAAATATAGGCACAGAGAAGGCAGCAGACCCCCCAATCGACAGCGGCAACAACTGAGATGCCTTCAGAGACGCTGACAGAGGCTGCGACGCCTACTGAGATGCCGACTGAGGCAGATAATGGTAGATATAGGCATAGGGAAGGCAGCAGACACCCCCAATCGACAGCGTCTGAGACGCCTACAGATACGCTGACAGAGGCTGCGACGCCGACTGAAGCAGATAGGGGTAGATATAGGCAGAGAGAAGGCAGCAGACCCCCCAATCGCCAGCAGCAACGACTGAGACGCCTACAGAGGCTGCGACGCCCACTGAGACGCCGACTGATGCAGATAGGGGTAGCTAAAGGCATAGAGAATGCAGCAGACCCCCCACTCGACACCGGCAGCGAGTGATTCGCCTAGAGAGACGCTGACAGAGGCTGCGACGCCGACTGAGACGCCGACTGAGGAAGATAGGAGAAGATATAGGCATAGAGAAGGCAGCAGTCACACCCAATCGACAGCGGCAGTGACTGAGACGCCTACAGAGACGCTGACAGAGGCTGCGACGCCGAGTGAGACGCCGATTGAGGCAGATAGGGGTAGATATAGGCATAGAGAAGGCAGCATACCCCCCAATCAACAGCGGCATCCACTGAGACGCCTACAGAGACGCTGACAGAGGCTGCGACGCCGACTGAGACAGATAGGGGTAAATATAGGTATAGAGAAGGTAGCAGACCCCCCAATCGACAGCGGCAACAACTGAGATGCCTTCAGAGACGCTGACAGAGGCTGCGACGCCTACTGAGATGCCGACTGAGGCAGATAATGGTAGATATAGGCATAGGGAAGGCAGCAGACAACCCCAATCGACAGCGGCAGCGACTGAGACCCCTACAGAGACGCTGACAGAGGCTGCGACGCCGACTGAATCAGATAGGGGTAGATATAGGCATAGAGAAGGCAGCATACACCCCCAATCGACAGCGGCAGCGACTGAGAAGCCTTCAGAGACGCTGACAGAGGCTGCGACGCCAACTGAGATGCCGACTGAGGCAGGTAGGGGTAGATATAGGCATAGAGAAGGCAGCAGACACCCCCAATCGACAGCGGCAGCGACTGAGAAGCCTACAGAGACTCTGACAGAGGTTTCGTCGCAGACTGAGACGCCGACTGAGGCATATAGGGATAGATATAGGCATAGAGAAGGCACCAGGCCCCCCAATCCACAGCGGCAACTACTAAGACGCCTACAGAGACGCTGACATTGGCTGCGACGCCGACTGAGACGTCGACTGAATTAGATAGGGGTAGATACAGGCATAGAGGAGGCAGCAGACCCCCCACTCGACAGCGGCAGCGACTGATTCGCCTACAGAGACGCTGACAGAGGCTGTGACGCTGACTGAGACGCCGACTGAGAAAGATAGGAGAAGATATAGGCATAGAGAAGGCAGCAGTCACACCCAATCGACAGCGGCAGTGACCGAGACGCCTACAGAGACGCTGACAGAGGCTGCGACGCCTAGTGAGACGCCGATTGAGGCAGATAGGGGTATATATAGGCATAGAGAAGGCAGCAGACCCCCCAATCGACAGCAGCAACGACTGAGACGCCTACAGAGGCTGCGACGCCCACTGAGACGCCGACTGATGCAGATAGGGGTAGCTAAAGGCATAGAGAAGGCAGCAGACCCCCCACACGACACCGGCAGCGGGTGATTCGCCTAGAGAGACGCTGACAGAGGCTGCGACGCCGACTGAGACGCCGACTGAGGAAGATAGGAGAAGATATAGGCATAGAGAAGGCAGCAGTCACACCCAATCGACAGCGGCAGTGACTGAGACGCCTACAGAGACGCTGACAGAGGCTGCGACGCCGAGTGAGACGCCGATTGAGGCAGATAGGGGTAGATATAGGCATAGAGAAGGCAGCATACCCCCCCAATCAACAGCGGAATCCACTGAGACGCCTACAGAGACGCTGACAGAGGCTGCGACGCCGACTGAGACAGATAGGGGTAAATATAGGCATAGAGAAGGCAGCAGACCCCCCAATCGACAGCGGCAACAACTGAGATGCCTTCAGAGACGCTGACAGAGGCTACGAAGCCTACTGAGATGCCGACTGAGGCAGATAATGGTAGATATAGGCATAGGGAAGGCAGCAGACAACCCCAATCGACAGCGGCAGCGACTGAGACGCCTACAGAGACGCTGACAGAGGCTGCGACGCCCACTGAATCAGATAGGAGAAGATATAGGCATAGAGAAGGCAGCAGACCACCCAATCGACAGAAGCAACGACTGAGATGCCTACAGAGGTTGCGACGCCTACTGACACGCCGACTGATGCAGATAAGGGTAGATGTAGGCATAGAGAAGGTAGCAGACCCCCACTCGACAGCGTCTGAGACGCCTACAGAGACGCTGACAGAGGCTGCGACGTCGACTGAGACGCCGACTGACGAAGATAGGAGTAGATATAGGCATAGAGAAGGCAACAGACCCCCCAATCGACAGCGGCAACAACTGAGACGCCTACAGAGACGCTGACAGAGGCTGCGACGCCAACTGAGATGCCGACTGAGGCAGGTAGGGGTAGATATAGGCATAGAGAAGGCAGCAGATACCCCCAATCGACAGCGGCAGCGACTGAGAAGCCTACAGAGACGCTGACAGAGGTTCCGTCGCCGACTGAGACGCCGACTGAGGCATATAGGGATAGATATAGGCATAGAGAAGGCACCAGGCCCCCCAATCCACAGCGGCAACTGCTAAGACGCCTACAGAGACGCTGACATTGGCTGCGACGCCGACTGAGACGTCGACTGAATCAGATAGGGGTAGATATAGGCATAGAGGAGGCAACAGACCCCCACTCGACAGCGGCAGCGACTGATTCACCTACAGAGACGCTGACAGAGGCTGCGACGTCGACTGAGACGCCGACTGAGGAACATAGGAGTAGATATAGGCATAGAGAAGGCAACAGACCCCCCAATCGACAGCGGCAACAACTGAGACGCCTACAGAGACGCTGACAGAGGCTGCGACGCCAACTGAGATGCCGACTGAGGCAGGTAGGGGTAGATATAGGCATAGAGAAGGCAGCAGATACCCCCAATCGACAGCGGCAGCGACTGAGAAGCCTACAGAGACGCTGACAGAGGTTCCGTCGCCGACTGAGACGCCGACTGAGGCATATAGGGATAGATATAGGCATAGAGAAGGCACCAGGCCCCCCAATCCACAGCGGCAACTGCTAAGACGCCTACAGAGACGCTGACATTGGCTGCGACGCCGACTGAGACGTCGACTGAATCAGATAGGGGTAGATATAGGCATAGAGGAGGCAACAGACCCCCACTCGACAGCGGCAGCGACTGATTCACCTACAGAGACGCTGACAGAGGCTGCGACGCCGACTAAGACGCCGACTGAGGAACATAGGAGTAGATATAGGCATAGAGAAGGCAGCAGACACCCCCAATCGACAGCGTCTGAGACGCCTACAGAGACGCTGACAGAGGCTGCGACGTCGACTGAGACGCCGACTGAGGAAGATAGGAGTAGATATAGGCATAGAGAAGGCAACAGACCCCCCAATCGACAGCGGCAACAACTGAGACACCTAGAGAGACGCTGGCAGACGCTGCGAAGCCGACTGAGACGTCGACTGAAGCAGATAGGGGTAGATATAGGCATAGAGAAGGTAGCAGACCCCCACTCGACAGCGTCTGAGACGCCTACAGAGACGCTGACAGAGGCTGCGACGTCGACTGAGACGCCGACTGAGGCAGATAGGGATAGATATAGGCATAGAGAAGGCACCAGGCCCCCCAATCCACAGCGGCAACTACTAAGACGCCTACAGAGACGCTGACATTGGCTGCGACGCCGATTGAGACGTCGACTGAAGCATATAGGGGTAGATATAGGCATAGAGAAGGCAGCAGACCCCCCACTCGACACCGGCAGCGAGTGATTCGTCTAGAGAGACGCTGAGAGAGGCTGCGACGCCGACTGAGACGCCGACTGAGGAAGATAGGAGTAGATATAGGCATAGAGAAGGCAGCAGACACACCCAATCGACAGCGGCAGTGACTGAGACGCCTACAGAGACGCTGACAGACGCTGCGACGCCGAGTGAGACGCCGATTGATGTACATAGGGGTAGATATAGGCATAGAGAAGGCAGCATACCCCCCCAATCAACAGCGGCATCCACTGAGACGCCTACAGAGACGCTGACAGAGGCTGCGACGCCGACTGATTCAGATAGGGGTAAATATATTCATAGAGAAGGCAGCAGACCCCCAATCGAGAGCGGCAGCGACTGAGATGCCTTCAGAGACGCTGACAGAGGCTGCGACGCCTACTGAAACACCGACTGAGGCAGATAGGGGTAGATATAGGCATAGAGAAGGCAGCAGACCCGCCAATTCACAGCGGCAGCGACTGAGACGCCAACAGAGATGCTGACAGAGGCTGCGACGCCGATAGAGATGCCGACTGAGGCAGATAGGGGTAGATATAGGCATAGAGAAGGCAGCAGACCCCCCAATCGACAGCGGAAGCGACTGAGACGCCTACAGACGCTAATAAAGGCTGCGACGCCGACTGAGATGCCGACTGAGGCAGATAATGGTAGATAGAGGCATAGAGAAGGCAGCAGACCCCCCAATCGACAGCAGCAGCGACTGAGATGCCTACAGAGACGCTGACAGAGGCTGCGACACCGACTGAGACGCCGACTGAGGCAGATACGGGTTGGATATAGGCATAGAGAAGGCAGCAGACCCCCCAATCGACAGTGGCAGCAACTGAGACGCCTACAGAGACCCTGGCAGAGGTTGCGAAGCCGACTGAGATGCCAACTGAGGGAGATAGGGGTAGATATAGGCATAAAGAAGGCAGCAGACCCCCCAATCGACAGTGGCAGCAACTGAGACGCCTACAGAGACGCTGACAGAGGCTGCGACGCCGACAGTGTTGCCGACTGATTCAGATAAGGGTAGATATAGGCATAGACAAGGCAGCAGAGACGCTGACAGAGGCTGTGACGCCGACTGAGACACCGACTGAGGCAGATAGGGGTAGATATCGGCATAGAGAAAGTAGCAGAACCCCCAATCGATAGTGGCAGCGACAGAGACGCCTACAGAGACGCTTACAGACGCTGCGACGCTGACAGAGGCTGCGACGACGACTGAGACGCCGACAGAGGCAGAGAGGGTTAGACATAGGCATAGAGAAAGCAGCAGACCCTTCAATCGACAGCGGAAACAACTGAGACGACTACAGAGACGCTGATAGACGTTGCGATGCCGACTGAGACGCCGACTGAGGGACATAGGGGTAGATATAGGCATAGAGAAGGCAGCAGACCCCCAATCGACAGTGGCAGCGACTGAGACGCCTACAGAGACGCTGACAGAGGCTGCGACGACGACTGAGACGCCGACTGAGGCAGAGAGGGTTAGACATAGGCATAGAGAAGGCAGCAGACCCCCCAATTTGATAGCGGCTGTGACTGAGACGCCTACAGAGACACTGACAGAGGCTGCGACGCCGACTGAGACGTCGACTGAAGCAGATTGGGGTAGATATAGGCATAGAGAAGGCAGCAGACCCCCCAATCGACAACAGCAGCGACTGAGACGCCTACAGAGACGCTGACAGAGGCTGCGACACCGACAGATGCAGAGAGGGTCAGACATAGGCATAAAGAAGGCAGCCGACCCCTCAATCGACAGCGGCAACAACTGAGACGCCTACAGACGCTAATAGAGGATGTGACGCCGACTGAGATGCCAACTGAGGTATATAATGGCAGATATAGGCATAGAGAAGGCAGCAGACACCCCCAATCGACAGCAGCGACTGAGACGCCTACAGAGACGCTGACAGAGGCTGCGACGCCGACTGAATCAGATAGGGGTAGATATAGGCATAGAGAAGGTAGCAGACACCCCCAATCGACAGCGGCAGCGACTGAAACGCCTACAGAGACGCTGACAGAGGCTGCGACGCCGACTGAGCCGCCGACTGAGGTAGATTGGGGTAGATATAGGCATAGAGAAGGCAGGATACCCCCCCAATCAACAGCGGCATCGACTGAGACGCCTACAGAGACGCTGACAGAGGCTGCGACGCTGACTGAAGCTGATAGGGGTAGATATAGGCATAGAGATGGTAGCAGACCCCCACTCGACAGAGTCTGAGACGCCTACAGAGACGCTGACAGAGGCTGCGACGTCGACTGAGATGCCGACTGAGGAAGATAGGAGTAGATATAGGCATAGAGAAGGCAGCAGACCCTCCAATCGACAGCGGCAACAACTGAGACGCCTACAGAGACGCTGACAGAGGCTGCGACGCCAACTGAGATGCCGACTGAGGCAGGTAGGGGTAGATATAGGCATAGAGAAGGCAGCAGACCCCCCAATTTGACAGCGGCTGTGACTGAGACGCCTACAGAGACACTGACAGAGGCTGCGACGCCGACTGAGACGCCAAATGAGGCAGATTGGGGTAGATATAGGCATAGAGAAGGCAGCAGACCCCCCAACCGACAGCAGCAACAACTGAGACGTCTACAGAGGCTGCGACACCCACAGACACGCCGACTGATGCAGATAGGGGTAGCTATAGGCATACAGAAGGTAGCAGACCCCCCACCTCGATAGCGGCAGCGACTGATTCGCCTACAGAGACGCTGACAGACGCAGCGACGCCGACTGAGACGGCGACTGAGGAAGATAGGAGTAGATATAGGCATAGAGAAGGCAGCAGACACCCCCAATCGACAGCGGCAGCGACTGAAACGCCTACAGAGACGCTGACAGAGGCTGCGACGCCGACTGAGACGCCGACTGAGGCAGATTGGGGTAGATATAGGCATAGAGAAGGCAGGATACCCCCCAATCAACAGCGGCATCGACTGAGACGCCTACAGAGACGCTGACAGAGGCTGCGACGCTGACTGAAGCTGATAGGGGTAGATATAGGCATAGAGAAGGCAGCAGACCCCCCAATCGACAGCAGCAACGACTGAGACGCCTACAGAGGCTGCGACGCCTACTGAGACGCCGACTGATGCAGATTGGGGTAGATATAGCCATATAGAAGGCAGCAGACAACCCAATCGACAGTGGTAACGACTGATTCGCCTACAGAGACGCTGACAGAGGCTGCGACGCCGACTGAGACGCAGACTGTGGAAGATGGGAGTAGATATAGGCATAGAGAAGGCAGCCGGCACCCCCAATCGACAGCGGCAGCGACTGAGACGCCTACATTGACACTGACAGTAGCTGCGACGCCGACTGAGACGCCGACTGAGGCAGATAATGGTAGATATAGGCATAGAGAAGGCAGCATACCCCCCAATCAACAGCTGCATCCACTGAGACGCCTACAGAGACGCTGACAGAGGCTGCGACGCCGACTGAGACAGATAGGGGTAAATATAGGCATATAGAAGGCAGCAGACCCCCCAATCGACAGGGGCAACAATTTAGATGCCTTCAGAGACGCTGACAGAGGCTGCGACACCTACTGAGATGCCGACTGAGGCAGATAATGGTAGATATAGGCATAGGGAAGGCAGCAGACAACCCCAATCGACACCAGCAGCGACTGAGATGCCTACAGAGACGCTGACAGAGGCTGCGACACCGACTGAGACGCCGACTGAGGCAGATACGGGTTAGATATAGGCATAGAGAAGGCAGCAGACCCCCCCCAATCGGCAGCGGCAGCGGCTGAGACGCCTACAGAGACCCTGGCAGAGGTTGCGAAGCCGACTGAGATGCCAACTGAGGGAGATAGGGGTAGATATAGGCATAATGAAGGCAGCAGACCCCCAATCGACAGTGGCATCAACTGAGACGCCTACAGAGACGCTGACAGAGGCTGCGACGCCGACTGAGTTGCCGACTGATTCAGATAAGGGTAGATATAGGCATAGAGAAGGCAGCAGACCCCCAATCGACAGTGGCAGCGACTGAGACGCCTACAGAGACGCTGACAGAGGCTGCGACGACGACTGAGACGCCGACTGAGGCAGAGAGGGTTAGACATAGGCATAAAGAAGGCAGCAGACCCCCCAATTTGACAGCGGCTGTGACTGAGACGCCTACAGAGACACTGACAGAGGCTGCGACGCCGACTGAGACGCCAAATGAGGCAGATTGGGGTAGATATAGGCATAGAGAAGGCAGCAGACCCCCCAATCGACAACGGCAGCGACTGAGACGCCTACAGAGACGCTGACAGAGGCTGCGACGCCGACTGAATCAGATAGGGGTAGATATAGGCATAGAGAAGGCAGCAGACCCCCCAACCGACAGAAGCAACCACTGAGACGCCTACAGAGGCTGCGACACCCACAGACACGCCGACTGATGCAGATAGGGGTAGATATAGGCATAGAGAAAGTAGCAGACACCCCCAATCGACAGCGGCAGCGACTGAAACGCCTACAGAGACGCTGACAGACGCAGCGACGCCGACTGAGACGGCGACTGAGGAAGATAGGAGTAGATATAGGCATAGAGAAGGCAGGATACCCCCCCAATCAACAGCGGCATCGACTGAGACGCCTACAGAGACGCTGACAGAGGCAGCGACGCTGACTGAAGCTGATAGGCAGCAGACCCCCCCCCAATCGACAGCAGCAACGACTGAGACGCCTACAGAGGTTGCGACGTCCACTGACACGCCGACTGTTGCAGATAAGGGTAGATATAGGCATAGAGAAGGTAGCAGACCCCCCAATCAACAGCGGCATCCACTGAGACGCCTACAGAGACGCTGACAGAGGCTGCGACGCCGACTGATTCAGATAAGGGTAAATATATTCATAGAGAAGGCAGCAGACCCCCAATCGAGAGCGGCAGCGACTGAGATGCCTTCAGAGACGCTGACAGAGGCTGCGACGCCTACTGAAACACCGACTGAGGCAGATAGGGGTAGCTATAGGCATAGAGAAGGCAGCAGACCCGCCAATTCACAGCGGCAGCGACTGAGACGCCAACAGAGATGCTGACAGAGGCTGCGACGCCGATAGAGACGCCGACTGAGGCAGATAGGGGTAGATATAGGCATAGAGAAGGCAGCAGACCCCCCAATCGACAGCGGAAGCGACTGAGACGCCTGCAGACGCTAATAGAGGCTGCGACGCCGACTGAGATGCCGACTGAGGCAGATAATGGTAGATAGAGGCATAGAGAAGGCAGCAGACCCCCCAATCGACAACAGCAGCGACTGAGATGCCTACAGAGACGCTGACAGAGGCTGCGACACCGACTGAGGCAGATACGGGTTAGATATAGGCATAGAGAAGGCAGCAGACCCCCCAATCGACAGCGGCAGCGGCTGAGACGCCTACAGAGACCCTGGCAGAGGTTGCGAAGCCGACTGAGATGCCAACTGAGGGAGATAGGGGTAGATATAGGCATAAAGAAGGCAGCAGACCCCCAATCGACAGTGGCAGCAACTGAGAGACGCCTACAGAGACGCTGACAGAGGCTGCGACGACGACTGAGACGCCGACTGAGGCAGAGAGGGTTAGACATAGGCATAGAGAAGGCAGCAGACCCCCCAATTTGACAGCGGCTGTGACTGAGACGCCTACAGAGACACTGACAGAGGCTGCGACGCCTAAGACGCCAAATGAGGCAGATTGGGGTAGATATAGGCATAGAGAAGGCAGCAGACCCCCCAATCGACAACGGCAGCGACTGAGACGCCTACAGAGACGCTGACAGAGGCTGCGACACCGACAGATGCAGAGAGGGTCAGACATAGGCATAAAGAAGGCAGCCGACCCCTCAATCGACAGCGGCAACAACTGAGACGCCTACAGACGCTAATAGAGGATGTGACGCCGCCTGAGATGCCAACTGAGGTAGATAATGGCAGATATAGGCATAGAGAAGGCAGCAGACACCCCCAATCGACAGCAGCGACTGAGACGCCTACAGAGACGCTGACAGAGGCTGCGACGCCGACTGAGACGCCGACTGAGGCAGATAGGGGTAGATATATGTATAGAGAAGGCAGCATACCCCCAAATCAACAGCGGCATCGACTGAGACGCCTACAGAGACGCTGACAGAGGCTGCGACGCCGACTGAATCAGATAGGGGTAGATATAGGCATAGAGAAGGCAGCAGACCCCCCAACCGACAGCAGTAACCACTGAGACGCCTACAGAGGCTGCGACACCCACAGACACGCCGACTGATGCAGATAGGGGTAGATATAGGCATAGAGAAGGTAGCAGACACCCCCAATCGACAGCGGCAGCGACTGAAACGTCTACAGAGACGCTGACAGAGGCTGCGACGCCGACTGTGTTGCCGACTGATTCAGATAAGGGTAGATATAGGCATAGACAAGGCAGCAGAGACGCTGACAGAGGCTGTGAAGCCGACTGAGACACCGACTGAGGCAGATAGGGGTAGATATCGGCATAGAGAAAGTAGCAGAACCCTCAATCGATAGCGGCAGCGACAGAGACGCCTACAGAGACGCTTACAGACGCTGCGACGCTGACAGAGGCTGCGACGACGACTGAGACGCCGACAGAGGTAGAGAGGGTTAGACATAGGCATAGAGAAAGCAGCAGACCCTTCAATCGACAGCGGAAACAACTGAGACGACTACAGAGACGCTGATAGACGTTGCGATGCCGACTGAGACGCCGACTGAGGGACATAGGGGTAGATATAGGCATAGAGAAGGCAGCAGACCCCCAATCGACAGTGGCAGCGACTGAGACGCCTACAGAGACGCTGACAGAGGCTGCGACGACGACTGAGACGCCGACTGAGGCAGAGAGGGTTAGACATAGGCATAGAGAAGGCAGCAGACCCCCCAATTTGACAGCGGCTGTGACTGAGACGCCTACAGAGACACTGACAGAGGCTGCGACGCCGACTGAGACGCAAAATGAGGCAGATTGGGGTAGATATAGGCATAGAGAAGGCAGCAGACCCCCCAACCGACAACGGCAGCGACTGAGATGCCTACAGAGACGCTGACAGAGGCTGCGACACCGACAGATGCAGAGAGGGTCAGACATAGGCATAAAGAAGGCAGCCGACCCCTCAATCGACAGCGGCAACAACTGAGACGCCTACAGACGCTATTAGAGGATGTGACGCCGACTGAGATGCCAACTGAGGTAGATAATGGCAGATATAGGCATAGAGAAGGCAGCAGACACCCCCAATCGACAGCAGCGACTGAGACGCCTACAGAGACGCTGACAGAGGCTGCGACGTCGACTGAGACGCCGACTGAGGAAGATAGGAGTAGATATAGGCATAGAGAAGCCAGCAGACCCCCCAATCGACAGCGGCAACAACTGAGACGCCTACAGAGACGCTGACAGAGGCTGCGACGCCAACTGAGATGCCGACTGAGGCAGGTAGGGGTAGATATAGGCATAGAGAAGGCAGCAGATACCCCCAATCGACAGCGGCAGCGACTGAGAAGCCTACAGAGACGCTGACAGAGGTTCCGTCGCAGAGTGAGACGCCGACTGAGGCATATAGGGATAGATATAGGCATAGAGAAGGCACCAGGCCCCCCAATCCACAGCGGCAACTACTAAGACGCCTACAGAGACGCTGATATTGGCTGCGACGCCGACTGAGACGCCGACTGAATCAGATAGGGGTAGATATAGGCATAGAGGAGGCAGCAGACCCCCACTCGACAGCGGCAGCGACTGATTCGCCTACAGAGACGCTGACAGAGGCTGCGACGCCGACTAAGACGCCGACTGAGGAACATAGGAGTAGGTATAGGCATAGAGAAGGCAGCAGACACCCCCAATCGACAGCGTCTGAGACGCCTACAGAGACGCTGACAGAGGCTGCGACGCCGACTGAAGCAGATAGGGGTAGATATAGGCATAGAGAAGGCAGCAGACCCCCCAATCGACAGCAGCAACGACTGAGACGCCTACAGAGGCTGCGACGCCCACTGAGACGCCGACTGATGCAGATAGGGGTAGCTAAAGGCATAGAGAAGGCAGCAGACCCCCCACTCGGCACCGGCAGCGAGTGATTCGCCTAGAGAGACGCTGACAGAGGCTGCGACGCCGACTAAGACGCCGACTGAGGAAGATAGGAGAAGATATGGGCATAGAGAAGGCAGCAGTCACACCCAATCGACAGCGGCAGTAACTGAGACGCCTTCAGAGACGCTGACAGAGGCTGCGACGCTGAGTGAGACGCCGATTGAGGCAGATAGGGGTAGATATAGGCATAGAGAAGGCAGCATACCCCCCAATCAACAGCGGCATCCACTGAGACGCCTACAGAGACGCTGACAGAGGCTGCGACGCCGACTGAGACAGATAGGGGTAAATATAGGCATAGAGAAGGCAGCAGACCCCCCAATCGACAGCGGCAACAACTGAGATGCCTACAGAGACGCTGACAGAGGGTGCGAAACTGACTGAAGCTGATAGGGGTAGATATAGGCATAGAGAAGGCAGCAGACCCCCCCCCCCCAATCGACAGCAGCAACGACTGAGACGCCTACAGAGGTTGCGACGCCCACTGACACGCCGACTGATGCAGATAAGGGTAGATATAGGCATAGAGAAGGTAGCAGACCCCCACTCGACAGCGTCTGAGACGCCTACAGAGACGCTGACAGAGGCTACGACGTCGACTGAGACGCCGACTGAGGAAGATAGGAGTAGATATAGGCATAGAGAAGGCAGCAGACCACCCAATCGACAGCGGAAACAACTGAGACGTCTACAGAGACGCTGACAGAGGCTGCGACGCCAACTGAGATGCCGACTGAGGCAGGTAGGGGTAGATATAAGCATAGAGAAGGCAGCAGATACCCCCAATCGACAGCGGCAGCGACTGAGAAGCCTACAGAGACGCTGACAGAGGTTCCGTCGCCGACTGAGACGCCGACTGAGGCATATAGGGATAGATATAGGCATAGAGAAGGCACCAGGCCCCCCCAATCCACAGCGGCAACTACTAAGACGCCTACAGAGACGCTGACATTGTCTGCGGCGCCGACTGAGACGGCGACTGAATCAGATAGGGGTAGATATAGGCATAGAGGAGGCAGCAGACCCCCACTCGACAGCGGCAGCGACTGATTCGCCTACAGAGACTGACAGAGGCTGCGACGCCGACTAAGACGCCGACTTAGGAACATAGGAGTAGATATGGGCATAGAGAAGGCAGCAGACACCCCCAATCGACAGCGTCTGAGACGCCTACAGAGACGCTGACAGAGGTTCCGTCGCCGACTGAGACGCCGACTGAGGCATATAGGGATAGATATAGGCATAGAGAAGGCAGCAGACCCCCCAATCGACAGCAGCAACGACTGAGACGCCTACAGAGGCTGCGACGCCCACTGAGACGCCGACTGATGCAGATAGGGGTAGCTAAAGGCATAGAGAAGGCAGCAGACCCCCCACTCGACACCGGCAGAGAATGATTCGCCTAGAGAGACGCTGACAGAGGCTGCGACGCCGACTGAGACGCCGACTGAGGAAGATAGGAGAAGATATAGGCATAGAGAAGGCAGCAGTCACACCCAATCGAAAGCGGCAGTGACTGAGACGCCTTCAGAGACGCTGACAGAGGCTGCGACGCCGAGTGAGACGCCGATTGAGGCAGATAGGGGTAGATATAGGCATAGAGAAGGCAGCATAGCCCCCCAATCAACAGCGGCATCCAGTTTGACGCCTACAGAGACGCTGACAGAGGCTGCGACGCCGACTGAGACAGATAGGGGTAAATATAGGCATAGAGAAGGCAGCAGACCCCCCAATCGACAGCGGCAACAACTGAGATGCCTTCAGAGACGCTGACAGAGGCTGCGACGCCTACTGAGATGCCGACTGAGGCAGATAATGGTAGATATAGGCATAGGGAAGGCAGCAGACAACCCCAATCGACAGCGGCAGCGACTGAGATGCCTACAGAGACGCTGACAGAGGCTGCGACGCCGACTGAATCAGATAGGGGTAGATATAGGCATAGAGAAGGCAGCAGAGCCCCCAATCGACAGCAGCAACGACTGAGACGCCTACAGAGGCTGCGACGCCCACTGACACGCCGACTGATGCAGATAAGGGTAGATATAGGCATAGAGAAGGTAGCAAACCCCCACTCGACAGCGTCTGAGACGCCTACAGAGACGCTGACAGAGGCTGCGACGTCGACTGAGACGCCGACTGAGCAAGATAGGAGTAGATATAGGCATAGAGAAGGCAGCAGACCACCCAATCGACAGCGTCTGAGACGCATACAGAGACGCTGACAGAGGCTGCGACGCCGACTGAAGCAGATAGGGATAGATATAGGCATAGAGAAGGCAGCAGACCCCCCAATCGACAGCAGCAACGACTGAGACGCCTACAGAGGCTGCGACGCCCACTGAGACGCCGACTGATGCAGATAGGGGTAGCTAAAGGCATAGAGAAGGCAGCAGACCCCCCACTCGACACCGGCAGCGAGTGATTCGCCTAGCTAGACGCTGACAGAGGCTGCGACGCCGACTGAGACGCCGACTGAGGAAGTTAGGAGAAGATATGGGCATAGAGAAGGCAGCAGTCACACCCAATCGACAGCATCAGTGACTGAGACGCCTTCAGAGACGCTGACAGAGGCTGCGACGCCGAGTGAGACGCCGATTGAGGCAGATAGGGGTAGATATAGGCATAGAGAAGGCAGCATACCCCCCAATCAACAGCGGCATCCACTGAGACGCCTACAGAGACGCTGACAGAGGCGGCGACGCCGACTGAGACAGATAGGGGTAAGTATAGGCATAGAGAAGGCAGCAGACCCCCCAATCGACAGCGGTAACAACTGAGATGCCTTCAGAGACACTGACAGAAGCTGCGACGCCTACTGAGATGCCGACTGAGGCAGATAATGGTAGATATAGGCATAGGGAAGGCAGCAGACAACCCCAATCGACAGCGGCAGCGACTGAGACGCCTACAGAGACGCTGACAGAGGCTGCGACGCCGAGTGAGACGCCGACTGAGACAGATAGGGGTAAATATAGGCATAGAGAAGGCAGCAGACCCCCCAATCGACAGCGGTAACAACTGAGATGCCTTCAGAGACACTGACAGAAGCTGCGACGCCTACTGAGATGCCGACTGAGGCAGATAATGGTAGATATAGGCATAGAGAAGGCAGCAGACCCCCCAATCGACAGCAGCAACGACTGAGACGCCTTCAGAGGTTGCGACGCCCACTAACACGCCGACTGATGCAGATAAGGGTAGATATAGGCATAGAGAAGGTAGCAGACCCCCACTCGACCGCGTCTGAGACGCCTACAGAGACGCTGACAGAGGCTGCGACGTTGACTGAGACGCCGACTGAGGAAGATAGGAGTAGATATAGGCATAGAGAAGGCAGCAGACCCCCCAATCGACAGCGGCAACAACTGAGACGCCTACAGAGACGCTGACAGAGGCTGCGACGCCAACTGAGATGCCGACTGGGGCAGGTAGGGGTAGATATAATCATAGAGAAGGCAGCAGGCACCCCCAATTGACACCGGCAGCGACTGAGAAGCCTACAGAGACGCTGACAGAGGTTCCGTCGCCGACTGAGGCGCCGACTGAGGCAGATAGGGATAGATATAGGCATAGAGAAGGCACCAGGCCCCCCAATCCACAGCGGCAACTACTAAGCCGCCTACAGAGACGCTGACATTGGCTGCGACGCCGACTGAGACGTCGACTGAAGCAGATAGGGGTAGATATAGGCATAGAGAAGGCAGCAGACCCGCCAATCGACAGCGGAAGCGACTGAGACGCCTACAGACGCTAATAGAGGCTGCGACGCCGACTGAGATGCCGACTGAGGCAGATAATGGTAGATATCGGCATAGAGAAAGTAGCAGAATCCCCAATCGATAGCGGCAGCGACAGAGACGCCTACAGAGACGCTTACAGACGCTGCGACGCTGACAGAGGCTGCGACGACGACTGAGACGCCGACAGAGGCAGAGAGGGTTAGACATAGGCATAAAAAAGGCAGCAGACCCTTCAATCGACAGCGGAAACAACTGAGACGCCTACAGAGACGCTGATAGAGGTTGCGATGCCGACTGAGACGCCGACTGAGGGAGTTAGGGGTAGATATAGGCATAGAGAAGGCAGCAGACCCCCAATCGACAGTGGCAGCGACTGAGACGCCTACAGAGACGCTGATAGAGGCTGCGACGACGACTGAGACGCCGACTGAGGAAGATAGGAGTAGATATAGGCATAGAGAAGGCAGCAGACACCCCCAATCGACAGCGGCAGCGACTGAAACGCCTACAGAGACGCTGACAGCGGCTGCGACGCTGACTGAGACGCCGACTGAGGCAGATTGGGGTAGATATAGGCATAGAGAAGGCAGGATACCCCCCCAATGAACAGCGGCATCGACTGAGACGCCTACAGAGACGCTGACAGAGGCTGCGACGCTGACTGAAGCTGATAGGGGTAGATATAGGCATAGAGAAGGCAGCAGACCCCCCCCAATCGACAGCAGCAACGACTGAGACGCCTACAGAGGCTGCGACGCCTACTGAGACGCCGACTGATGCAGATTGGGGTAGATATAGCCATATAGAAGGCAGCAGACAACCCACTCGACAGTGGTAGCGACTGATTCGCCTACAGAGACTCTGACAGAGGCTGCGACGCCGACTGAGACGCAGACTGTGGAAGATAGGAGTAGATATAGGCATAGAGAAGGCAGCCGGCACCCCAATCGACAGCGGCAGCGACTGAGACGCCTACAGAGACGCTGACAGTGGCTGCGACGCCGACTGAGACGCCGACTGAGGAAGATAGGAGTAGATATAGGCATAGAGAAGGCAGCAGACACCCCCAATCGACAGCGGCAGCGACTGAAACGCCTACAGAGACGCTGACAGAGGCTGCGACGCCGACTGAGACGCCGACTGAGGCAGATTGGGGTAGATATAGGCATAGAGAAGGCAGGATACCCCCCCAATCAACAGCGGCATCGACTGAGACGCCTACAAGGACGCTGACAGAGGCTGCGACGCTGACTGAAGCTGATAGGGGTAGATATAGGCATAGAGAAGGCAGCAGACCCCCCCAATCGACAGCAGCAACGACTGAGACGCCTACAGAGGTTGCGACGCCCACTGACACGCCGACTGATGCAGATAAGGGTAGATATGGGCATAGAGAAGGTAGCAGACCCCCACTCGACAGCGTCTGAGACGCCTACAGAGACGCTGACAGAGGCTACGACGTCGACTGAGACGCCGACTGATTAAGATAGGAGTAGATATAGGCATAGAGAAGGCACCAGGCCCCCCAATCCACAGCGGCAACTACTAAGACGCCTACAGAGACGCTGACATTGTCTGCGACGCCGACTGAGACGGCGACTGAATCAGATAGGGGTAGATATAGGCATAGAGGAGGCAGCAGACCCCCACTCGACAGCGGCAGCGACTGATTCGCCTACAGAGACGCTGACAGAGGCTGCGACGCCGACTAAGACGCCGACTGAGGAACATAGGAGTAGATATGGGCATAGAGAAGGCAGCAGACACCCCCAATCGACAGCGTCTGAGACGCCTACAGAGACGCTGACAGAGGCTGCGACGCCGACTGAAGCAGATAGGGGTAGATATAGGCATAGAGAAGGCAGCAGACCCCCCAATCGACAGCAGCAACGACTGAGACGCCTACAGAGGCTGCGACGCCCACTGACACGCCGACGGATGCAGATAAGGGTAGATATAGGCATGGAGAAGGTAGCAAACCCCCACTCGACAGCGTCTGGGACGCCTACAGAGACGCTGACAGAGGCTGCGACGCCAACTGAGATGCCGACTGGGGCAGGTAGGGGTAGATATAGGCATAGAGAAGGCAGCAGACACCCCCAATCGACACCGGCAGCGACTGAGAAGCCTTCAGAGACGCTGACAGAGGTTCCCTCGTCGACTGAGACGCCGACTGAGGCAGATAGGGATAGATATAGGCATAGAGAAGGCACCAGGCCCCCCAATCCACAGCGGCAACTACTAAGACGCCTACAGAGACGCTGACATTGGCTGCGACGCCGACTGAGACGTCGACTGAAGCAGATAGGGGTAGATATAGGCATAGAGAAGGAAGCAGACCTCCCAAATTGACAGCGGCAGCGACTGAGACACCTACAGAGACGCTGACAGAGGCTGCGACGCCGACTGAGCCAGATAGTGGTAGATATAGGCATACAGAAGGCAGCAGACCCCCCCCATTGACAGCGGCAGCGACTGAGACGCCTACAGAAATGCTGACAGAGGCTGCGACGCACACTGAAGCAGATAGGGGTAGATATAGGCATAGATAAGTCAGCAGACCCTCCAATCGACAGCGACAGCGACTAAGATGCCTACAGAGGGGCTGACATAGGCTGCGACGTCGACTGAGACGCAGACTGAGACAGATAGGGATAGATATAGGCATAGAGAAGGAAGCAGACCACCCAATCGACAGCGGCAGTGTCTGAGACGCCTACAGGATCGTTTACAGAGGCTGCGACGCCGACGGAGACGCCGACTGAGGCAGATAGGGGTAGATATAGGCATAGAGAAGACAGCAGACCCCCCAATCGACAGCGGCAGCGACTGAGACGCCAACAGAGACGCTGAAAGAGGCTGCGACGCCGACTGAGACAGATAGGAGTAGATATAGGCATAGAGAAGGCAGCAGACCCCCCAATCGACAGCGGCAGCAACTGAGACGCCTATAGAGACGCTGACAGAGGTTGCGACGCCGACTGAGGCAGATAGGGGTAGATATAGGCATAGAGAAGGCAGCAGACCCCCCCTATTCAACAGCGGCTGCCCCTCAAACGCCTACAGATACGCTGACAGAGGCTGCGACGCCGACTGAGACGCCGACTGATACAGATAGGGGTAGATATAGGCATCGACAGCGGCAGCGACTGAGAAGCCTACAGAGACGCTGACAGAGGCTGCTACGCCGACTGAGGCAGATAGTGGTAGATATAGGCATAGAGAAGCCAGCAGACCGTCCAATCGACAGCGGCAGCGACTGAGACGCCTACAGAAATGCTGACAGAGGCTGCAACGCAGACTGAGGCAGATAGGGATAGATATAGGCATAGAGAAGTCAGCTGACCCACCAATCGATAGCGGCAGAGACTGAGACGCCTACAGAGAGGCTAAAAGAGGCTGCGACGCCGACTTTGGCAGATAGGGGTAGATATAGGCATAGAGAAGGCAGCAGACTCCCACAATCGACAGCGGCAACAGCTGAGATGCCTACAGAGACGCTGACAGAGGCTGCGACGCCGACTGAGATTCGGACTGAACCAGATAGGGGTACATACTGGCATAGAGAAAGCACTAGACCCACCAATCGATAGCGGCAGAAACTGAGACGCCTACAGAGAGGCTGACAGAGGCTGCGACGCCAACTGAGATGCCGACTGGGGCAGGTAGGGGTAGATATAGGCATAGAGAAGGCAGCAGACACCCCCAATCGACACCGGCAGCGACTGAGAAGCCTACAGAGACGCTGACAGTAGCTGCGCCGCCGACTGAGACGCACACTGAGACAGATAGGGGTTGATATAGGCATAGAGAAGGAAGCTGGCCTAACCCAATCGACAGCGGCAGCGATTGGGATGCCTACAGAGACGCTGACAGCGGCTGCTACGCCGACTGAGGCAGATAGTGGTAGATATAGGCATAGAGAAGCCAGCAGACCGTCCAATCGACAGCGGCAGCGACTGAGACGCCTACAGAAATGCTGACAGAGGCTGCAACGCAGACTGAGGCAGATAGGGATAGATATAGGCATAGAGAAGTCAGCAGACCCCCAATCGACAGCGGCAACAACTGAGACGCCTACAGAGACGCTGACAGAGGCTGCGACGCCAACTGAGATGCCGACTGGGGCAGGTAGGGGTAGATATAGGCATAGAGAAGGCAGCAGACACCCCCAATCGACACCGGCAGCGACTGAGAAGCCTACAGAGACGCTGACAGAGGTTGCGACGCCGACTGAGACGTCGACTGAAGCAGATAGGGGTAGATATAGGCATAGAGAAGGCAGCAGACCCCCCAATCGATAGCGGCAGCGACAGAGACGCCTACAGAGACGCTTACAGACTGCGACGCCGACTGAGACGTCGACTGAAGCAGATAGGGGTAGATATAGGCATAGAGAAGGCAGCAGACCCCCCAATCGATAGCGGCAGCGACAGAGACGCCTACAGAGACGCTTACAGACTGCAACGACGACTGAGACGCCGACAGAGGCAGAGAGGGTTAGACATAGGCATAAAGAAGGCAGCAGACCCTTCAATCGACAGCGGAAACAACTGAGACGCCTACAGAGACGCTGATAGAGGTTGCGATGCCGACTGAGACGCCGACTAAGGGAGATAGGGGTAGATATAGGCATAGAGAAGGCAGCAGACCCCCAATCGACAGTGGCAGCGACTGAGACGCCAACAGAGACGCTGAAAGAGGCTGCGACGACGACTGAGACGCAGACTGAGACAGATAGGGATAGATATAGGCATAGAGAAGGAAGCAGACCACCCAATCGACAGCGGCAGTGTCTGAGACGCCTACAGGATCGTTTACAGAGGCTGCGACGCCGACGGAGACGCCGACTGAGGCAGATAGGGGTAGATATAGGCATAGAGAAGACAGCAGACCCCCCAATCGACAGCGGCAGCGACTGAGACGCCAACAGAGACGCTGAAAGAGGCTGCGACGCCGACTGAGACAGATAGGGGTAGATATAGGCATAGAGAAGGCAGCAGACCCCCCAATCGACAGCGGCAGCAACTGAGACGCCTATAGAGACGCTGACAGAGGTTGCGACGCCGACTGAGGCAGATAGGGGTAGATATAGGCATAGAGAAGGCAGCAGACCCCCCCTATTCAACAGCGGCTGCCCCTCAAACGCCTACAGATACGCTGACAGAGGCTGCGACGCCGACTGAGACGCCGACTGATACAGATAGGGGTAGATATAGGCATCGACAGCGGCAGCGACTGAGAAGCCTACAGAGACGCTGACAGAGGCTGCTACGCCGACTGAGGCAGATAGTGGTAGATATAGGCATAGAGAAGCCAGCAGACCGTCCAATCGACAGCGGCAGCGACTGAGACGCCTACAGAAATGCTGACAGAGGCTGCAACGCAGACTGAGGCAGATAGGGATAGATATAGGCATAGAGAAGTCAGCTGACCCACCAATCGATAGCGGCAGAGACTGAGACGCCTACAGAGAGGCTAAAAGAGGCTGCGACGCCGACTTTGGCAGATAGGGGTAGATATAGGCATAGAGAAGGCAGCAGACTCCCACAATCGACAGCGGCAACAGCTGAGATGCCTACAGAGACGCTGACAGAGGCTGCGACGCCGACTGAGATTCGGACTGAACCAGATAGGGGTACATACTGGCATAGAGAAAGCACTAGACCCACCAATCGATAGCGGCAGAAACTGAGACGCCTACAGAGAGGCTGACAGAGGCTGCGACGCCAACTGAGATGCCGACTGGGGCAGGTAGGGGTAGATATAGGCATAGAGAAGGCAGCAGACACCCCCAATCGACACCGGCAGCGACTGAGAAGCCTACAGAGACGCTGACAGTAGCTGCGCCGCCGACTGAGACGCACACTGAGACAGATAGGGGTTGATATAGGCATAGAGAAGGAAGCTGGCCTAACCCAATCGACAGCGGCAGCGATTGGGATGCCTACAGAGACGCTGACAGCGGCTGCTACGCCGACTGAGGCAGATAGTGGTAGATATAGGCATAGAGAAGCCAGCAGACCGTCCAATCGACAGCGGCAGCGACTGAGACGCCTACAGAAATGCTGACAGAGGCTGCAACGCAGACTGAGGCAGATAGGGATAGATATAGGCATAGAGAAGTCAGCAGACCCCCAATCGACAGCGGCAACAACTGAGACGCCTACAGAGACGCTGACAGAGGCTGCGACGCCAACTGAGATGCCGACTGGGGCAGGTAGGGGTAGATATAGGCATAGAGAAGGCAGCAGACACCCCCAATCGACACCGGCAGCGACTGAGAAGCCTACAGAGACGCTGACAGAGGTTGTGACGCCGACTGAGACGTCGACTGAAGCAGATAGGGGTAGATATAGGCATAGAGAAGGCAGCAGACCCCCCAATCGATAGCGGCAGCGACAGAGACGCCTACAGAGACGCTTACAGACTGCGACGCCGACTGAGACGTCGACTGAAGCAGATAGGGGTAGATATAGGCATAGAGAAGGCAGCAGACCCCCCAATCGATAGCGGCAGCGACAGAGACGCCTACAGAGACGCTTACAGACTGCAACGACGACTGAGACGCCGACAGAGGCAGAGAGGGTTAGACATAGGCATAAAGAAGGCAGCAGACCCTTCAATCGACAGCGGAAACAACTGAGACGCCTACAGAGACGCTGATAGAGGTTGCGATGCCGACTGAGACGCCGACTAAGGGAGATAGGGGTAGATATAGGCATAGAGAAGGCAGCAGACCCCCAATCGACAGTGGCAGCGACTGAGACGCCTACAGAGACGCTGACAGAGGCTGCGACGACGACTGAGACGCAGACTGAGGAAGATAGGAGTAGATATAGGCATAGAGAAGGCAGCAGACACCCCCAATCGACAGCGGCAGCGACTGAAACGCCTACAGAGACGCTGACAGAGGCTGCGACGCTGACTGAGACGCCGACTGAGGCAGATTGGGGTAGATATAGGCATAGAGAAGGCAGGATACCCCCCCAATCAACAGCGGCATCGACTGAGACGCCTACAGAGACGCTGACAGAGGCTGCGACGCTGACTGAAGCTGATAGGGGTAGATATAGGCATAGGGAAGGCAGGATACCCCCCCTATCAACAGCGGCATCGACTGAGACGCCTACAGAGACGCTGACAGAGGCTGCGACGCTGACTGAAGCTGATAGGGGTAGAAATAGGCATAGAGAAGGCAGCAGACCCCCCCAATCGACAGCAGCAACGACTGAGACGCCTACAGAGGTTGCGACGCCCACTGACACGCCGACTGATGCAGATAAGGGTAGATATGGGCATAGAGAAGGTAGCAGACCCCCACTCGACAGCGTCTGAGACGCCTACAGAGTCGCTGACAGAGGCTACGACGTCGACTGAGACGCCGACTGATTAAGATAGGAGTAGATATAGGCATAGAGAAGGCACCAGGCCCCCCAATCCACAGCGGCAACTACTAAGACGCCTACAGAGACGCTGACATTGTCTGCGACGCCGACTGAGACGGCGACTGAATCAGATAGGGGTAGATATAGGCATAGAGGAGGCAGCAGACCCCCACTCGACAGCGGCAGCGACTGATTCGCCTACATAGACGCTGACAGATGCTGCGACGCCGACTAAGACGCCGACTGAGGAACATAGGAGTAGATATGGGCATAGAGAAGGCAGCAGACACCCCCAATCGACAGCGTCTGAGACGCCTACAGAGACGCTGACAGAGGCTGCGACGCCGACTGAAGCAGATAGGGGTAGATATAGGCATAGAGAAGGCAGCAGACCCCCCCAATCGACAGCAGCAACGACTGAGACGCCTACAGAGGCTGCGACGCCCACTGACACGCCGACTGATGCAGATAAGGGTAGATATAGGCATGGAGAAGGTAGCAAACCCCCACTCGACAGCGTCTGGGACGCCTACAGAGACGCTGACAGAGGCTGCGACGTCGACTGAGACGCCGACTGAGGAAGATAGGAGTAGATATAGGCATAGAGAAGGCAGCAGACCCCCAATCGACAGCGGCAACAACTGAGACGCCTACAGAGACGCTGAAAGAGGCTGCGACGCCAACTGAGATGCCGACTGGGGCAGGTAGGGGTAGATATAGGCATAGAGAAGGCAGCAGACACCCCCAATCGACACCGGCAGCGACTGAGAAGCCTTCAGAGACGCTGACAGAGGTTCCGTCGTCGACTGAGACGCCGACTGAGGCAGATAGGGATAGATATAGGCATAGAGAAGGCACCAGGCCCCCCAATCCACAGCGGCAACTACTAAGACGCCTACAGAGACGCTGACATTGGCTGCGACGCCGACTGAGACGTCGACTGAAGCAGATAGGGGTAGATATAGGCATAGATAAGTCAGCAGACCCTCCAATCGACAGCGACAGCGACTAAGATGCCTACAGAGGGGCTGACATAGGCTGCGACGTCGACTGAGACGCAGACTGAGACAGATAGGGATAGATATAGGCATAGAGAAGGAAGCAGACCACCCAATCGACAGCGGCAGTGTCTGAGACGCCTACAGGATCGTTTACAGAGGCTGCGACGCCGACAGAGACGCCGACTGAGGCAGATAGGGGTAGATATAGGCATAGAGAAGACAGCAGACCCCCCAATCGACAGCGGCAGCGACTGAGACGCCAACAGAGACGCTGAAAGAGGCTGCGACGCCGACTGAGACAGATAGGAGTAGATATAGGCATAGAGAAGGCAGCAGACCCCCCAATCGACAGCGGCAGCAACTGAGACGCCTATAGAGGCGCTGACAGAGGTTGCGACGCCGACTGAGGCAGATAGGGGTAGATATAGGCATATTCAACAGCGGCTGCCCCTCAAACGCCTACAGATACGCTGACAGAGGCTGCGACGCCGACTGAGACGCCGACTGATACAGATAGGGGTAGATATAGGCATCGACAGCGGCAGCGACTGAGAAGCCTACAGAGACGCTGACAGAGGCTGCTACGCCGACTGAGGCAGATAGTGGTAGATATAGGCATAGAGAAGCCAGCAGACCGTCCAATCGACAGCGGCAGCGACTGAGACGCCAACAGAAATGCTGACAGAGGGTGCAACGCAGACTGAGGCAGATAGGGATAGATATAGGCATAGAGAAGTCAGCTGACCCACCAATCGATAGCGGCAGAGACTGAGACGCCTACAGAGAGGCTAAAAGGGGCTGCGACGCCGACTTTGGCAGATAGGGGTAGATATAGGCATAGAGAAGGCAGCAGACTCCCCCAATCGACAGCGGCAACAGCTGAGATGCCTACAGAGACGCTGACAGAGGCTGCGACGCCGACTGAGATTCGGACTGAACCAGATAGGGGTACATACTGGCATAGAGAAAGCACTAGACCCACCAATCGATAGCGGCAGAAACTGAGACGCCTACAGAGAGGCTGACAGAGGCTGCGACGCCGACTGAGACGCCGACTGAGGCAAATAGGAGTAGATAGAGGCCCAGAGACGGCAGCAGAACCCCCAATCGACAGCGGCAGTAACTGAGACGCCTACAGAGACGCTGACAGTAGCTGCGCCGCCGACTGAGACGCACACTGAGACAGATAGGGGTTGATATAGGCATAGAGAAGGAAGCTGGCCTCACCCAATCGACAGCGGCAGCGATTGGGATGCCTACAGAGACGCTGACAGCGGCTGCTACGCCGACTGAGGCAGATAGTGGTAGATATAGGCATAGAGAAGCCAGCAGACCGTCCAATCGACAGCGGCAGCGACTGAGACGCCTACAGAAATGCTGACAGAGGCTGCAACGCAGACTGAGGCAGATAGGGATAGATATAGGCATAGAGAAGTCAGCAGACCCCCAATCGACAGCGGCAACAACTGAGACGCCTACAGAGACGCTGACAGAGGCTGCGACGCCAACTGAGATGCCGACTGGGGCAGGTAGGGGTAGATATAGGCATAGAGAAGGCAGCAGACACCCCCAATCGACACCGGCAGCGACTGAGAAGCCTACAGAGACGCTGACAGAGGTTCCGTCGCCGACTGAGACGCCGACTGAGGCAGATAGGGATAGATATAGGCATAGAGAAGGCACCAGGCCCCCCAATCCACAGCGGCAACTACTAAGACGCCTACAGAAACGCTGACATAGGCTGTGACGCCGACTGAGACGTCGACTGAAGCAGATAGGGGTAGATATAGGCATAGAGAAGGCAGCAGACCCCCCAATCGATAGCGGCAGCGACAGAGACGCCTACAGAGACGCTTACAGACTGCGACGACGACTGAGACGCCGACAGAGGCAGAGAGGGTTAGACATAGGCATAAAGAAGGCAGCAGACCCTTCAATCGACAGCGGAAACAACTGAGACGCCTACAGAGACGCTGATAGAGCTTGCGATGCCGACTGAGACGCCGACTAAGGGAGATAGGGGTAGATATAGGCATAGAGAAGGCAGCAGACCCCCAATCGACAGTGGCAGCGACTGAGACGCCTACAGAGACGCTGACAGAGGCTGCGACGATGACTGAGACGCAGACTGAGGAAGATAGGAGTAGATATAGGCATAGAGAAGGCAGCAGACACCCCCAATCGACAGCGGCAGCGACTGAAACGCCTACAGAGACGCTGACAGAGGCTGCGACGCTGACTGAGACGCCGACTGAGGCAGATTGGGGTAGATATAGGCATAGAGAAGGCAGGATACCCCCCCAATCAACAGCGGCATCGACTGAGACGCCTACAGAGACGCTGACAGAGGCTGCGACGCTGACTGAAGCTGATAGGGGTAGATATAGGCATAGAGAAGGCAGCAGACCCCCCCAATCGACAGCAGCAACGACTGAGACGCCTACAGAGGCTGCGACGCCTACTGAGACGCCGACTGATGCAGATTGGGGTAGATATAGCCATATAGAAGGCAGCAGACAACCCACTCGACAGTGGTAGCGACTGAGACGCCTACAGAGACGCTGACAGTGGCTGCGACGCCGACTGAGACGCCGACTGAGGAGGATAGGAGTAGATATAGGCATAGAGAAGGCAGCAGACACCACCAATTGACAGCGGCAGCGACTGAAACGCCTACAGAGACGCTGACAGAGGCAGATTGGGGTAGATATAGGCATAGAGAAGGCAGGATACCCCCCCAATCAACAGCGGCATCGACTGAGACGCCTACAGAGACGCTGACAGAGGCTGCGACGCTGACTGAAGCTGATAGGGGTAGATATAGGCATAGAGAAGGCAGCAGACCCCCCCAATCGACAGCAGCAACGACTGAGACGCCTACAGAGGTTGCGACGCCCACTGACACGCCGACTGATGCAGATAAGGGTAGATATAGGCATAG
Organism: Clusia tigrina; assembly: GCA_920105625.2. Taxonomy (NCBI): domain Eukaryota; kingdom Metazoa; phylum Arthropoda; class Insecta; order Diptera; family Clusiidae; genus Clusia; species Clusia tigrina. Next base: position 71,088,538 of record OV050031.1, on the reverse strand, counting down.
AGAAGGTAGCAGACCCCCACTCGACAGCGTCTGAGACGCCTACAGAGACGCTGACAGAGGCTACGACGTCGACTGAGACGCCGACTGAGGAAGATAGGAGTAGATATAGGCATAGAGAAGGCAGCAGACCCCCCAATCGACAGCGGCAAGAACTGAGACGCCTACAGAGACGCTGACAGAGGCTGCGACGCCAACTGAGATGCCGACTGAGGCAGGTAGGGGTAGATATAGGCATAGAGAAGGCAGCAGATACCCCCAATGGACAGCGGCAGCGACTGAGAAGCCTACAGAGACGCTGACAGAGGTTCCGTCGCCGACTGAGACGCCGACTGAGGCATATAGGGATAGATATAGGCATAGAGAAGGCACCAGGCCCCCCAATCCACAGCGGCAACTACTAAGACGCCTACAGACACGCTGACATTGTCTGCGACGCCGACTGAGACGGCGACTGAATCAGATAGGGGTAGATATAGGCATAGAGGAGGCAGCAGACCCCCACTCGACAGCGGCAGCGACTGATTCGCCTACAGAGACGCTGACAGAGGCTGCGACGCCGACTAAGACGCCGACTGAGGAACATAGGAGTAGATATGGGCATAGAGAAGACAGCAGACATCCCCAATCGACAGCGTCTGAGACGCCTACAGAGACCCTGACAGAGGCTGCGACGCCGACTGAAGCAGATAGGGGTAGATATAGGCATAGAGAAGGCAGCAGACCCCCCAATCGACAGCAGCAACGACTGAGACGCCTACAGAGGCTGCGACGCCCACTGACACGCCGACTGATGCAGATAAGGGTAGATATAGGCATAGAGAAGGTAGCAAACCCCCACTCGACAGCGTCTGGGACGCCTACAGAGACGCTGACAGAGGCTGCGACGTCGACTGAGACGCCGACTGAGGAAGATAGGAGTAGATATAGGCATAGAGAAGGCAGCAGACCCCCAATCGACAGCGGCAACAACTGAGACGCCTACAGAGACGCTGACAGAGGCTGCGACGCCAACTGAGATGCCGACTGGGGCAGGTAGGGGTAGATATAGGCATAGAGAAGGCAGCAGACACCCCCAATTGACACCGGCAGCGACTGAGAAGCCTACAGAGACGCTGACAGAGGTTCCGTCGCCGACTGAGAGGCCGACTGAGGCAGATAGGGATAGATATAGGCATAGAGAAGGCACCAGGCCCCCCAATCCACAGCGGCAACTACTAAGACGCCTACAGAGACGCTGACATTGGCTGCGACGCCGACTGAGACGTCGACTGAAGCAGATAGGGGTAGATATAGGCATAGAGAAGGAAGCAGACCTCCCAAATTGACAGCAGCAGCGACTGAGACACCTACAGAGACGCTGACAGAGGTTGCGACGCCGACTGAGACGCCGACTGAGCCAGATAGTGGTAGATATAGGCATGCAGAAGGCAGCAGACCCCCCAATTGACAGCGGCAGCGACTGAGACGCCTACAGAAATGCTGACAGAGGCTGCGACGCACACTGAAGCAGATAGGGGTAGATATAGGCATAGAGAAGTCAGCAGACCCTCCAATCGACAGCGACAGCGACTAAGATGCCTACAGAGGGGCTGACATACGCTGCGACGTCGACTGAGACGCAGACTGAGACAGATAGGGATAGATATAGGCATAGAGAAGAAAGCAGACCACCCAATCGACAGCGGCAGTGACTGAGACGCCTACAGGATCGTTTACAGAGGCTGCGACGCCGACGGAGACGCCGACTGAGGCAGATAGGGGTAGATATAGGCATAGAGAAGACAGCAGACCCCCCAATCGACAGCGGCAGCGACTGAGACGCCTACAGAGACGCTGAAAGAGGCTGCGACGCCGACTGAGACAGATAGGAGTAGATATAGGCATAGAGAAGGCAGCAGACCCCCCCAATCGACAGTGGCAGCAACTGAGACGCCTACAGAGACGCTGACAGAGGTTGCGATGCCGACTGAGAAAGATAGGGGTAGATATAGGCACAGAGAAGGCAGCAGACCCCCCCTATTCAACAGCGGCTGCCCCTCAAACGCCTACAGATACGCTGACAGAGGCTGCGACGCCGACTGAGACGCCGACTGATACAGATAGGGGTAGATATAGGCATCGACAGCGGCAGCGACTGAGAAGCCTACAGAGACGCTGACAGAGGCTGCGACGCCGACTGAGGCAGATAGTGGTAGATATAGTCATAGAGAAGCCAGCAGACCGTCCAATCGACAGCGGCAGCGACTGAGAAGCCTACAGAGACGCTGACAGAGGCTGCTACGCCGACTGAGGCAGATAGTGGTAGATATAGGCATAGAGAAGCCAGCAGACCGTCCAATCGACAGCGGCAGCGACTGAGACGCCTACAGAAATTCTGACAGAGGCTGCTACGCAGTCTGAGGCAGATAGGGATAGATATAGGCATAGAGAAGTCAGCAGACCCACCAATCGATAGCGGCAGAGACTGAGACGCCTACAGAGAGGCTAAAAGAGGCTGCGACGCCGACTTTGGCAGATAGGGGTAGATATAGGCATAGAGAAGGCAGCAGACCCCCCAATCGACAGCGGCAGCAACTGAGACGCCTACAGAAACGCTGACATAGGCTGTGACGTCGACTGAGACGCAGACTGAGACAGATAGGGGTAGATATAGGCATACAGAAGGCAGCAGACCCCCCAATTGACAGCGGCAGCGACTGAGACGCCTACAGAAATGCTGACAGAGGCTGCGATGCAGACTGAAGCAGATAGGGGTAGATATAGGCATAGAGAAGTCAGCAGACCCTCCAATCGACAGCGACAGCGACTAAGATGCCTACAGAGGGGCTGACATAGGCTGCGACGTCGACTGAGACGCAGACTGAGACAGATAGGGATAGATATAGGCATAGAGAAGGAAGCAGACCACCCAATCGACAGCGGCAGTGACTGAAACGCCTACAGGATCGTTTACAGAGGCTGCGACGCCGACGGAGACGCCGACTGAGGCCCCCAATCCACAGCGGCAACTACTAAGACGCCTACAGAGACGCTGACATTGGCTGCGACGCCGACTGAGACGTCGACTGAAGCAGATAGGGGTAGATATAAGCATAGAGAAGGAAGCAGATCTCCCAAATTGACAGCGGCAACGACTGAGACACCTACAGAGACGCTGACAGAGGCTGCGACGCCGACTGAGCCAGATAGTGGTAGATATAGGCATACAGAGGGCAGCAGACCCCCCCCCCCCCCCATTGACAGCGGCAGCGACTGAGACGCCTACAGAAATGCTGACAGAGGCTGCGACGCACACTGAAGCAGATAGGGGTAGATATAGGCATAGATAAGTCAGCAGACCCTCCAATCGACAGCGACAGCGACTAAGATGCCTACAGAGGGGCTGACATAGGCCGCGACGTCGACTGAGACGCAGACTGAGACAGATAGGGATAGATATAGGCATAGAGAAGGAAGCAGACCACCCAATCGACAGCGGCAGTGACTGAGACGCCTACAGGATCGTTTACAGAGGCTGCGACGCCGACGGAGACGCCGACTGAGGCAGATAGGGGTAGATATAGGCATAGAGAAGACAGCAGACCCCCCAAGCGACTGAGACGCACACTGAGACAGATAGGGGTTGATATAGGCATAGAGAAGGAAGCTGGCCTCCCCCAATCGACAGCGGCAGCAACTGAGACGCCTACAGAAACGCTGACAGAGGCTGCGACGCCGACTGAGGCAGATAGTGGTAGATATAGGCATAGAGAAGCCAGCAGACCGTCCAATCGACAGCGGCAGCGACTGAGAAGCCTACAGAGACGCTGACAGAGGCTGCTACGCCGACTGAGGCAGATAGTGGTAGATATAGGCATAGAGAAGCCAGCAGACCGTCCAATCGACAGCGGCAGCGACTGAGACGCCTACAGAAATGCTGACAGAGGCTGCAACGCAGACTGAGGCAGATAGGCATAGAGAAGTCAGCAGACCCACCAATCGATAGCGGCAGAGACTGAGACGCCTACAGAGAGGCTAAAAGAGGCTGCGACGCCGACTTTGGCAGATAGGGGTAGATATAGGCATAGAGAAGGCAGCAGACTCCCCCAATCGACAGCGGCAACAGCTGAGATGCCTACAGAGACGCTGACAGAGGCTGCGACGCCGACTGAGATTCCGACTGAACCAGATAGGGGTACATATTGGCATAGAGAAAGCACTAGACCCACCAATCGACAGCGGCAGCAACTGAGACGCCTACAGAAACGCTGACATAGGCTGTGACGCCGACTGAGATGTCGACTGAAGCAGATATAGGCATAGAGAAGGCAGCAGACCCACCAATCGACAGCGGAAGCGACTGAGACGCCTACAGACGCTAATAGAGGCTGCGACGCCGACTGAGATGCCGACTGAGGCAGATAATGGTAGATATCGGCATAGAGAAAGTAGCAGAACCCCCAATCGATAGCGGCAGCGACAGAGACGCCTACAGAGACGCTTACAGACTGCGACGACGACTGAGACGCCGACAGAGGCAGAGAGGGTTAGACATAGGCATAAAGAAGGCAGCAGACCCTTCAATCGACAGCGGAAACAACTGAGACGCCTACAGAGACGCTGATAGAGGTTGCGATGCCGACTGAGACGCCGACTGAGGGAGATAGGGGTAGATATAGGCATAGAGAAGGCAGCAGACCCCCAATCGACAGTGGCAGCGACTGAGACGCCTACAGAGACGCTGACAGAGGCTGCGACGACGACTGAGACGCCGACTGAGGAAGATAGGAGTAGATATAGGCATAGAGAAGGCAGCAGACACCCCCAATCGACAGCGGCAGCGACTGAAACGCCTACAGAGACGCTGACAGAGGCTGCGACGCTGACTGAGACGCCGACTGAGGCAGATTGGGGTAGATATAGGCATAGAGAAGGCAGGATACCCCCCCCAATCAACAGCGGCATCGACTGAGATGCCTACAGAGACGCTGACAGAGGCTGCGACGCTGACTGAAGCTGATAGGGGTAGATATAGGCATAGAGAAGGCAGCAGACCCCCCCAATCGACAGCAGCAACGACTGAGACGCCTACAGAGGCTGCGACGCCTACTGAGACGCCGACTGATGCAGATTGGGGTAGATATAGCCATATAGAAGGCAGCAGACAACCCACTCGACAGTGGTAGCGACTGATTCGCCTACAGAGACGCTGGCAGAGGCTGCGACGCCGACTGAGATGCAGACTGTGGAAGATAGGAGTAGATATAGGCATAGAGAAGGCAGCCGGCACCCCCAATTGACAGCGGCAGCGACTGAGACGCCTACAGAGACGCTGATAGTGGCTGCGACGCCGACTGAGACGCCGACTGAGGAAGATAGGACTAGATATAGGCATAAAGAAGGCAGCAGACACCCCCAATTGACAGCGGCAGCGACTGAAACGCCTACAGACACGCTGACAGAGGCTGCGACGCCGACTGAGACGCCGACTGAGGCAGATTGGGGTAGATATAGGCATAGAGAAGGCAGGATACCCCCCCAATCAACAGCGGCATCGACTGAGACGCCTACAGAGACGCTGACAGCGGCTGCGACGCTGACTGAAGCTGATAGGGGTAGATATAGGCATAGAGAAGGCAGCAGACCCCCCCCCAATCGACAGCAGCAACGACTGAGACGCCTACAGAGGTTGCGACGCCCACTGACACGCCGACTGATGCAGATAAGGGTAGATATAGGCATAGAGAAGGTAGCAGACCCCCACTCGACAGCGTCTGAGACGCCTACAGAGACGCTGACAGAGGCTACGACGTCGACTGAGACGCCGACTGAGGAAGATAGGAGTAGATATAGGCATAGAGAAGGCTGCAGACCCCCCAATCGACAGCGGCAACAACTGAGACACCTACAGAGACGCTGACAGAGGCTGCGACGCCAACTGAGATGCCGACTGAGGCAGGTAGGGGTAGATATAGGCATAGAGAAGGCAGCAGATACTCCCAATGGACAGCGGCAGCGACTGAGAAGCCTACAGAGACGCTGACAGAGGTTCCGTCGCCGACTGAGACGCCGACTGAGGCATATAGGGATAGATATAGGCATAGAGACGGCACCAGGCCCCCCAATCCACAGCGGCAACTACTAAGAAGCCTACAGAGACGCTGACATTGTCTGCGACGCCGACTGAGACGGCGACTGAATCAGATAGGGGTAGATATAGGCATAGAGGAGGCAGCAGACCCCCACTCGACAGCGGCAGCGACTGATTCGCCTACAGAGACGCTGACAGAGGCTGCGACGCCGACTAAGACGCCGACTGAGGAACATAGGAGTAGATATGGGCATAGAGAAGACAGCAGACACCCCCAATCGACAGCGTCTGAGACGCCTACAGAGACGCTGACAGAGGCTGCGACGCCGACTGAAGCAGATAGGGGTAGATATAGGCATAGAGAAGGCAGCAGACCCCCCAATCGACAGCAGCAACGACTGAGACGCCTACAGAGGCTGCGACGCCCACTGACACGCCGACTGATGCAGATAAGGGTAGATATAGGCATAGAGAAGGTAGCAAACCCCCACTCGACAGCGTCTGGGACGCCTACAGAGACGCTGATAGAGGCTGCGACGTCGACTGAGACGCCGACTGAGGAAGAAATGAGTAGATATAGGCATAGAGAAGGCAGCAGACCCCCAATCGACAGCGGCAACAGCTGAGATGCCTACAGAGACGCTGACAGAGGCTGCGACGCCGACTGAGATTCCGACTGAACCAGATAGGGGTACATATTGGCATAGAGAAAGCACTAGACCCACCAATCGATAGCGGCAGAAACTGAGACGCCTACAGAAATTCTGACAGAGGCTGCAACGCAGACTGAGGCAGATAGGGATAGATATAGGCATAGAGAAGTCAGCAGACCCACCAATCGATAGCGGCAGAGACTGAGACGCCTACAGAGAGGCTTAAAGAGGCTGCGACGCCGACTTTGGCAGATAGGGGTAGATATAGGCATAGAGAAGGCAGCAGACTCCCCCAATCGACAGCGGCAACAGCTGAGATGCCTACAGAGACGCTGACAGAGGCTGCGACGCCGACTGAGATTCCGACTGAACCAGATAGGGGTACATATTGGCATAGAGAAAGCACTAGACCCACCAATCGATAGCGGCAGAAACTGAGACGCCTACAGAGAGGCTGACAGAGTCTGCGACGCCGACTGAGAAGCCGACTGAGGCAAATAGGAGTAGATAGAGGCCCAGAGACGGCAGCAGAACCCCCAATCGACAGCGGCAGTAACTGAGACGCCTACAGAGACGCTGACAGTAGCTGCGCCGCCGACTGAGACGCACACTGAGACAGATAGGGGTTGATATAGGCATAGAGAAGGAAGCAGACCTCCCAATTGACAGCGGCAGCGACTGAGACACCTACAGAGACGCTGACAGAGGCTGCGACGCCGACTGAGACGCCGACTGAGCCAGATAGTGGTAGATATAGGCATACAGAAGGCAGCAGACCCCCCAATTGACAGCGGCAGCGACTGAGACGCCTACAGAAATGCTGACAGAAGCTGCGATGCAGACTGAAGCAGATAGGGGTAGATATAGACATAGAGAAGTCAGCAGACCCTCCAATCGACAGCGACAGCGACTAAGATGCCTACAGAGGGGCTGACATAGGCTGCGACGTCGACTGAGACGCAGACTGAGACAGATAGGGATAGATATAGGCATAGAGAAGGAAGCAGACCACCCAATCGACAGCGGCAGTGACTGAAACGCCTACAGGATCGTTTACAGAGGCTGCGACGCCGACGGAGACGCCGACTGAGGCAGATAGGGGTAGATATAGGCATAGAGAAGACAGCAGACCCCCCAATCGACAGCGGCAGCGACTGAGACGCCTACAGAGACGCTGAAAGAGGCTGCGACGCCGACTGAGACAGATAGGAGTAGATATAGGCATAGAGAAGGCAGCAGACCCCCCAATCGACAGCGGCAGCAACTGAGACGCCTACAGAGACGCTGACAGTGGCTGCGACGCCGACTGAGACGCCGACTGAGGAAGATAGGAGTAGATATAGGCATAGAGAAGGCAGCAGACACCCCCAATCGACAGCGGCAGCGACTGAAACGCCTACAGAGACGCTGACAGAGGCTGCGACGCCGACTGAGGCAGATTGGGGTAGATATAGGCATAGAGAAGGCAGGATACCCCCCCAATCAACAGCGGCATCGACTGAGACGCCTACAAGGACGCTGACAGAGGCTGCGACGCTGACTGAAGCTGATAGGGGTAGATATAGGCATAGAGAAGGCAGCAGACCCCCCAATCGACAGCAGCAACGACTGAGACGCCTACAGAGGCTGCGACGCCCACTGACACGCCGACTGATGCAGATAAGGGTAGATATAGGCATAGAGAAGGTAGCAGACCCCCACTCGACAGCGTCTGAGACGCCTACAGAGACGCTGACAGAGGCTACGACGTCGACTGAGACGCCGACTGAGGAAGATAGGAGTAGATATAGGCATAGAGAAGGCAGCAGACCCCCCAATCGACAGCGGCAACAACTGAGACGCCTACAGAGACGCTGACAGAGGCTGCGACACCAACTGAGAAGCCGACTGAGGCAGGTAGGGGTAGATATAGGCATAGAGAAGGCAGCAGATACCCCCAATGGACAGCGGCAGCGACTGAGAAGCCTACAGAGACGCTGACAGAGGTTCCGTCGCCGACTGAGACGCCGACTGAGGCAGATAGATATAGGCATAGAGAAGGCACCAGGCCCCCCAATCCACAGCGGCAACTACTAAGACGCCTACAGAGATGCTGACATTGGCTGCGACGCCGACTGAGACGTCGACTGAAGCAGATAGGGGTAGATATAAGCATAGAGAAGGAAGCAGACCTCCCAAATTGACAGCGGCAGCGACTGAGACACCTACAGAGACGCTGACAGAGGCTGCGACGCCGACTGAGCCAGATAGTGGTAGATATAGGCATACAGAAGGCAGCAGACCCCCCCCCATTGACAGCGGCAGCGACTGAGACGCCTACAGAAATGCTGACAGAGGCTGCGACGCACACTGAAGCAGATAGGGGTAGATATAGGCATAGATAAGTCAGCAGACCCTCCAATCGACAGCGACAGCGACTAAGATGCCTACAGAGGGGCTGACATAGGCTGCGACGTCGACTGAGACGCAGACTGAGACAGATAGGGATAGATATAGGCATAGAGAAGGAAGCAGACCACCCAATCGACAGCGGCAGTGACTGAGACGCCTACAGGATCGTTTACAGAGGCTGCGACGCCGACGGAGACGCCGATTGAGGCAGATAGGGGTAGATATAGGCATAGAGAAGACAGCAGACCCCCCAATCGACAGCGACTGAGACGCCTACAGAGACGCTGAAAGAGGCTGCGACGCCGACTGAGACGCCGACTGATACAGATAGGGGTAGATATAGGCATCGACAGCGGCAGCGACTGAGAAGCCTACAGAGACGCTGACAGAGGCTGCGACGCCGACTGAGGCAGATAGTGGTAGATATAGGCATAGAGAAGCCAGCAGACCGTCCAATCGACAGCGGCAGCGACTGAGAAGCCTACAGAGACGCTGACAGAGGCTGCTACGCCGACTGAGGCAGATAGTGGTAGATATAGGCATAGAGAAGCCAGCAGACCGTCCAATCGACAGCGGCAGCGACTGAGACGCCTACAGAAATGCTGACAGAGGCTGCAACGCAGACTGAGGCAGATAGGGATAGATATAGGCATAGAGAAGTCAGCAGACCCACCAATAGATAGCGGCAGAGACTGAGACGCCTACAGAGAGGCTAAAAGAGGCTGCGACGCCGACTTTGGCAGATAGGGGTAGATATAGGCATAGAGAAGGCAGCAGACTCCCCCAATCGACAGCGGCAACAGCTGAGATGCCTACAGAGACGCTGACAGAGGCTGCGACGCCGACTGAGATTCCGACTGAACCAGATAGGGGTACATATTGGCATAGAGAAAGCACTAGACCCACCAATCGATAGCGGCAGAAACTGAGACGCCTACAGAGAGGCTGACAGAGGCTGCGACGCCGACTGAGACGCCAACTGAGGCAAATAGGAGAAGATAGAGGCCCAGAGACGGCAGCAGAACCCCCAATCGACAGCGGCAGTAACTGAGACGCCTACAGAGACGCTGACAGTAGCTGCGCCGCCGACTGAGACGCACACTGAGACAGATAGGGGTTGATATAGGCATAGAGAAGGAAGCTGGCCTCCCCCAATCGACAGCGGCAGCGATTGGGATGCCTACAGAGACGCTGACAGAGGCTGCTACGCCGACTGAGGCAGATAGTGGTAGATATAGGCATAGAGAAGCCAGCAGACCGTACAATCGACAGCGGCAGCGACTGAGACGCCTACAGAAATGCTGACAGAGGCTGCAACGCAGAATGAGGCAGATAGGGATAGATATAGGCATAGAGAAGTCAGCAGACCCACCAATCGATAGCGGCAGAGACTGAGACGCCTACAGAGAGGCTAAAAGAGGCTGCGACGCCGACTTTGGCAGATAGGGGTAGATATAGGCATAGAGAAGGCAGCAGACCCCCCAATCGACAGCGGCAGCAACTGAGACGCCTACATAAACGCTGACATAGGCTGTGACGCCGACTGAGACGTCGACTGAAGCAGATATAGGCATAGAGAAGGCAGCAGACCCGCCAATCGACAGCGGAAGCGACTGAGACGCCTACAGACGCTAATAGAGGCTGCGACGCCGACTGAGATGCCGACTGAGGCAGATAATGGTAGATATCGGCATAGAGAAAGTAGCAGAACCCCCAACCGATAGCGGCAGCGACAGAGACGCCTACAGAGACGCTTACAGACTGCGACGACGACTGAGACGCCGACAGAGGCAGAGAGGGTTAGACATAGGCATAAAGAAGGCAGCAGACCTTTCAATCGACAGCGGAAACAACTGAGACGCCTACAGAGACGCTGATAGATGTTGCGATGCCGACTGAGACGCCGACTGAGGGAGATAGGGGTAGATATAGGCATAGAGAAGGCAGCAGACCCCCAATCGACAGTGGCAGCGACTGAGACGCCTACAGAGACGCTGACAGAGGCTGCGACGACGACTGAGACGCCGACTGAGGAAGATAGGAGTAGATATAGGCATAGAGAAGGCAGCAGACACCCCCAATCGACAGCGGCAGCGACTCAAACGCCTACAGAGACGCTGACAGAGGCTGCGACGCTGACTGAGACGCCGACTGAGGCAGATTGGGGTAGATATAGGCATAGAGAAGGCAGGATACCCCCCCCCAATCAACAGCGGCATCGACTGAGACGCCTACAGAGACGCTGACAGAGGCTGCGACGCTGACTGAAGCTGATAGGGGTAGATATAGGCATAGAGAAGGCAGCAGACCCCCCCCAATCGACAGCAGCAACGACTGAGACGCCTACAGAGGCTGCGACGCCTACTGAGACGCCGACTGATGCAGATTGGGGTAGATATAGCCATATAGAAGGCAGCAGACAACCCACTCGACAGTGGTAGCGACTGATTCGCCTACAGAGACGCTGACAGAGGCTGCGACGCCGACTGAGACGCAGACTGTGGAAGATAGGAGTAGATATAGGCATAGAGAAGGCAGCCGGCACCCCCAATCGACAGCGGCAGCGACTGAGATGCCTACAGAGACGCTGACAGTGGCTGCGACGCCGACTGAAACGCCGACTGAGGAAGATAGGAGTAGATATAGGCATAGAGAACGCAGCAGACACCCCCAATTGACAGCGGCAGCGACTGAAACGCCTACAGAGACGCTGACAGAGGCTGCGACGCTGACTGAAGCTGATAGGGGTAGATATAGGCATAGAGAAGGCAGCAGACCCCCCCAATCGACAGCAGCAACGACTGAGACGCCTACAGAGGTTGCGACGCCCACTGGCACGCCGACTGATGCAGATAAGGCTAGATATAGGCATAGAGAAGGTAGCAGACCCCCACTCGACAGCGTCTGAGACGCCTACAGAGACGCTGACAGAGGCTACGACGTCGACTGAGATGCCGACTGAGGCAGGTACGGGTAGATATAGGCATAGAGAAGGCAGCAGATACCCCCAATGGACAGCGGCAGCGACTGAGACGCCTACAGAAATGCTGACAGAGGCTGCGATGCAGACTGAAGCAGATAGGGGTAGATATAGGCATAGAGAAGTCAGCAGACCCACCAATCGATAGCGGCAGAGACTGAGACGCCTACAGAGAGGCTAAAAGAGGCTGCGACGCCGACTTTGGCAGATAGGGGTAGATATAGGCATAGAGAAGGCAGCAGACTCCCCCAATCGACAGCGGCAACAGCTGAGATGCCGACAGAGACGCTGACAGAGGCTGCAACGCCGACTTAGATTCCGACTGAACCAGATAGGGGTACATATTGGCATACAGAAAGCGCTAGACCCACCAATCGATAGCGGCAGAAACTGAGACGCCTACAGAGAGGCTGACAGAGTCTGCGACGCCGACTAAGAAGCCGACTGAGGCAAATAGGAGTAGATAGAGGCCCAGAGACGGCAGCAGAACCCCCAATCGACAGCGGCAGTAACTGAGACGCCTACAGAGACGCTGACAGTAGCTGCGCCGCCAACTGAGACGCACACTGAGACAGATAGGGGTTGATATAGGCATAGAGAAGGAAGCTGGCCTCCCCCAATCGACAGCGGCAGCGATTGAGATGCCTACAGAGACGCTGACAGAGGCTGCTACGCCGACTGAGGCAGATAGTGGTAGATATAGGCATAGAGAAGCCAGCAGACCGTCCAATCAACAGCGGCAGCGACTGAGACGCCTAAAGAAATGCTGACAGAGGCTGGAACGCAGACTGAGGCAGATAGGGATAGATATAGGCATAGAGAAGTCAGCATACCCACCAATCGATAGCGGCAGAGACTGAGACGCCTACAGAGAGGCTAAAAGAGGCTGCGACGCCGACTTTGGCAGATAGGGGTAGATATAGGCATAGAGAAGGCAGCAGACCCCCAATCGACAGCGGCAGCAACTGAGACGCCTACAGAAACGCTGACATAGGCTGTGACGTCGACTGAGACGCAGACTGAGACAGATAGGGGTAGATATAGGCATAGAGAAGGAAGCAGACCTCCCAAATTGACAGCGGCAGCGACTGAGACACCTACAGAGACGCTGACAGAGGCTGCGACGCCGACTGAGACGCCGACTGAGCCAGATAATGGTAGATATAGGCATACAGAAGGCAGCAGACCCCCCAATTGACAGCGGCAGCGAGTGAGACGCCTACAGAAATGCTGACAGAGGCTGCGATGCAGACTGAAGCAGATAGGGGTAGATATAGACATAGAGAAGTCAGCAGACCCTCCAATCGACAGCGACAGCGACTAAGATGCCTACAGAGGGGCTGACATAGGCTGCGACGTCGACTGAGACGCAGACTGAGACAGATAGGGATAGATATAGGCATAGAGAAGGAAGCAGACCACCCAATCGACAGCTGCAGTGACTGAAACGCCTACAGGATCGTTTACAGAGGCTGCGACGCCGACGGAGACGCCGACTGAGGCAGATAGGGGTAGATATAGGCATAGAGAAGACAGCAGACCCCCCAATCGACAGCGGCAGCGACTGAGACGCCTACAGAGACGCTGAAAGAGGCTGCGACGCCGACTGAGACAGATAGGAGTAGATATAGGCATAGAGAAGGCAGCAGACCCCCCAATCGACAGCGGCAGCAACTGAGACGTCTACAGAGACGCTGACAGTGGCTGCGACGCCGACTGAGACGCCGACTGAGGAAGATAGGAGTAGATATAGGCATAGAGAAGGCAGCAGACACCCCCAATCGACAGCGGCAGCGACTGAAACGCCTACAGAGACGCTGACAGAGGCTGCGACGCTGACTGAGACGCCGACTGAGGCAGATTGGGGTAGATATAGGCATAGAGAAGGCAGGATACCCCCCCAATCAACAGCGGCATCGACTGAGACGCCTACAAGGACGCTGACAGAGGCTGCGACGCTGACTGAAGCTGATAGGGGTAGATATAGGCATAGAGAAGGCAGCAGACCCCCCAATCGACAGCAGCAACGACTGAGACGCCTACAGAGGCTGCGACGCCCACTGACACGCCGACTGATGCAGATAAGGGTAGATATAGGCATAGAGAAGGTAGCAGACCCCCACTCGACAGCGTCTGAGACGCCTACAGAGACGCTGACAGAGGCTACGACGTCGACTGACACGCCGACTGAGGAAGATAGGAGTAGATATAGGCATAGAGAAGGCAGCAGACCCCCCAATCGACAGCGGCAACAACTGAGACGCCTACAGAGACGCTGACAGAGGCTGCGACGCCAACAGAGAAGCCGACTGAGGCAGGTAGGGGTAGATATAGGCATAGAGAAGGCAGCAGATACCCCCAATGGACAGCGGCAGCGACTGAGAAGCCTACAGAGACGCTGACAGAGGTTCCGTCGCCGACTGAGACGCCGACTGAGGCATATAGGGATAGATATAGGCATAGAGAAGGCACCAGGCCCCCCAATCCACAGCGGCAACTACTAAGACGCCTACAGAGACGCTGACATTGTCTGCGACGCCGACTGAGACGGCGACTGAATCAGATAGGGGTAGATATAGGCATAGAGGAGGCAGCAGACCCCCACTCGACAGCGGCAGCGACTGATTCGCCTACAGAGACGCTGACAGAGGCTGCGACGCCGACTAAGACGCCGACTGAGGAACATAGGAGTAGATATGGGCATAGAGAAGGCAGCAGACACCCCCAATCGACAGCGTCTGAGACGCCTACAGAGACGCTGACAGAGGCTGCGACGCCGACTGAAGCAGATAGGGGTAGATATAGGCATAGAGAAGGCAGCAGACCCCCCAATCGACAGCAGCAACGACTGAGACGCCTACAGAGGCTGCGACGCCCACTGACACGCCGACTGATGCAGATAAGGGTAGATATAGGCATAGAGAAGGTAGCAAACCCCCACTCGACAGCGTCTGGGACGCCTACAGAGACGCTGACAGAGGCTGCGACGTCGACTGAGACGCCGACTGAGGAAGAAATGAGTAGATATAGGCATAGAGAAGGCAGCAGACCCCCAATCGACAGCGGCAACAACTGAGACGCCTACAGAGACGCTGACAGAGGCTGCGACGCCAACTGAGATGCCGACTGGGGCAGGTAGGGGTAGATATAGGCATAGAGAAGGCAGCAGACACCCCCAATCGACACCGGCAGCGACTGAGAAGCCTACAGAGACGCTGACAGAGGTTCCGTCGCCGACTGAGACGCCGACTGAGGCAGATAGGGATAGATATAGGCATAGAGAAGGCACCAGGCCCCCCAATCCACAGCGGCAACTACTAAGACGCCTACAGAGACGCTGACATTGGCTGCGACGCCGACTGAGACGTCGACTGAAGCAGATAGGGGTAGATATAAGCATAGAGAAGGAAGCAGACCTCCCAAATTGACAGCGGCAGCGACTGAGACACCTACAGAGACGCTGACAGAGGCTGCGACGCCGACTGAGCCAGATAGTGGTAGATATAGGCATACAGAAGGCAGCAGACCCCCCCCCCCCATTGACAGCGGCAGCGACTGAGACGCCTACAGAAATGCTGACAGAGGCTGCGACGCACACTGAAGCAGATAGGGGTAGATATAGGCATAGATAAGTCAGCAGACCCTCCAATCGACAGCCACAGCGACTAAGATGCCTACAGAGGGGCTGACATAGGCTGCGACGTCGACTGAGACGCAGACTGAGACAGATAGGGATAGATATAGGCATAGAGAAGGAAGCAGACCACCCAATCGACAGCGGCAGTAACTGAGACGCCTACAGGATCGTTTACAGAGGCTGCGACGCCGACGGAGACGCCGACTGAGGCAGATAGGGGTAGATATAGGCATAGAGAAGACAGCAGACCCCCCAATCGACAGCGGCAGCGACTGAGACGCCTACAGAGACGCTGAAAGAGGCTGCGACGCCGACTGAAACGCCGACTGATACAGATACTGGTAGATATAGGCATCGACAGCGGCAGCGACTGAGAAGCCTACAGAGACGCTGACAGAGGCTGCGACGCCGACTGAGGCAGATAGTGGTAGATATAGGCATAGAGAAGCTAGCAGACCGTCCAATCGACAGCGGCAGCGACTGAGAAGCCTACAGAGACGCTGACAGAGGCTGCTACGCCGACTGAGGCAGATAGTGGTAGATATAGGCATAGAGAAGCCAGCAGACCGCCCAATCGACAGCGGCAGCGACTGAGACGCCTACAGAAATGCTGACAGAGGCTGCAACGCAGACTGAGGCAGATAGGGATAGATATAGGCATAGAGAAGTCAGCAGAACCACCAATCGATAGCGGCAGAGACTGAGACGCCTACAGAGAGGCTAAAAGAGGCTGCGACGCCGACTTTGGCAGATAGGGGTAGATATAGGCATAGAGAAGGCAGCAGACTCCCCCAATCGACAGCGGCAACAGCTGAGATGCCTACAGAGACGCTGACAGAGGCTGCGACGCCGACTGAGATTCCGACTGAACCAGATAGGGGTACATATTGGCATAGAGAAAGCACTAGACCCACCAATCGATAGCGGCAGAAACTGAGACGCCTACAGAGAGGCTGACAGAGGCTGCGACGCCGACTGAGACGCCGGCTGAGGCAAATAGGAGTAGATAGAGGCCCAGAGACGGCAGCAGAACCCCCAATCGACAGCGGCAGTAACTGAGACGCCTACAGAGACGCTGACAGTAGCTGCGCCGCCGACTGAGACGCACACTGAGACAGATAGGGGTTGATATAGGCATAGAGAAGGAAGCTGGCCTCCCCCAATCGACAGCGGCAGCGATTGGGATGCCTACAGAGACGCTGACATAGGCTGCTACGCCGACTGAGGCAGATAGTGGTAGATATAGGCATAGAGAAGCCAGCAGACCGTACAATCGACAGCGGCAGCGACTGAGACGCCTACAGAAATGCTGACAGAGGCTGCAACGCAGAATGAGGCAGATAGGGATAGATATAGGCATAGAGAAGTCAGCAGACCCACCAATCGATAGCGGCAGAGACTGAGACGCCTACAGAGAGGCTAAAAGAGGCTGCGACGCCGACTTTGGCAGATAGGGGTAGATATAGGCATAGAGAAGGCAGCAGACCCCCCAATCGACAGCGGCAGCAACTGAGACGCCTACAGAAACGCTGACATAGGCTGTGACGCCGACTGAGACGTCGACTGAAGCAGATATAGGCACAGAGAAGGCAGCAGACCCGCCAATCGACAGCGGAAGCGACTGAGACGCCTACAGACGCTAATAGAGGCTAAGACGCCGACTGAGATGCCGACTGAGGCAGATAATGGTAGATATCGGCATAGAGAAAGTAGCAGAACCCTCAATCGATAGCGGCAGCGACAGAGACGCCTACAGAGACGCTTACAGACTGCGACGACGACTGAGACGCCGACAGAGGCAGAGAGGGTTAGACATAGGCATAAAGAAGGCAGCAGACCCTTCAATCGACAGCGGAAACAACTGAGACGCCTACAGAGACGCTGATAGAGGTTGCGATGCCGACTGAGACGCCGACTGAGGGAGATAGGGGTAGATATAGGCATAGAGAAGGCAGCAGACCCCCAATCGACAGTGGCAGCGACTGAGACGCCTACAGAGACGCTGACAGAGGCTGCGACGACGACTGAGACGCCGACTGAGGAAGATAGGAGTAGATATAGGCATAGAGAAGGCAGCAGACCCCCCAATCGACAGCAGCAACGACTGAGACGCCTACAGAGGCTGCGACGCCCACTGACACGCCGACTGATGCAGATAAGGGTAGATATAGGCATAGAGAAGGTAGCAAACCCCCACTCGACAGCGTCTAGGACGCCTACAGAGACGCTGACAGAGGCTGCGACGTCGACTGAGACGCCGACTGAGGAAGAAATGAGTAGATATAGGCATAGAGAAGGCAGCAGACCCCCAATCGACAGCGGCAACAACTGAGACGCCTACAGAGACGCTGACAGAGGCTGCGACGCCAACTGAGATGCCGACTGGGGCAGGTAGGGGTAGATATAGGCATAGAGAAGGCAGCAGACACCCCCAATCGACACCGGCAGCGACTGAGAAGCCTACAGAGACGCTGACAGAGGTTCCGTCGCCGACTGAGCCAGATAGTGGTAGATATAGGCATAGAGAAGGCAGCAGACCCCCAATCGACAGTGGCAGCGACTGAGACGCCTACAGAGACGCTGACAGAGGCTGCGACGACGACTGAGACGCCGACTGAGGAAGATAGGAGTAGATATAGGCATAGAGAAGGCAGCAGACCCCCCAATCGACAGCAGCAACGACTGAGACGCCTACAGAGGCTGCGACGCCCACTGACACGCCGACTGATGCAGATAAGGGTAGATATAGGCATAGAGAAGGCAGCAGACCCCCAATCGACAGTGGCAGCGACTGAGACGCCTACAGAGACGCTGACAGAGGCTGCGACGACGACTGAGACGCCGACTGAGGAAGATAGGAGTAGATATAGGCATAGAGAAGGCAGCAGACACCCCCAATCGACAGCGGCAGCGACTGAAACGCCTACAGAGACGCTGACAGAGGCTGCGACGCTGACTGAGACGCCGACTGAGGCATATTGGGGTAGATATAGGCATAGAGAAGGCAGGATACCCCCCCCCAATCAACAGCGGCATCGACTGAGACGCCTACAGAGACGCTGACAGAGGCTGCGACGCTGATTGAAGCTGATAGGGGTAGATATAGGCATAGAGAAGGCAGCAGACCCCCCCAATCGACAGCAGCAACGACTGAGACGCCTACAGAGGCTGCGACGCCTACTGAGACGCCGACTGATGCAGATTGGGGTAGATATAGCCATATAGAAGGCAGCAGACAACCCACTCGACAGTGGTAGCGACTGATTCGCCTACAGAGACGCTGACAGAGGCTGCGACGCCGACTGAGACGCAGACTGTGGAAGATAGGAGTAGATATAGGCATAGAGAAGGCAGCCGGCACCCCCAATCGACAGCGGCAGCGACTGAGACGCCTACAGAGACGCTGACAGTGGCTGCGACGCCGACTGAGACGCCGACTGAGGAAGATAGGAGTAGATATAGGCATAGAGAAGGCAGCAGACACCCCCAATTGACAGCGGCAGCGACTGAAACGCCTACAGAGACGCTGACAGAGGCTGCGACGCCGACTGAGACGCCGACTGAGGCAGATTGGGGTAGATATAGGCATAGAGAAGGCAGGATACCCCCCCAATCAACAGCGGCATCGACTGAGACGCCTACAGAGACGCTGACAGAGGCTGCGACGCTGACTGAAGCTGATAGGGGTAGATATAGGCATAGAGAAGGCAGCAGACCCCCCCAATCGACAGCAGCAACGACTGAGACGCCTACAGAGGTTGCGACGCCCACTGACACGCCGACTGATGCAGATAAGGGTAGATATAGGCATAGAGAAGGTAGCAGACCCCCACTCGACAGCGTCTGAGACGCCTACAGAGACGCTGACAGAGGCTACGACGTCGACTGAGACGCCGACTGAGGAAGATAGGAGTAGATATAGGCATAGAGAAGGCAGCAGACCCCCCAATCGACAGCGGCAACAACTGAGACGCCTACAGAGACGCCGACAGAGGCTGCGACGCCAACTGAGATGCCGACTGAGGCAGGTAGGGGTAGATATAGGCATAGAGAAGGCAGCAGATACCCCCAATGGACAGCGGCAGCGACTGAGAAGCCTACAGAGACGCTGACAGAGGTTCCGTCGCAGACTGAGACGCCGACTGAGGCATATAGGGATAGATATAGGCATAGAGAAGGCACCAGGCCCCCCAATCCACAGCGGCAACTACTAAGACGCCTACAGAGACGCTGACATTGTCTGCGACGCCGACTGAGACGGCGACTGAATCAGATAGGGGTAGATATAGGCATAGAGGAGGCAGCAGACCCCCACTCGACAGCGGCAGCGACTGATTCGCCTACAGAGACGCTGACAGAGGCTGCGACGCCGACTAAGACGCCGACTGAGGAACATAGGAGTAGATATGGGCATAGAGAAGACAGCAGACACCCCCAATCGACAGCGTCTGAGACGCCTACAGAGACGCTGACAGAGGCTGCGACGCCGACTGAAGCAGATAGGGGTAGATATAGGCATAGAGAAGGCAGCAGACCCCCCAATCGACAGCAGCAACGACTGAGACGCCTACAGAGGCTGCGACGCCCACTGACACGCCGACTGATGCAGATAAGGGTAGATATAGGCATAGAGAAGGTAGCAAACCCCCACTCGACAGCGTCTGGGACGCCTACAGAGACGCTGACAGAGGCTGCGACGTCGACTGAGACGCCGACTGAGGAAGAAATGAGTAGATATAGGCATAGAGAAGGCAGGAGACCCCCAATCGACAGCGGCAACAACTGAGACGCCTACAGAGACGCTGACAGAGGCTGCGACGCCAACTGAGATGCTGACTGGGGCAGGTAGGGGTAGATATAGGCATAGATAAGGCAGCAGACACCCCCAATCGACACCGGCAGCGACTGCGAAGCCTACAGAGACGCTGACAGAGGTTCCGTCGCCGACTGAGACGCCGACTGAGGCAGATAGGGATAGATATAGGCATAGAGAAGGCACCAGGCCCCCCAATCCACAGCGGCAACTACTAAGACGCCTACAGAGACGCTGACATTGGCTGCGACGCCGACTGAGACGTCGACTGAAGCAGATAGGGGTAGATATAGGCATAGAGAAGGAAGCAGACCTCCCAAATTGACAGCAGCAGCGACTGAGACACCTACAGAGACGCTGACAGAGGCTGCGACGCCGACTGAGACGCCGACTGAGCCAGATAGTGGTAGATATAGGCATACAGAAGGCAGCAGACCCCCCAATTGACAGCGGCAGCGACTGAGACGCCTACAGAAATGCTGACAGAGACTGCGACGCACACTGAAGCAGATAGGGGTAGATATAGGCATAGAGAAGTCAGCAGACCCTCCAATCGACAGCGACAGCGACTAAGATGCCTACAGAGGGGCTGACATAGGCTGCGACGTCGACTGAAACGCAGACTGAGACAGATAGGGATAGATATAGGCATAGAGAAGGAAGCAGACCACCCAATCGACAGCGGCAGTGACTGAGACGCCTACAGGATCGTTTACAGAGGCTGCGACGCCGACGGAGACGCCGACTGAGGCAGATAGGGGTAGATATAGGCATAGAGAAGACAGCAGACCCCCCAATCGACAGCGGCAGCGACTGAGACGCCTACAGAGACGCTGAAAGAGGCTGCGACGCCGACTGAGACAGATAGGAGTAGATATAGGCATAGAGAAGGCAGCAGACCCACCAATCGACAGCGGCAGCAACTGAGACGCCTACAGAGACGCTGACAGAGGTTGCGACGCCGACTGAGGCAGATAGGGGTAGATATAGGCACAGAGAAGGCAGCAGACCCCCCCTATTCAACAGCGGCTACCCCTTAAACGCCTACAGATACGCTGAGAGAGGCTGCGACGCCGACTGAGACGCCGACTGATACAGATAGGGGTAGATATAGGCATCGACAGCGGCAGCGACTGAGAAACCTACAGAGACGCTGACAGAGGCTGCGACGCCGACTGAGGCAGATAGTGGTAGATATAGGCATAGAGAAGCCAGCAGACCGTCCAATCGACAGCGGCAGCGACTGAGAAGCCTACAGAGACGCTGACAGAGGCTGCTACGCCGACTGAGGCAGATAGTGGTAGATATAGGCATAGAGAAGCCAGCAGACCGTCCAATCGACAGCGGCAGCGACTGAGACGCCTACAGAAATTCTGACAGAGGCTGCAACGCAGACTGAGGCAGATAGGGATAGATATAGGCATAGAGAAGTCAGCAGACCCACCAATCGATAGCGGCAGAGACTGAGACGCCTACAGAGAGGCTAAAAGAGGCTGCGATGCCGACTTTGGCAGATAGGGGTAGATATAGGCATAGAGAAGGCAGCAGACTCCCGCAATCGACAGCGGCAACAGCTGAGATGCCTACAGAGACGCTGACAGAGGCTGCGACGCCGACTGAGATTCCGACTGAACCAGATAGGGGTACATATTGGCATAGAGAAAGCACTAGACCCACCAATCGATAGCGGCAGAAACTGAGACGCCTACAGAGAGGCTGACAGAGGCTGCGACGCCGACTGAGACGCCGACTGAGGCAAATAGGAGTAGATAGAGGCCCAGAGACGGCAGCAGAACCCCCAATCGACAGCGGCAGTAACTGAGACGCCTACAGAGACGCTGACAGTAGCTGCGCCGCCGACTGAAACGCACACTGAGACAGATAGGGGTTGATATAGGCATAGAGAAGGAAGCTGGCCTCCCCCAATCGACAGCGGCAGCGATTGAGATGCCTACAGAGACGCTGACAGAGGCTGCTACGCCGACTGAGGCAGATAGTGGTAGATATAGGCATAGAGAAGCCAGCAGACCGTAAAATCAACAGCGGCAGCGACTGAGACGCCTACAGAAATGCTGACAGAGGCTGCAACGCAGACTGAGGCAGATAGGGATAGATATAGGCATAGAGAAGTCAGCAGACCCACCAATCGATAGCGGCAGAGACTGAGACGCCTACAGAGAGGCTAAAAGAGGCTGCGACGCCGACTTTGGCAGATAGGGGTAGATATAGGCATAGAGAAGGCAGCAGACCCCCCAATCGACAGCGGCAGCAACTGAGACGCCTACAGAAACGCTGACATAGGCTGTGACGTCGACTGAGACGCAGACTGAGACAGATAGGTGTAGATATAGGCATAGAGAAGGAAGCAGACCTCCCAAATTGACAGCGGCAGCGACTGAGACACCTACAGAGACGCTGACAGAGGCTGCGACGCTGACTGAGACGCCGTCTGAGCCAGATAGTGGTAGATATAGGCATACAGAAGGCAGCAGACCCCCCAATTGACAGCGGCAGCGACTGAGACGCCTACAGAAATGCTGACAGAGGCTGCGATGCAGACTGAAGCAGATAGGGGTAGATATAGGCATAGAGAAGTCAGCAGACCCTCCAATCGACAGCGACAGCGACTAAGATGCCTACAGAGGGGCTGACATAGGCTGCGACGTCGACTGAGACGCAGACTGAGACAGATAGGGATAGATATAGGCATAGATAAGGAAGCAGACCGCCCAATCGACAGCGGCAGTGACTGAAACGCCTACAGGATCGTTTACAGAGGCTGCGACGCCGACGGAGACGCCGACTGAGGCAGATAGGGGTAGATATTGGCATAGAGAAGACAGCAGACCCCCCAATCTACAGCGGCAGCGACTGAGGCGCCTACAGAGAAGCTGAAAGAGGCTGCGACGCCGACTGAGACAGATAGGAGTAGATATAGGCATAGAGAAGGCAGCAGACCCCCCAATCGACAGCGGCAGCAACTGAGACACCTACAGAGACGCTGACAGAGGTTGCGACGCCGACTGAGGCAGATAGGGGTAGATATAGGCATAGAGAAGGCAGCAGACCCCCCTATTCAACAGCGGCTGCCCCTCAAACGCCTACAGATACGCTGACAGAGGCTGCGACGCCGACTGAGACGCCGACTGATACAGATAGGGGTAGATATAGGCATCGACAGCGGCAGTGACTGAGAAGCCTACAGAGACGCTGACAGAGGCTGCGACGCCGACTGAGGCAGATAGTGGTAGATATAGGCATAGAGAAGCCAGCAGACCATCCAATTGACAGCGGCAGCGACTAAAAAGCCTACAGAGACGCTGACAGAGGCTGCTACGCCGACTGAGGCAGATAGTGGTAGATATAGGCATAGAGAAGCCAGCAGACCGTCCAATCGACAGCGGCAGCGACTGAGACGCCTACAGAAATGCTGACAGAGGCTGCAACGCAGACTGAGGCAGATAGGGATAGATATAGGCATAGAGAAGTCAGCAGACCCACCAATCGATAGCGGCAGAGACTGAGACGCCTACAGAGAGGCTAAAAGAGGCTGCGACGCCGACTTTGGCAGATAGGGGTAGATATAGGCATAGAGAAGGCAGCAGACTCCCCCAATCGACAGCGGCAACAGCTGAGATGCCTACAGAGACGCTGACAGAGGCTGCGACGCCGACTGAGATTCCGACTGAACCAGATAGGGGTACATATTGGCATAGAGAAAGCACTAGACCCACCAATCGATAGCGGCAGAAACTGAGACGCCTACAGAGAGGCTGACAGAGGCTGCGACGCCGACTGAGACGCCGACTGAGGCAAATAGGAGTAGATAGAGGCCCAGAGACGGCATCAGAACCCCCAATCGACAGCGGCAGTAACTGAGACGCCTACAGAGACGCTGACAGTCACTGCGCCGCCGACTGAGACGCACACTGAGACAGATAGGGGTTGATATAGGCATAGAGAAGGAAGCTGGCCTCAACCAATCGACAGCGGCAGCGATTGAGATGCCTACAGAGACGCTGACAGAGGCTGCTACGCCGACTGAGGCAGATAGTGGTAGATATAAGCATAGAGAAGCCAGCAGACCGTCCAATCGACAGCGGCAGAGACTGAGACGCCTACAGAAATGCTGACAGAGGCTGCAACGCAGACTGAGGCAGATAGGGATAGATATAGGCATAGAGAAGTCAGCAGACCCACCAATCGATAGCGGCAGAGACTGAGACGCCTACAGAGAGGCTAAAAGAGGCTGCGACGCCGACTTTGGCAGATAGGGGTAGGGCCTAGAGAAGGCAGCAGACCCCCCAATCGACAGCGGCAGCAACTGAGACGCCTACAGAAACGCTGACATAGGCTGTGACGTCGACTGAGACGCAGACTGAGACAGATAGGGGTAGATATAGGCATAGAGAAGGAAGACCTCCCAAATTGACAGCGGAAGCGACTGAGACACCTACAGAGACGCTGACAGAGGCTGCGACGCCGACTGAGACGCCGACTGAGCCAGATAGTGGTAGATATAGGCATACAGAAGGCAGCAGACCCCCCAATTGACAGCGGCAGCGACTGAGACGCCTACAGAAATGCTGACAGAGGCTGCGATGCAGACTGAAGCAGATAGGGGTAGATATAGGCATAGAGAAGTCAGCAGACCCTCCAATCGACAGCGACAGCGACTAAGATGCCTACAGAGGGGCTGACATAGGCTGCGACGTCGACTGAGACGCAGACTGAGACAGACAGGGATAGATATAGGCATAGAGAAGGAAGCAGACCACCCAATCGACAGCGGCAGTGACTGAGACGCCTACAGGATCGTTTACAGAGGCTGCGACGCCGACGGAGACGCCGACTGAGGCAGATAGGGGTAGATATAGGCATAGAGAAGACAGCAGACCCCCCAATCGACAGCGGCAGCGACTGAGACGCCTACAGAGACGCTGAAAGAGGCTGCGACGTCGACTGAGACAGATAGGAGTAGATATAGGCATAGAGAAGGCAGCAGACCCCCCAATCGACAGCGGCAGCAACTGAGACGCCTACAGAGACGCTGACAGAGGTTGCGACGCCGACTGAGGCAGATAGGGGTAGATATAGGCATAGAGAAGGCAGCAGACCCCCCCTATTCAACAGCGGCTGCCCCTCAAACGCCTACAGATACGCTGACAGAGGCTGCGACGCCGACTGAGACGCCGACTGTTACAGATAGGGGTAGATATAGGCATCGACAGCGGCAGCGACTGAGAAGCCTACAGAGACGCTGACAGAGGCTGCGACGCCGACTGAGGCAGATAGTGGTAGATATAGGCATAGAGAAGCCAGCAGACCGTCCAATCGACAGCGGCAGCGACTAAAAAGCCTACAGAGACGCTGACAGAGGCTGCTACGCCGACTGAGGCCGATAGTGGTAGATATAGGCATAGAGAAGCCAGCAGACCGTCCAGTCGACAGCGGCAGCGACTGAGACGCCTACAGAAATGCTGACAGAGGCTGCAACGCAGACTGAGGCAGATAGGGATAGATATAGGCATAGAGAAGTCAGCGGACCCACCAATCGATAGCGGCAGAGACTGAGACGCCTACAGAGAGGCTAAAAGAGGCTGCGACGCCGACTTTGGCAGATAGGGGTAGATATAGGCATAGAGAAGGCAGTAGACTCCCCCAATCGACAGCGGCAACAGCTGAGATGCCTACAGAGACGCTGACAGAGGCTGCGACGCCGACTGAGATTCCGACTGAACCAGATAGGGGTACATATTGGCATAGAGAAAGCATTAGACCCACCAATCGATAGCGGCAGAAACTGAGACGCCTACAGAGAGGCTGACAGAGGCTGCGACGCCGACTGAGACGACGACTGAGGCAAATAGGAGTAGATAGAGGCCCAGAGACGGCAGCAGAACCCCCAATCGACAGCGGCAGTAACTGAGACGCCTACAGAGACGCTGACAGTAGCTGCGCCGCCGACTGAGACGCACCATGAGACAGATAGTGGTAGATATAGGCATAGAGAAGCCAGCAGACCGTCCAATCGACAGCGGCAGCGACTGAGAAGCCTACAGAGACGCTGACAGAGGCTGCCACGCCGACAGATGCAGATAGGGGTAGCTAAAGGCATAGAGAAGGCAGCAGACCCCCCACTCGACACCGGCAGCGAGTGATTCGCCTAGAGAGACGCTGACACAGGCTGCGACGCCGACTGAGACGCCGACTGAGGAAGATAGGAGAAGATATAGGCATAGAGAAGGCAGCAGTCACACCCAATCGACAGCAGCAGTGACTGCGACGCCTTCAGAGACGCTGACAGAGGCTGCGACGCCGAGTGAGACGCCGATTGAGGCAGATAGGGGCAGATATAGGCATAGAGAAGGCAGCATACCCCCCCAATCAACAGCGGCATCCACTGAGACGCCTACAGAGACGCTGACAGAGGCTGCAACGCCGACTGAGCAAGCTAGGGGTAAATATAGGCATAGAGAAGGCAGCAGACCCCCCAATCGACAGCGGCAACAACTGAGATGCCTTCAGAGACGCTGACAGAGGCTGCGACGCCTACTGAGATGCCGACTGAGGCAGATAATGGTAGATATAGGCATAGGGAAGGCAGCAGAAAACCCCAATCGACAGCGGCAGCGACTCAGACGCCTACAGAGACGCTGACAGAGGCTGCGACGCCGACTGAATCAGATAGGGGTAGATATAGGCATAGAGAAGGCAGCAGACCCCCCAATCGACAGCAGCAACGACTGAGACGCCTACAGAGGCTGCGACGCCCACTGACACGCCGACTGATGCAGATAAGGGTAGATATAGGCATAGAGAAGGTAACAGACCCCCACTCGACAGCGTCTGAGACGCCTACAGAGACGCTGACAGAGGCTGCGACGTCGACTGAGACGCCGACTGAGGAAGATTGGAGTAGATATAGGCATAGAGAAGGCAGCAGATCCCCCAATCGACAGCGGCAACAACTGAGACGCCTACAGAGACGCTGACAGAGGTTCCGTCGCCGACTGAGACGCCGACTGAGGCAGATAGGGATAGATATAGGCATAGAGAAAGCACCAGGCCCCCCAATCCACAGCGGTAACTACTAAGAGGCCTACAGAGACGCTGACATTGGCTGCGACGCCGACTGAGACGTCGACTGAAGCAGATAGGGGTAGATATAGGCATAGCGAAGGCAGCAGACCCCCCACTCGACAGCGGCAGCGACTGATTCGCCTACAGAGACGCTGACAGAGGCTGCGACTCCGACTAAGACGCCGACTGAGGAACATAGGAGTAGATATAGGCATAGAGAAGTCAGCAGACAACCCCAATCGACAGCGTCTGAGACGCCTACAGAGACGCTGACAGAGGCTGCGACGCTGACTGAAGCTGATAGGGGTAGATATAGGCATAGAGAAGGCAGCAGATCCCCCACTCGACACCGGCAGCGAGTGATTCGTCTAGAGAGGTGCTGAGAGAGGCTGCGACGGCGACTGAGACGCCTACTGAGGAAGATAGGAGTAGATATAGGCATAGAGAAGGCAGCAGACACACCCAATCGACAGCGGCAGTGACTGAGACGCCTACAGAGACGCTGACAGAGGCTGCGACGCCGAGTGAGACGCCGATTGAGGCAGATAGGGGTAGATATAGGCATAGAGAAGGCAGCATACCCCCCAATCAACAGCGGCATCCACTGAGACGCCTACAGAGACGCTGACAGAGGCTGAGACGCCGACTGAGGCAGATAGGGGTAAATATATTCATAGAGAAGGCAGCAGACCCCCAATCGAGAGCGGCAGCGACTGAGATGCCTTCAGAGACGCTGACAGAGGCTGCGACGCCTACTGAGACGCCGACTGAGGCAGAGAGGGTTAGACATAGGCATAGAGAAGGCAGCAGACCCCCCAATTTGACAGCGGCTGTGACTGAGACGCCTACAGAGACACTGACAGAGGCTGCGACGCCTACTGAGACGCCGACTGAGGCAGAGAGGGTTAGACATAGGCATAGAGAAGGCAGCAGACCCCCCAATCGACAGCAGCAGCGACTGAGATGCCTACAGAGACGCTGACAGAGGCTGCGACACCGACTGAGACGCCGACTGAGGCAGATACGGGTTAGATATAGGCATAGAGAAGGCAGCAGACCCCCCCACAATCGGCAGCGGCAGCGGCTGAGACGCCTACAGAGACCCTGGCAGATGTTGCGAAGCCGACTGAGATGCCAACTGAGGGAGATAGGGGTAAATATAGGCATAAAGAAGGCAGCAGACCCCCAATCGACAGTGGCAGCGACTGAGACGCCTACAGAGACGCTGACAGAGGCTGTGACGCCGACTGAGATGCCGACTGATTCAGATAGGGGTAGATATAGGCATAGAGAAGGCAGCAGAACCCCAATCGACAGTGGCAGTGACGGGGACGCCTACAGAAACGCTGACAGATGCTGTGACGCCGACTGAGACACCGACTGAGGCAGATAGGGGTAGATATCGGCATAGAGAAAGTAGCAGAACCCCCAATCGATAGCGGCAGCGACAGAGACGCTTACAGACGCTGCGACGCTGACAGAGGCTGCGACGACGACTGAGACGCCGACAGAGGCAGAGAGGGTTAGACATAGGCATAGAGAAGGCAGCAGACCCTTCAATCGACAGCGGAAACAACTGAGACGCCTACAGAGACGCTGATAGAGGTTGCGATGCCGACTGAGACGCCGACTGAAGGAGATAGGGGTAGATATAGGCATAGAGAAGGCAGCAGCCCCCAATCGACAATGGCAGCGACTGAGACGCCTACAGAGACGCTGACAGAGGCTGCGACGACGACTGAGACGCCGACTGAGGCAGAGAGGGTTAGACATAGGCATAGAGAAGGCAGCAGACCCCCCAATTTGACAGCGGCAGTGACTGAGACGCCTACAGAGACACTGACAGAGGCTGCGACGCCGACTGAGACGCCAAATGAGGCAGATTGGGGTAGATATAGGCATAGAGAAGGCAGCAGATCCCCCAATCGATAACGGCAGCGACTGAGACGCCTACAGAGACGCTGACAGAGGCTGCGACACCGACAGATGCAGAGAGGGTCAGACATAGGCATAAAGAAGGCAGCCGACCCCTCAATCGACAGCGGCAACAACTGAGACGCCTACAGACGCTAATAGAGGCTGCGACGCCGACTGAGATGCCAACTGAGGTAGATAATGGTAGATATAGGCATAGAGAAGGCAGCAGACACCCCCAATCGACAGCAGCGACTGAGACGCCTACAGAGACGCTGACAGAGGCTGCGACGCCGACTGAGACGCCGACTTAGGCAGATAGGGGTAGATATATGTATAGAGAAGGCAGCATACTCCCAATCAACAGCGGCATCGACTGAGACGCCTACAGAGACGCTGACAGAGGCTGCGACGCCGACTGAATCATATAGGGGTAGATATAGGCATAGAGAAGGCAGCAGACCCCCCAACCGACAGCAGCAACCACTGAGACGCCTACAGAGGCTGCGACACCCACAGACACGCCGACTGATGCAGATAGGGGTGGATATAGGCATAGAGAAGGTAGCAGACCCCCCACTTGATAGCGATAGCGACTGATTCGCCTACAGAGACGCTGACAGACGCTGCGACGTCGACTGAGACGCCGACTGAGGAAGATAGGAGTAGATATAGGCATAGAGAAGGCAGCAGACACCCCCAATCGACAGCGGCAGCGACTGAGACGCCTACAGAGACGCTGAAAGTGGCTGCGACGCCGACTGAGACGCCGACTGAGACGCCAACTGAGGCAGATAGGGGTAGATATAGGCATAGAGAAGGCAGCAGACCCCCCAATAAACAGCGGCAGCGACTGAGACGCCTACAGAGATGCTGACAGAGGCTGCGACGCCGACTGAGACGCCGACTGAGGCAGAAAGGGGTAGATATAGGCATAGAGAAGGCAGCAGACCCCCCAAATCGACAGCGGAAGCTACTGAGACGCCTACAGAGACGCTGACAGTGGCTGCGACGCCGACTGAGACAGATAGGGGTAGATATAGGCATAGAGAAAGCAGCAGACCCCGCCAATCGACAGCGGCAGCAACTGAGACGCCAACATCGATGCTGACAGAGGCTGCGACGCCGACTGAGACGCCGACTGAGGCAGATAGGGGTAGATATAGGCATAGAGAAGGCAGCAGACCCCCCAATCAACAGCTGTAGCGACTGAGACGCCTACAGAGACGCTGACAGAGGCTGCGAAGCCGACTGAGACGTCGACTGAGGCAGATAAGGTTAGATATAGGCATAGAGAAGGAAGCAGACCCCCAATCGACAGCGGAAGCGACTGAGACGCCTACAGAGATGTTGACAGAGGCTGCGACGCCGACTGAGACGCCGACTGAGGCAGATAGGGGTAGATATAGGCATAGAGAAAGCAGCAGACACCCCCAATCAACAGCAGCACCGACTGAGGCGCCTACAGAGACGCTGACAGACGCTGCAATGCCGACTGAGATGCCGTCTGAGGCAGATACGGGTAGATATAGGCATAGAGAAGGCAGCAGACCCCCGCCCCCCCAATCGACAGCGCCACCGACTGAGACGCCTACAGAGACGCTGACAGAGGCTGCGACGCCTACTGAGCCGGCGACTGAGGCAGATAGGAGTAGATATAGGCATAGAGAAGGCAGCAGACCCCCCAATCGACAGCGGCAACAACTGAGACGCCTACAGAGACGCTGACAGAGGCTGCGACGCCAACTGAGATGCCGACTGGGGCAGGTAGGGGTAGATATAAGCATAGAGAAGGCAGCAGACACCCCCAATCGACACCGGCAGCGACTGAGAAGCCTACAGAGACGCTGACAGAGGTTCCGTCGCCGACTGAGACGCCGACTGAGGCAGATAGAGATAGATATAGGCATAGAGAAGGCACCAGGCCCCCCAATCCACAGCGGCAACAACTAAGACGCCTACAGAGACGCTGACATTGGCTGCGACGCCGACTGAGACGTCGACTGAAGCAAATAGGGGTAGATATAGGCATAGAGAAGGCAGCAGACCCCCAATCGACAGTGGCAGTGACTGGGACGCCTACAGAAACGCTGACAGATGCTGTGACGCCGACTGAGACACCGACTGAGGCAGATAGGGGTAGATATCGGCATAGAGAAAGTAGCAGAACTCCCAATCGATAGCGGCAGCGACAGAGACGCCTACAGAGACGATTACAGACGCTGCGACGCTGACAGAGGCTGCGACGACGACTGAGACGCCGACAGAGGCAGAGAGGGTTAGACATAGGCATAGAGAAGGCGGCAGACCCTTCAATCGACAGCGGAAACAACTGATTCACCTACAGAGACGCTGACACAGGCTGCGATGCCGACTAAGACGCCGACTGAGGAACATAGGAGTAGATATGGGCATAGAGAAGGCAGCAGACACCCGCAATCGACTGCGTCTGAGACGGCTACAGAGACGCTGACAGAGGCTGCGACGCCGACTGAAGCAGATAGGGGTAGATATAGGCATAGAGAAGGCAGCAGACCCCCCAATCGACAGCAGCAACGACTGAGACGCCTACAGAGGCTGCGACGCCTACTGAGACGCCGACTGATGCATATTGGGGTAGATATAGCCATATAGAAGGCAGCAGACAACCCACTCGACAGTGGTAGCGACTGATTCGCCTACAGAGACGCTGACAGAGGCTGTGACGCCGACTGAGATGACGACTGATTCAGATAGGGGTAGATATAGGCATAGAGAAGGCAGCAGACCCCCAATCGACAGTGGCAGTGACTGGGACGCCTACAGAAACGCTGACAGATGCTGTGACGCCGACTGAGACACCGACTGAGGCAGATAGGGGTAGATATCGGCATAGAGAAAGTAGCAGAACCCCCAATCGATAGAGGCAGCGACAGAGACGCCTACAGAGATGCTTACAGACGCTGCGACGCTGACAGAGGCTGCGACGACGACTGAGACGCCGACAGAGGCAGAGAGGGTAAGACATAGGCATAGAGAAGGCAGCAGACCCTTCAATCGACAGCGGAAACAACTGAGACGCCTACAGAGACGCTGATAGAGGTTGCGATGCCGACTGAGACGCCGACTGAGGGAGATAGGGGTAGATATAGGCATAGAGAAGGCAGCAGCCCCCAATGGACAGTGGCAGCGACTGAGACGCCTACAGAGACGCTGACAGAGGCTGCGACGACGACTGAGACGCCGACTGAGGAAGAGAGGGTTAGACATAGGCATAGAGAAGGCAGCAGACCCCCCAATTTGACAGCGGCTGTGACTGAGACGCCTACAGAGACACTGATAGAGGCTGCGACGCCGACTGAGACGCCAAATGAGGCAGATTGGGGTAGATATAGGCATAGAGAAGGCAGCAGACCCCCAATCGACAACGGCAGCGACTGAGACGCCTACAGAGACGCTGACAGAGGCTGCGACACCGACAGATGCAGAGAGGGTCAGACATAGGCATAAAGAAGGCAGCCGACCCCTCAATCGACAGCGGCAACAACTGAGACGCCTACAGACGCTAATAGAGGCTGCGACGCCGACTGAGATGCCAACTGAGGTAGATAATGGTAGATATAGGCATAGAGAAGGCAGCAGACACCCCCAATCGACAGCAGCGACTGAGACGCCGACAGGGACGCTGACAGAGGCTGCGACGCCGACTGAGACGCCGACAGGGACGCTGACAGAGGCTGCGACGCCGACTGAGACGCCGACTGAGGCAGATAGGGGTAGATATATGTATAGAGAAGGCAGCATACCCCCAATCAACAGCGGCATCGACTGAGACGCCTACAGAGACGCTGACAGAGGCTGCGACGCGGACTGAATCAGATAGGTGTAGATATAGGCATAGAGAAGGCAGCAGACCCCCCAACCGACAGCAGCAACCACTCACACGCCTACAGAGGCTGCGACACCCACAGACACGCCGACTGATGCAGATAGGGGTGGATATAGGCATAGAGAAGGTAGCAGACCCCCCCACTTGATAGCGGTAGCGACTGATTCGCCTACAGAGACGCTGACAGACGCTGCGACGCCGACTGAGACGCCGACTGAGGAAGATAGGAGTAGATATAGGCATAGAGAAGGCAGCAGACACCCCCAATCGACAGCGGCAGCGACTGAAACGCCTACAGAGACGCTGACAGAGGCTGCGACGCCGACTGAGACGCCGACTGAGGCAGATTGGGGTAGATATAAGCATAGAGAAGGCAGGATACCCCCCCAATCAACAGCGGCATCGACTGAGACGCCTACTGAGACGCTGACAGAGGCTGCGACGCTGACTGAAGCTGGTAGGGGTAGATATAGGCATAGAGAAGGCAGCAGACCCCCTAATCGACAGCAGCAACGACTGAGACGCCTACAGAGGCTGCGACACCCACAGACACGCCGACTGATGCAGATAGGGGTGGATATAGGCATAGAGAAGGTAGCAGACCCCCCCACTTGATAGCGGTAGCGACTGATTCGCCTACAGAGACGCTGACAGACGCTGCGACGCCGACTGAGACGCCGACTGAGGAAGATAGGAGTAGATATAGGCATAGAGAAGGCAGCAGACCCCCCAATAAACAGCGGCAGCGACTGAGACGCCTACAGAGATGCTGACAGAGGCTGCGACGCCGACTGAGACGCCGACTGAGGCAGAAAGGGGTAGATATAGGCATAGAGAAGGCAGCAGACCCCCCCAATCGACAGCGGAAGCTACTGAGACGCCTACAGAGACGCTGACAGTGGCTGCGACGCCGACTGAGACGCCGACTGAGGCAGATAGGAGTAGATATAGGCATAGAGAAGGCAGCAGTCCCCCAATCGACAGCGGCAACAACTAAGACGCCTACAGAGACGCTGACAGAGGCTGCGACGCCAACTGAGATGCCGACTGGGGCAGGTAGGGGTAGATATAGGCATAGAGAAGGCAGCAGACACCCCCAATCGACACCGGCAGCGACTGAGAAGCCTACAGAGACGCTGACAGAGGTTCCGTCGCCGACTGAGACGCCGACTGAGGCAGATAGGGATAGATATAGGCATAGAGAAGGCACAAGGCATCCCAATCTACAGCGGCAACAACTAAGACGCCTACAGAGACGCTGAGATTGGCTGCGACGCCGACTGAGACGTCGACTGAAGCAAATAGGGGTAGATATAGGCATAGAGAAGGCAGCAGACCCCCCACTCGACAGCGGCAGCGACTGATTCGCGTACAGAGACGCTGACAGAGGCTGCGACGTCGACTAAGACGCCGACTGAGGAACATAGGAGTAGATATAGGCATAGAGAAGTCAGCAGACAACCCCAATCGACAGCGTCTGAGACGCCTACAGAGACGCTGACAGAGGCTGCGACGCTGACTGAAGCTGATAGGGGTAGATATAGGCATAGAGAAGGCAGCAGACCCGCCAATCGATAGCAGCAACGACTGAGACGCCTACAGAGGCTGCGACGCCCACTGAGACGCCGACTGATGCAGATAGGGGTAGCTAAAGGCATAGAGAAGGCAGCAGACCCCCCACTCGACACCGGCAGCGAGTGATTCGTCTAGAGAGACGCTGAGAGAGGCTGCGACGCCGACTGAGACGCCTACTGAGGAAGATAGGAGTAGATATAGGCATAGAGAAGGCAGCAGACACACCCAATCGACAGCGGCAGTGACTGAGACGCCTACAGAGACGCTGACAGAGGCTGCGACGCCGAGTGAGACGCCGATTGAGGCAGATAGGGGTAGATATAGGTATAGAGAAGGCAGCATACCCGCCAATTCACAGCGGCAGCGACTGAGACGCCAACAGAGATGCTGACAGAGGCTGCGTCGCCGATAGAGACGCCGACTGAGGCAGATAGGGGTAGATATAGGCATAGAGAAGGCAGCAGACCCCCCACTCGACACCGGCAGCGAGTGATTCGTCTAGAGAGACGCTGAGAGAGGCTGCGACGCCGACTGAGACGCCTACTGAGGAAGATAGGAGTAGATATAGGCATAGAGAAGGCAGCAGACACACCCAATCGACAGCGGCATCCACTGAGACGCCTACAGAGACGCTGACAGAGGCTGCGACGCCGACTGAGGCAGATAGGGGTAAATATATTCATAGAGAAGGCAGCAGACCCCCAATCGAGAGCGGCAGCGACTGAGATGCCTTCAGAGACGCTGACAGAGGCTGCGACGCCTACTGAGACGCCGACTGAGGCAGATAGGGGTAGATATAGGCATAGAGAAGGCAGCAGACCCGCCAATTCACAGCGGCAGCGACTGAGACGCCAACAGAGATGCTGAC
Source organism: Clusia tigrina (assembly GCA_920105625.2). Lineage (NCBI taxonomy): Eukaryota > Metazoa > Arthropoda > Insecta > Diptera > Clusiidae > Clusia > Clusia tigrina. The sequence continues at coordinate 71,052,686 of OV050031.1, read as the reverse complement.
AGAGGCTGCGTCGCCGATAGAGACGCCGACTGAGGCAGATAGGGGTAGATATAGGCATAGAGAAGGCAGCAGACCCCTCAATCGACAGCGGAAGCGACTGAGACGCCTACAGACGCTAATAGAGGCTGCGACGCCGACTGAGATGCCGACTGAGGCAGATAATGGTAGATAGAGGCATAGAGAAGGCAGCACACCCCCCAATCGACAGCAGCAGCGACTGAGATGCCTACAGAGACGCTGACAGAAGCTGCGACACCGACTGAGACGCCAACTGACGCAGATACGGGTTAGATATAGGCATAGAGAAGGCAGCAGACCCCCCCCCCCCACAATCGGCAGCGGCAGCGGGGTGAGACGCCTACAGAGACCCTGGCAGAGTTTGCGAAGCCGACTGAGATGCCAACTGAGGGAGATAGGGGTAGATATAGGCATAAAGAAGGCAGCAGAACCCCAATCGACAGTGGCAGCGACTGAGACGCCTACAGAGACGCTGACAGAGGCTGCGACACCGACTGAGATGCCGACTGATTCAGATAGGGGTAGATATAGGCATAGAGAAGGCAGCAGACCCCCAATCGACAGTGGCAGTGACTGGGACGCCTACAGAAACGCTGACAGAGGCTGTGACGCCGACTGAGACACCGACTGAGGCAGATAGGGTTAGATATCGGCATAGAGAAAGTAGCAGAACCCCCAATTGATAGCGGCAGCGACAGAGACGCCTACAGAGACGCTTACAGATGCTGCGACGCTGACAGAGGCTGCGACGACGACTGAGACGCCGACAGAGGCAGAGAGGGTTAGACATAGGCATAGAGAAGGCAGCAGACCCTTCAATCGACAGCGGCAACAACTGAGACGCCTACAGAGACGCTGATAGAGGTTGCGATGCCGACTGAGACGCCGACTGAGGGAGATAGGGGTAGATATAGGCATAGAGAAGGCAGCAGACCCCCAATCGACAGTGGCAGCGACTGAGACGCCTACAGAGGCTGCGACGACGACTGAGACGCCGACTGAGGCAGAGAGGGTTAGACATAGGCATAGAGAAGGCAGCAAACCCCCCAATTTGACAGCGGCTGTGACTGAGACGCCTACAGAGACACTGACAGAGGCTGCGACGCCGACTGAGACGCCAAGTGAGGCAGATTGGGGTAGATATAGGCATAGAGAAGGCAGCAGACCCCCGCCCCCCCAATCGACAGCGCCACCGACTGAGACGCCTACAGAGACGCTGACAGAGGTTCCGTCGCCGACTGAGATGCCGACTGAGGCAGATAGGGATAGATATAGGCATAGAGAAGGCACCAGGCATCCCAATCCACAGCGGCAACAACTAAGACGCCTACAGAGACGCTGAGATTGGCTGCGACGCCGACTGAGACGTCGACTGAAGCAAATAGGGGTAGATATAGGCATAGAGAAGGCAGCAGACCCCCCACTCGACAGCGGCAGCGACTGATTCGCGTACAGAGACGCTGACAGAGGCTGCGACGTCGACTAAGACCCCGACTGAGGAACATAGGAGTAGATATAGGCATAGAGAAGTCAGCAGACAACCCCAATCGACAGCGTCTGAGACGCCTACAGAGACTCTGACAGAGGCTGCGACGCTGACTGAAGCTGATAGGGGTAGATATAGGCATAGAGAAGGCAGCAGACCCGTCAATCGATAGCAGCAACGACTGAGACGCCTACAGAGGCTGCGACGCCCACTGAGACGCCGACTGATGCAGATAGGGGTAGCTAAAGGCATAGAGAAGGCAGCAGACCCCCCACTCGACACCGGCAGCGAGTGATTCGTCTAGAGAGACGTTGAGAGAGGCTGCGACACCGACAGATGCAGAGAGGGTCATACATAGGCATAAAGAAGGCAGCCGACCCCTCAATCGACAGCGGCAACAACTGAGACGCCTACAGACGCTAATAGACGCTGCGACGCCGACTGAGATGCCAACTGAGGTAGATAATGGTAGATATAGGCATAGAGAAGGCAGCAGACACCCCCAATCGACAGCAGCGACTGAGACGCATACAGAGACGCTGACAGAGGCTGCGACGCCGACTGAGACGCCGACTGAGGCAGATAGGGGTAGATATATGCATAGAGAAGGCAGCATACCCCCAATCAACAGCGGCATCGACTGAGACGCCTACAGAGACGCTGACAGAGGCTGCGACGCCGACTGAATCAGATAGGGGTAGATATAGGCATAGAGAAGGCAGCAGACCCCCCAACCGACAGCAGCAACCACTGAGACGCCTACAGAGGCTGCGACACCCACAGACACGCCGACTGATGCAGATAGGGGTGGATATAGGCATAGAGAAGGTAGCAGACCCCCCACTTGATAGCGGCAGCGACTGATTCGCCTACAGAGACGCTGACAGACGCTGCGACGCCGACTGAGACGCCGACTGAGGAAGATAGGAGTAGATATAGGCATAGAGAAGGTAGCAGACACCCCCAATCGACAGGGGCAGCGACTGAAACGCCTACAGAGACGCTGACAGAGGCTGCGACGCCGACTGAGACGCCGACTGAGGCAGATTGGGGTAGATATAGGCATAGAGAAGGCAGCAGACCCCCCCAATCGACAGCGGAAGCTACTGAGACGCCTACAGAGACGCTGACAGTGGCTGCGACGCCGACTGAGACGCCGACTGAGACAGATAGGGGTAGATATAGGCATAGAGAAAGCAGCAGACCCCGCCAATCGACAGCGGCAGCAACCGAGACGCCAACATAGATGCTGACAGAGGCTGCGACGCCGACTGAGGCAGATAGGGGTAGATATAGGCATAGAGAAGGCAGCAGACCCCCCCAATCAACAGCTGTAGCGACTGAGACGCCTACAGATACGCTGACAGAGGCTGCGAAGCCGACTGAGACGTCGACAGAGGCAGATAAGGTTAGATATAGGCATAGAGAAGGCAGCAGACCCCCAATCGACAGCGGCAGCGACTGAGACGCCTACAGAGACGCTGACAGAGGCTGCGACGCCTACTGACCCGCCGACTGAGGCAGATAGCTGTAGATATAGGCATAGAGAAGGCAGCAGACCCCCAATCGACAGCGAAAGCGACTGAGACACCTACAGGGACGCTGACAGTGGCTGCGACGCCGACTGAGACGCCGACTGAGGTAGAGAGGGGTAGACATAGGCATAGAGAAGGCAGCAAACCCCCCAATCGACAGCGGCAACAACTGAGACACCTACAGAGACGCTGACAGAGGCTGCGACGCCGACTGAGACGCCGACTGAGGCACATTGGGGTAGATATAGGCATAGAGAAGGCAGCAGACCCCCCAATCGACAGCAACATCCATTGAGACGCCTACAGAGGTTGCGACGCCCACTGACACGGCGACTGATGCAGATAGGGGTAGATATAGGCATAGAGAAGGTAGCAGACCCCCCACTCGACAGCGGCAGCGACTGATTCGCCTAGAGAGACGCTGGCAGAGGTTGCGACGCCGACTGAGACGCCGACAGAGGCAGATAGGGGTAGATATAGGCATAGAGAAGGCAGCATACCCCCAATCAACAGCGGCATCGACTGAGACGCCTACAGAGACGCTGACAGAGGCTGCGACGCCGACTGAATCAGATAGGGGTAGATATAGGCATAGAGAAGGCAGCAGACCCCCCAACCGACAGCAGCAACCACTGAGACGCCTACAGAGGCTGCGACACCCACAGACACGCCGACTGATGCAGATAGGGGTGGATATAGGCATAGAGAAGGTAGCAGACCCCCCACTTGATAGCGGCAGCGACTGATTCGCCTACAGAGACGCTGACAGACGCTGCGACGCCGACTGAGACGCCGACTGAGGAAGATAGGAGTAGATATAGGCATAGAGAAGGCAGCAGACACCCCCAATCGACAGGGGCAGCGACTGAAACGCCTACAGAGACGCTGACAGAGGCTGCGACGCCGACAGAGACGCCGACTGAGGCAGATTGGGGTAGATATAGGCATAGAGAAGGCAGCAGACCCCCCCAATCGACAGCGGAAGCTACTGAGACGCCTACAGAGACGCTGACAGTGGCTGCGACGCCGACTGAGACGCCGACTGAGACAGATAGGGGTAGATATAGGCATAGAGAAGGCAGCAGACACCCCCAATCGACAGGGGCAGCGACTGAAACGCCTACAGAGACGCTGACAGAGGCTGCGACGCCGACAGAGAAGCCGACTGAGGCACATTGGGGTAGATATAGGCATAGAGAAGGCAGCAGACCCCCCAATCGACAGCAACATCCATTGAGACGCCTACAGAGGCTGCGACGCCCACTGACACGGCGACTGATGCAGATAGGGGTAGCTAAAGGCATAGAGAAGGCAGCAGACCCCCCACTCGACACCGGCAGCGAGTGATTCGTCTAGAGAGACGCTGACAGAGGCTGCGACGCCGACTGAGACGCCGACTGAGGAAGATAGGAGTAGATATAGGCATAGAGAATGCAGCAGACACACCCAAGCGACAGCGGCAGTGACTGAGACGCCTACAGAGACGCTGACAGAGGCTGCGACGCCGAGTGAGACTCCGATTGAGGCAGATAGGGGTAGAAATAGGCATAGAGAAAGCAGCATACCCCCCAATCAACAGCGGCATCCACTGCGACGCCGACAGAGACGCTGACAGAGGCTGCGACGCCGACTGAGGCAGATAGGGGTAAATATATTCATAGAGAAGGCAGCAGACCCCCAATCGAGAGCGGCAGCGACTGAGATGCCTTCAGAGACGCTGACAGAGGCTGCGACGCCTACTGAGACGCCGACTGAGGCAGATAGGGGTAGATATAGGCATAGAGAAGGAGCAGACCCGCCAATTCACAGCGGCAGCGACTGAAACGCCAACAGAGATGCTGACAGAGGCTGCGACGCCGATAGAGACGCCGACTGAGGCAGATAGGGATAGATATAGGCATAGAGAAGGCAGCAGACCCCCCAATCGAGAGCGGAAGCGACTGAGACGCCTACAGACGCTAATAGAGGCTGCGACGCCGACTGAGATGCCGACTGAGGCAGATAATGGTAGATAGAGGCATAGAGAAGACAGCAGACCACCCAATCGACAGCAGCAGCGACTGAGATGCCTACAGAGGCGCTGACAGAGGCTGCGACACCGACTGAGACGCCGACTGAGGCAGATACGGGTTAGATATAGGTATAGAGAAGGCAGCAGACCCTTAATCGACAGTGGTAGTGACTGGGACGCCTACAGAGACGTTGACAGAGGCTGTGACGCCGACTGAGATACCGACTGAGGCAGATAGGGGTAGATATCGGCATAGAGAAAGCAGCAGAACCCCCAATCGATAGCGGCAGCGACAGAGACGCCTACAGAGACGCTTACGGACGCTGCGACGCTGACAGAGGCTGCGACGACGACTGAGACGCCGACAGAGGCAGAGAGGGTTAGACATAGGCATAGAGAAGGCAGCAGACCCTTCAATCGACAGCGGAAACAACTGAGACGCCTACAGAGACGCTGATAGAGGTTGCGATGCCGACAGAGACTCCGACTGAGGGAGATAGAGGTAGATATAGGCATAGAGACGGCAGCAGACCCCCAATCGACAGTGGCAGCGACTGAGACGCCTACAGAGACGCTGACAGAGGCTGCGACGATGACTGAGACGCCGACTGAGGCAGAGAGGGTTAGACATAGGCACAGAGAAGGCAGCAGACCCCCCAATTTGACAGCGGCTGTGACTGAGACGCCTACAGAGACACTGACAGAGGCTGCGACGCCGACTGAGACGCCAAATGAGGCAGATTGGGGTAGATATAGGCATAGAGAAGGCAGCAGACCCCTAAATCGACAATGGCAGCGACTGAGACCCCTACAGAGACGCTGAAAGAGGCTGCGACACCGACAGATGCAGAGAGGGACAGACATAGGCATAAAGAAGGCAGCCGACCCCTCAATCGACAGCGGCAACAACTGAGACGCCTACAGACGCTAATAGAGGCTGCGACGACGACTGAGATGCCAACTGAGGTAGATAATGGTAGATATAGGCATAGAGAAGGCAGCATACCCCCCAATCAACAGCGGCATCGACTGAGACGCCTACAGAGACGCTGACAGAGGCTGCGACGCCGACTGAATCAGATAGGGGTAGATATTGGCATAGAGAAGGCAGCAGACCCCCCAACCGACAGCAGCAACCACTGAGACGCCTAGAGAGGCTGCGACACCCACAGACACGCCGACTGATGCAGATAGGGGTAGATATAGGCATATAGAAGGTAGCAGACCCCCCACTCGATAGCGGCAGCGACTGATTCGCATACCGAAAAGCTGACAGACGCTGCGACGCCGACTGAGACGCCGACTGAGGAAGATAGGAGTAGATATAGGCATAGAGAAGGCAGCAGACACCCCCAATCGGCAGTGGCAGCGGCTGAGACGCCTACAGAGACCCTGGCAGAGGTTGCGAAGCCGACTGAGACGCCAACTGAGGGAGATAGGGGTAGATATAGGCATAAAGAAGGCAGCAGACCCCCAATCGACAGTGGCAGCGACTGAGACGCCTACAGAGACGCTGACAGAGGTTGCGACGCCGACTGAGATGCCGACTGATTCAGATAGGGGTAGATATAGGCATAGAGAAGGCAGCAGACCCTTCAATCGACAGCGGAAACAACTGAGGCGCCTACAGAGACGCTGATAGAGGTTGCGATGCCGACTGAGACTCCGACTGAGGGAGATAGGGGTAGATATAGGCATAGAGAAAGCAGCAGACCCCCAATCGACAGTGGCAGCGACTGAGACGCCTACAGAGACACTGACAGAGGCTGCGACGACGACTGAGACGCCTACAGAGACGCTGCCAGAGGCTGCGACGCCGACTGAATCAGATAGGGGTAGATATTGGCATAGAGAAGGCAGCAGACCCCCCAATCGACAGCAGCAACCACTGAGACGCCTACAGAGGCTGCGACGCCCACTGACACGCCGACTGATGCAGATAGGGGTAGATATAGGCATAGAGAAGGTAGCAGACCCCCCACTCGACAGCGGCAGCGACTGATTCGCCTACAGAGACGCTGACAGACGCAGCAACGCCGACTGAGACGCCGACTGAGGAAGATAGGAGTAGATATAGGCATAGAGAAGGCAGCAGACACCCCCAATCGACAGCGGCAGCAACTGAGACGCCTACAGAGACGCTGACAGAGGCTGCGACGCTGACTGAGACGCCGACAGAGGCAGATAGGGGTAGATATAGGCATAGAGAAGGCAGCATACCCCCCAATCAACAGCGGCATCGACTGAGACGCCTACAGAGACGCTGACAGAGGCTGCGACGCTGACTGAAGCAGATAGGGGTAGATATAGGCATAGAGAAGGCAGCAGACCCCCCCAATCGACAGCGGAAGCGACTGAGATACCTACAGAGACGCAGACAGTGGCTGCGACGCCGACTAAGACGCCGACTGAGGCAGATAGGGGTAGATATAGGCATAGAGAAAGCAGCAGATCCCCCAATCGACAGCGGAAGCGACTGAGACGCCTACAGAGACACTGACAGAGGCTGCGACGCCGACTGAGACGCCAACTGAGACGCCGACTGAGGCAGATAGGAGTAGATATAGGCATAGAGAAGGCAGCAGACCCCCCAATCGACAGCGGAAGCGACTGAGACGCCTAGAGAGACGCTGACAGTGGCTCCGACGCCGACTGAGACGTAGACTGAGGCAGATAGGGGCAGATATAGGTATAGAGAAAGCAGCAGACCCCCACAATCGACAGCGGAAGCGACTGAGACGCCTACAGAGACGCTGACAGTGGCTGCGACGCCGACTGAGACGCCGACTGAGGCAGATAGGGGTAGATATGGGCATAGAGAAAGCAGCAGATACCCCCAATCAAAAGCAACACCGACTGAGACGCCTACAGAGACGCTGACAGAGGCTGCGACGCCGACTGAGATGCCGATTGAGGCAGATACCGGTAGATATAGGCATAGAGAAGGCAGCAGACCCCCGCCCCCAATTGACAGCGCCACCGACTGAGACGCCTACAGAGACGCTGACAGAGGCTGCGACGCCTAGTGAGCCGCCGACGGAGGCAGATATGTGTAGATATAGGCATATAGAAGGCAGCAGACTCCCCACTTGACAGCGGCAGCGACTGATTCGCCTACAGAGACGCTGACAGAGGCTGCGACGCCGACTGAGACGTCGACTGAAGCAGATAGGGGTAGATATAGGCATAGAGAAGGCAGCAGACCCCCCACTCGACAGCGGCAGCGACTGATTCGCCTACAGAGACGCTGACAGAGGCTGCGACGCCGACTAAGACGCCGACTGAGGAACATAGGAGTAGATATAGGCATAGAGAAGTCAGCAGACAACCCCAATCGACAGCGTCTGAGACGCCTACAGAGACGCTGACAGAGGCTGCGACGCTGACTGAAGCTGATAGGGGTAGATATAGGCATAGAGAAGGCAGCAGATCCCCCAATCGATAGCAGCAACGACTGAGACGCCTACAGAGGCTGCGACGCCCACTGAGACGCCGACTGATGCAGATAGGGGTAGCTAAAGGCATAGAGAAGGCAGCAGACCCCCCACTCGACACCGGCAGCGAGTGATTCGTCTAGAGAGACGCTGACAGAGGCTGCGACGCCGACTGAGACGCCGACTGAGGAAGATATGAGTAGATATAGGCATAGAGAATGCAGCAGACACACCCAAGCGACAGCGGCAGTGACTGAGACGCCTACAGAGACGCTGACAGAGGCTGCGACGCCGAGTGAGACTCCGATTGAGGCAGATAGGGGTAGAAATAGGCATAGAGAAAGCAGCATACCCCCCAATCAACAGCGGCATCCACTGCGACACCGACAGAGACGCTGACAGAGGCTGCGACGCCGACTGAGGCAGATAGGGGTAAATATATTCATAGAGAAGGCAGCAGACCCCCAATCGAGAGCGGCAGCGACTGAGATGCCTTCAGAGACGCTGACAGAGGCTGCGACGCCTACTGAGACGCCGACTGAGGCAGATAGGGGTAGATATAGGCATAGAGAAGGCAGCAGACCCGCCAATTCACAGCGGCAGCGACTGAAACGCCAACAGAGATGCTGACAGAGGCTGCGACGCCGATAGAGACGCCGACTGACGCAGATAGGGGTAGATATAGGCATGGAGAAGGCAGCAGACCCCCCAATCGAGAGCGGAAGTGACTGAGACGCCTACAGACGCTAATAGAGGCTGCGACGCCGATTGAGATGCCGACTGAGGCAGATAATGGTAGATAGAGGCATAGAGAAGACAGCAGACCCCCCAATCGACAGCAGCAGCAACTGAGATACCTACAGAGACGCTGACAGAGGCTGCGACACCGACTGAGGCAGATACGGGTTAGATATAGGTATAGAGAAGGCAGCAGACCCTTAATCGACAGTGGCAGTGACTGGGACGCCTACAGAGACGTTGACAGAGGCTGTGACGCCGACTGAGATACCTACTGAGGCAGATAGGGGTAGATATCGGCATAGAGAAAGCAGCAGAACCCCCAATCGATAGCGGCAGCGACAGAGACGCCTACAGAGACGCTTACAGACGCTGCGACGCTGACAGAGGCTGCGACGACGACTGAGACGCCGACAGAGGCAGAGAGGGTTAGACATAGGCATAGAGAAGGCAGCAGACCCTTCAATCGACAGCGGAAACAACTGAGACGCCTACAGAGACGCTGATAGAGGTTGCGATGCCGACTGAGACTCCGACTGAGGGAGATATAGGTAGATATAGGCATAGAGAAGGCAGCAGACCCCCAATCGACAGTGGCAGCGACTGAGACGCCTACAGAGACGCTGACAGAGGCTGCGACGACGACTGAGACGCCGACTGAGGCAGAGAGGGTTAGACATAGGCATAGAGAAGGCAGCAGACCCCCCAATTTGACAGCGGCTGTGACTGAGACGCCTACAGAGACACTGACAGAGGGTGCGACGCCGACTGAGACGCCAAATGAGGCAGATTGGGGTAGATATAGGCATAGAGAAGGCAGCAGACCCCCCAATCGACAATGGCAGCGACTGAGACCCCTACAGAGACGCTGAAAGAGGCTGCGACACCGACAGATGCAGAGAGGGACAGACATAGGCATAAAGAAGGCAGCCGACCCCTCAATCGACAGCGGCAACAACTGAGACGCCTACAGACGCTAATAGAGGCTGCGACGACGACTGAGATGCCAACTGAGGTAGATAATGGTAGATATAGGCATAGAGAAGGCAGCAGACACCCCCAATCGACAGCAGCGACTGAGACGCCTGCAGAGACGCTGACAGAGGCTGCGACGCCGACTGAGACGCCGACTGAGGCAGATAGGGGTAGATATAGGTATAGGGAAGGCAGCATACCCCCCAATCAACAGCGGCATCGACTGAGACGCCTACAGAGACGCTGACAGAGGCTGCGACGCCGGCTGAATCAGATAGGGGTAGATATTGGCATAGAGAAGGCAGCAGACCCCCCAACCGACAGCAGCAACCACTGAGACGCCTAGAGAGGCTGCGACACCCACAGACACGCCGACTGATGCAGATAGGGGTAGATATAGGCATATAGAAGGTAGCAGACCCCCCACTCGATAGCGGCAGCGACTGATTCGCATACCGAAAAGCTGACAGAGGCTGCGACGCCGACTGAGACGCCGACTGAGGAAGATAGGAGTAGATATAGGCATAGAGAAGGCAGCAGACACCCTCAATCGGCAGTGGCAGCGGCTGAGACGCCTACAGAGACCCTGGCAGAGGTTGCGAAGCCGACTGAGACGCCAACTGAGGGAGATAGGGGTAGATATAGGCATAAAGAAGGCAGCAGACCCCCAATCGACAGTGGCAGCGACTGAGACGCCTACAGAGACGCTGACAGAGGTTGCGACGCCGACTGAGATGCCGACTGATTCAGATAGGGGTAGATATAGGCATAGAGAAGGCAGCAGACCCTTCAAATGACAGCGGAAACAACTGAGACGCCTACAGAGACGCTGATAGAGGTTGCGATGCCGACTGAGACTCCGACTGAGGGAGTAGATATAGGCATAGAGAAAGCAGCAGACCCCCAATCGACAGTGGCAGCGACTGAGACGCCTACAGAGACACTGACAGAGGCTGCGACGACGACTGAGACGCCGACTGAGGCAGAGAGGGTTAGACATAGGCATAGAGAAGGCAGCAGACCCCCCAATTTGGCAGCGGCTGTGACTGAGACGCCTACAGAGACACTGACAGAGGGTGCGACGCCGACTGAGACGCCAAATGAGGCAGATTGGGGTAGATATAGGCATAGAGAAGGCAGCAGACCCCCCAATCGACAATGGCAGCGACTGAGACCCCTACAGAGACGCTGAAAGAGGCTGCGACACCGACAGATGCAGAGAGGGACAGACATAGGCATAAAGAAGGCAGCCGACCCCTCAATCGACAGCGGCAACAACTGAGACGCCTACAGACGCTAATAGGGGCTGCGACGACGACTGAGATGCCAACTGAGGTAGATAATGGTAGATATAGGCATAGAGAAGGCAGCAGACACCCCCAATCGACAGCAGCGACTGAGACGCCTACAGAGACGCTGACAGAGGCTGCGACGCCGACTGAATCAGATAGGGGTAGATATTGGCATAGAGAAGGCAGCAGACCCCCCAACCGACAGCAGCAACCACTGAGACGCCTAGAGAGGCTGCGACACCCACAGACACGCCGACTGATGCAGATAGGGGTAGATATAGGCATATAGAAGGTAGCAGACCCCCCACTCGATAGCGGCAGCGACTGATTCGCATACAGAGACGCTGACAGAGGCTGCGACGCCGACTGAATCAGATAGGGGTAGATATAGGCATAGAGAAGGCAGCAGACCCCCCAACCGACATCAGCAACCACTGACACGCCTACAGAGGCTGCGACACCCACAGATACGGCGACTGATGCAGATAGGGGTGGATATAGGCATAGAGAAGGTAGCAGACCCCCCACTTGATAGCGGTAGCGACTGATTCGCCTACAGAGACGCTGACAGACGCTGCGACGCCGACTGAGACGCCGACTGAGGAAGATAGGAGTAGATATAGGCATAGAGAAGGCAGCAGACACCCCCAATCGACAGCGGCAGCGACTGAAACGCCTACAGAGACGCTGACAGAGGCTGCGACGCCGACTGAGACGCCGACTGAGGCAGATTGGGGTAGATATAAGCATAGAGAAGGCAGGATACCCCCCCAATCAACAGCGGCATCGACTGAGACGCCTACAGAGACGCTGACAGAGGCTGCGACGCTGACTGAAGCTGATAGGGGTAGATATAGGCATAGAGAAGGCAGCAGACCCCCCAATCGACAGCAGCAACGACTGAGACGCCTACAGAGACTGCGACGCCTACTGAGATGCCGACTGATGCAGATAGGGGTAGATATAGGCATATAGAAGGCAGCAGACAACCCACTCGACAGCGGTAGCGACTGATTCGCCTACAGAGACGCTGACAGAGGCTGCGACGCCGACTGAGACGCAGACTGTGGAAGATAGGAGTAGATATAGGCATAGAGAAGGCAGCCGGCACCCCCAATCGACAGCGACTGAGACGCCTACAGAGACGCTGAAAGTGGCTGCGACGCCGACTGAGACGCCGACTGAGGCAGATAGGGGTAGATATGGGCATAGAGAAAGCAGCAGATACCCCCAATCAAAAGCAACACCGACTGAGACGCCTACAGAGACGCTGACAGAGGCTGCGACGCCGACTGAGATGCCGATTGAGGCAGATACCGGTAGATATAGGCATAGAGAAGGCAGCAGACCCCCGCCCCCAATTGACAGCGCCACCGACTGAGACGCCTACAGAGACGCTGACAGAGGCTGCGACGCCTAGTGAGCCGCCGACGGAGGCAGATAGGTGTAGGTATAGGCATATAGAAGGCAGTAGACTCCCCACTTGACAGCGGCAGCGACTGATTCGCCTACAGAGACGCTGACAGAGGCTGCGACGCCGACTGAGGCAGATAGGGGCAGATATAGGTATAGAGAAAGCAGCAGACCCCCACAATCGACAGCGGAAGCGACTGAGACGCCTACAGAGACGCTGACAGTGGCTGCGACGCCGACTGAGACGCCGACTGAGGCAGATAGGGGTAGATATGGGCATAGAGAAAGTAGCAGATACCCCCAATCAAAAGCAACACCGACTGAGACGCCTACAGAGACGCTGACAGAGGCTGCGACGCCGACTGAGATGCCGATTGAGGCAGATACCGGTAGATATAGGCATAGAGAAGGCAGCAGACCCCCGCCCCCAATTGACAGCGCCACCGACTGAGACGCCTACAGAGACGCTGACAGAGGCTGCGACGCCTAGTGAGCCGCCGACGGAGGCAGATAGCTGTAGGTATAGGCATATAGAAGGCAGCAGACTCCCCACTTGACAGCGGCAGCGACTGATTCGCCTACAGAGACGCTGACAGAGGCTGCGACGCCGACTGAGACGTCGACTGAAGCAGATAGGGGTAGATATAGGCATAGAGAAGGCAGCAGACCCCCCACTCGACAGCGGCAGCGACTGATTCGCCTACAGAGACGCTGACAGACGCTGCGACGCCGACTGAGACGCCGACTGAGGAAGATAGGAGTAGATATAGGCATAGAGAAGGCAGCAGACACCCTCAATCGGCAGTGGCAGCGGCTGAGACGCCTACAGAGACCCTGGCAGAGGTTGCGAAGCCGACTGAGACGCCAACTGAGGGAGATAGGGGTAGATATAGGCATAAAGAAGGCAGCAGACCCCCAATCGACAGTGGCAGCGACTGAGACGCCTACAGAGACGCTGACAGAGGTTGCGACGCCGACTGAGATGCTGACTGATTCAGATAGGGGTAGATATAGGCATAGAGAAGGCAGCAGACACCCCCAATCGACAGCAGCGACTGAGACGCCTACAGAGACGCTGCCAGAGGCTGCGACGCCGACTGAATCAGATAGGGGTAGATATAGGCATAGAGAAGGTAGCAGACCCCCCACTCGACAGCGGCAGCGACTGATTCGCCTACAGAGACGCTGACAGACGCAGCAACGCCGACTGAGACGCCGACTGAGGAAGATAGGAGTAGATATAGGCATAGAGAAGGCAGCAGACACCCCCAATCGACAGCGGCAGAAACTGAGACGCCTACAGAGACGCTGACAGAGGCTGCGACGCTGACTGAGACGCCGACAGAGGCAGATAGGGGTAGATATAGGCATAGAGAAGGCAGCATACCCCCCAATCAACAGCGGCATCGACTGAGACGCCTACAGAGACGCTGACAGAGGCTGCAATGCTGACTGAAGCAGATAGGGGTAGATATAGGCATATAGAAGGCAGCAGACCCTTCAATCGACAGCGGAAACAACTGAGACGCCTACAGAGACGCTGATAGAGGTTGCGATGCGGACTGAGACGCCGACTGAGGGAGATAGGGGTAGATATAGGCATAGAGAAGGCAGCAGCCCCCAATCGACAGTGGCAGCGACTGAGACGCCTACAGAGACACTGACAGAGGCTGCGACGCCGACTGAGACGCCAAATGAGGCTGATTGGGGTAGATATAGGCATAGAGAAGGCAGCAGACCCCCCAATCGACAACGGCAGCGACTGAGACGCCTACAGAGACGCTGACAGAGGCTGCGACACCGACAGATGCAGAGAGGGTCAGACATAGGCATAAAGAAGGCAGCCGACCCCTCAATCGACAGCGGCAACAACTGAGACGCCTACAGACGCTAATAGAGGCTGCGACGCCGACTGAGATGCCAACTGAGGTAGATAATGGTAGATATAGGCATAGAGAAGGCAGCAGACACCCCCAATCGACAGCAGCGACTGAGACGCCTACAGGGACGCTGACAGAGGCTGCGACGCCGACTGAGACGCCGACTGAGGCAGATAGGGGTAGATATATGTATAGAGAAGGCAGCATACCCCCAATCAACAGCGGCATCGACTGAGACGCCTACAGAGACGCTGACAGAGGCTGCGACGCCGACTGAATCAGATAGGGGTAGATATAGGCATAGAGAAGGCAGCAGACCCCCCAACCGACATCAGCAAACACTGACACGCCTACAGAGGCTGCGACACCCACAGATACGGCGACTGATGCAGATAGGGGTGGATATAGGCATAGAGAAGGTAGCAGACCCCCCACTTGATAGCGGTAGCGACTGATTCGCCTACAGAGACGCTGACAGACGCTGGACGCCGACTGAGACGCCGACTGAGGAAGATAGGAGTAGATATAGGCATAGAGAAGGCAGCAGACACCCCCAATCGACAGCGGCAGCGACTGAAACGCCTACAGAGACGCTGACAGAGGCTGCGACGCCGACTGAGACGCCGACTGAGGCAGATTGGGGTAGATATAAGCATAGAGAAGGCAGGATACCCCCCCAATCAACAGCGGCATCGACTGAGACGCCTACAGAGACGCTGACAGAGGCTGCGACGCTGACTGAAGCTGATAGGGGTAGTTATAGGCATAGAGAAGGCAGCAGACCCCCCAATCGACAGCAGCAACGACTGAGACGCCTACAGAGGCTGCGACGCCTACTGAGATGCCGACTGATGCAGATAGGGGTAGATATAGGCATATAGAAGGCAGCAGACAACCCACTCGACAGCGGTAGCGACTGATTCGCCTACAGAGACGCTGACAGAGGCTGCGACGCCGACTGAGACGCAGACTGTGGAAGATAGGAGTAGATATAGGCATAGAGAAGGCAGCCGGCACCCCCAATCGACAGCGACTGAGACGCCTACAGAGACGCTGAAAGTGGCTGCGACGCCGACTGAGACGCCGACTGAGACGCCGACTGAGGCAGATAAGGTTAGATATAGGCATAGAGAAGGAAGCAGACCCCCAATCGACAGCGGAAGCGACTGAGACGCCTACAGAGACGCTGACAGAGGCTGCGAAGCCGACTGAGACGTCGACTGAGGCAGATAAGGTTAGATATAGGCATAGAGAAGGAAGCAGACCCCCAATCGACAGCGGAAGCGACTGAGACGCCTACAGAGATGTTGACAGAGGCTGCGACGCCGACTGAGACGCCGACTGAGGCAGATAGGGGTAGATATAGGCATAGAGAAAGCAGCAGACACCCCCAATCAACAGCAGCACCGACTGAGGCGCCTACAGAGACGCTGACAGACGCTGCAATGCCGACTGAGATGCCGACTGAGGCAGATACGGGTAGATATAGGCATAGAGAAGGCAGCAGACCCCCGCCCCCCCAATCGACAGCGCCACCGACTGAGACGCCTACAGAGACGCTGACAGAGGCTGCGACGCCTACTGAGCCGCCGACTGAGGCAGATAGGGGTAGATATAGGCATAGAGAAGGCAGCAGACCCTCCAATCGACAGCGGCAACAACTGAGACGCCTACAGAGACGCTGACAGAGGCTGCGACGCCAACTGAGATGCCGACTGGGGCAGGTAGGGGTAGATATAGGCATAGAGAAGGCAGCAGACACCCCCAATCGACACCGGCAGCGACTGAGAAGCCTACAGAGACGCTGACAGAGGTTCCGTCGCCGACTTAGACGCCGACTGAGGCAGATAGGGATAGATATAAGCATAGAGAAGGCACCAGGCCCCCCAATCCACAGCGGCAACTACTAAGACGCCTACAGAGACGCTGAGATTGGCTGCGACGCCGACTGAGACGTCGACTGAAGCAAATAGGGGTAGATATAGGCATAGAGAAGGCAGCTGACCCCCCACTCGACAGCGGCAGCGACAGATTCGCCTACAGAGACGCTGACAGAGGCTGCGACGTCGACTAAGACGCCGACTGAGGAACATAGGAGTAGATATGGGCATAGAGAAGTCAGCAGACAACCCTAATCGACAGCGTCTGAGACGCCTACAGAGACGCTGACAGAGGCTGCGACGCTGAATGAAGCTGATAGGGGTAGATATAGGCATAGAGAAGGCAGCAGACCCGCCAATCGATAGCAGCAACGACTGAGACGCCTACAGAGGCTGCGACGCCCACTGAGACGCCGACTGATGCAGATAGGGGTAGCTAAAGGCATAGAGAAGGCAGCAGACCACCCACTCGACACCGGCAGCGAGTGATTCGTCTAGAGAGACGCTGAGAGAGGCTGCGACGCCGACTGAGACGCCTACTGAGGAAGATAGGAGTAGATATAGGCATAGAGAAGGCAACAGACCCGCCAATTCACAGCGGCAGCGACTGAGACGCCAACAGAGATGCTGACAGAGGCTGCGTCGCCGATAGAGACGCCGACTGAGGCAGATAGGGGTAGATATAGGCATAGAGAAGGCAGCAGACCCCTCAATCGACAGCGGAAGCGACTGAGACGCCTACAGACGCTAATAGAGGCTGCGACGCCGACTGAGATGCCGACTGAGGCAGATAATGGTAGATAGAGGCATAGAGAAGGCAGCAGACCCCCCCAATCGACAGCAGCAGCGACTGAGATGCCTACAGAGACGCTGACAGAGGCTGCGACACCGACTGAGACGCCGACTGACGCAGATACGGGTTAGATATAGGCATAGAGAAGGCAGTAGACCCCCCACAATCGGCAGCGGCAGCGGCTGAGACGCCTACAGAGACCCTGGCAGAGTTTGCGAAGCCGACTGAGATGCCAACTGAGGAAGATAGGGGTAGATATAGGCATAAAGAAGGCAGCAGAACCCCAATCGACAGTGGCAGCGACTGAGACGCCTACAGAGACGCTGACAGAGGCTGCGACGCCGACTGAGATGCCGACTGATTCAGATAGGGGTAGATATAGGCATAGAGAAAGCAGCAGACCCCCAATCGACAGTGGCAGTGACTGGGACGCCTACAGAAACGCTGACAGAGGCTGTGACGCCGACTGAGACACCGACTGAGGCAGATAGGGGTAGATATCGGCATAGAGAAAGTAGCAGAACCCCCAATCGATAGCGGCAGCGGCAGAGATGCCTACAGAGACGCTTACAGATGCTGCGACGCTGACAGAGGCTGCGACGACGACTGAGACGCCGACAGAGGCAGAGAGGGTTAGACATAGGCATAGAGAAGGCAGCAGACCCTTCAATCGACAGCGGCAACAACTGAGACGCCTACAGAGACGCTGATAGAGGTTGCGATGCCGACTGAGACGCCGACTGAGGGAGATAGGGGTAGATATAGGCATAGAGAAGGCAGCAGACCCCCAATCGACAGTGGCAGCGACTGAGACGCCTACAGAGGCTGCGACGACGACTGAGACGCCGACTGAGGCAGAGAGGGTTAGACATAGGCATAGAGAAGGCAGCAGACCCCCCAATTTGACAGCGGCTGTGACTGAGACGCCTACAGAGACACTGACAGAGGCTGCGACGCCGACTGAGACGCCAAATGAGGCAGATTGGGGTAGATATAGGCATAGAGAAGGCAGCAGACCCCCCAATCGACAACGGCAGCGACTGAGACGCCTACAGAGACGCTGACAGAGGCTGCGACGCCGACTGAGACGCCGACTGATGCAGATAGGGGTAGATATAGGCATAGAGAAGGCAGGATACCCCCCCAATCAACAGCGGCATCGACTGGGACGCCTACAGAGACGCTGAAAGAGGCTGCGACGCTGACTGAAGCTGATAGGGGTAGATATAGGCATAGAGAAGGCAGCAGACCCCCCAATCGACAGCAGCAACGACTGAGACGCCTACAGAGGCTGCGACGCCTACTGAGACGCCGACTGATGCAGATTGGGGTAGATATAGGCATATAGAAGGCAGCAGACAACCCACTCGACAGCGGTAGCGACTGATTCGCCTACAGAGACGCTGACAGAGGCTGCGACGCCGACTGAGACGCCGACTGAGGAAGATAGGAGTAGATATAGGCATAGAGAAGGCAGCAGACACCCCCAATCGACAGGGGCAGCGACTGAAACGCCTACAGAGACGCTGACAGAGGCTGCGACGCCGACTGAGACGCCGACTGAGGCAGATTGGGGTAGATATAGGCATAGAGAAGGCAGGATACCCCCCCAATCAACAGCGGCATCGACTGAGACGCCTACAGAGACGCTGAAAGAGGCTGCGACGCTGACTGAAGCTGATAGGGGTAGATATAGGCATAGAGAAGGCAGCAGACCCCCCAATCGACAGCAGCAACGACTGAGACGCCTACAGAGGCTGCGACGCCTACTGAGACGCCGACTGATGCAGATTGGGGTAGATATAGGCATATAGAAGGCAGCAGACAACCCACTCGACAGCGGTAGCGACTGATTCGCCTACAGAGACGCTGACAGAGGCTGCGACGCCGACTGAGACGCAGACTGTGGAAGATAGGAGTAGATATAGGCATATAGAAGGCAGCCGGCACCCCCAATCGACAGCGGCAGCGACTGAGACGCCTACAGAGACGCTGAAAGTGGCTGCGACGCCGACTGAGACGCCGACTGAGACGCCAACTGAGGCAGATAGGGGTAGATATAGGCATAGAGAAGGCAGCAGACCCCCCAATAAACAGCGGCAGCGACTGAGACGCCTACAGAGATGCTGACAGAGGCTGCGACGCCGACTGAGACGCCGACTGAGGCAGATAGGGGTAGATATATACATAGAGAAGGCAGCAGGCCCCCCCAATCGACAGCGGAAGCTACTGAGACGCCTACAGAGACGCTGACAGTGGCTGCGACGCCGACTGAGACGCCGACTGAGACAGATAGGGGTAGATATAGGCATAGAGAAAGCAGCAGACCCCGCCAATCGACAGCGGCAGCAACTGAGACGCCAACATAGATGCTGACAGAGGCTGCGACGCCGACTGAGACGCCGACTGAGGCAGATAGGGGTAGATATAGGCATGGAGAAGGCAGCAGACCCCCCCAATCAACAGCTGTAGCGACTGAGACGCCTACAGAGACGCTGACAGAGGCTGCGAAGCCGACTGAGACGTCGACAGAGGCAGATAAGGTTAGATATAGGCATAGAGAAGGCAGCAGACCCCCAATCGACAGCGGCAGCGACTGAGACGCCTACAGAGACGCTGACAGAGGCTGCGACGCCTACTGAGCCGCCGACTGAGGCAGATAGGTGTAGATATAGGCATAGAGAAGGCAGCAGACCCCCAATCGACAGCGGCAGCGACTGAGACGCCAACAGAGATGCTGATAGAGGCTGCGACGCTGACTGAGACTCCGACTGAGGCAGATAGGGGTGGATATAGGCATAGACAAGGCAGCAAACCCCCCAATCAACAGCGGCAGCGACTGAGACGCCTACAGAGACGCTGACAAAGGCTGCGAAGCCGACTGAGACGTCGACTGAGGTAGAGAGGGGTAGACATGGGCATAGAGAAGGCAGCAAACCCCCCAATCGACAGCGGCAACAACTGAGACACCTACAGAGACGCTGACAGAGGCTGCGACGCCGACTGAGACGCCGACTGAGGCACATTGGGGTAGACATAGGCATAGAGAAGGCAGCAGACCCCCCAATCGACAGCAACAACCACTGAGACGCCTACAGAGGCTGCGACGCCCACTGACACGCCGACTGATGCAGATAGGGGTAGATATAGGCATATAGAAGGCAGCAGACAACCCACTCGACAGCGGTAGCTACTGATTCGCCTACAGAGACGCTGACAGAGGCTGCGATGCCGACTGAGACGCAGACTGTGGAAGATAGGAGTAGATATAGGCATAGAGAAGGCAGCCGGCACCCCCAATCGACAGCGACTGAGACGCCTCCAGAGACGCTGAAAGTGGCTGCGACGCCGACTGAGACGCCGACTGAGACGCCAACTGAGGCAGATAGGGGTAGATATAGGCATAGAGAAGGCAGCAGACCCCCCAATCAACAGCTGTAGCGACTGAGACGCCTACAGAGACGCTGACAGAGGCTGCGAAGCCGACTGAGAAGTCGACTTTGGCAGATAAGGTTAGATATAGGCATAGAGAAGGAAGCAGACCCCCAATCGACAGCGGAAGCGACTGAGACGCCTACAGAGATGTTGACAGAGGCTGCGACGCCGACTGAGACGCCGACTGAGGCAGATAGGGGTAGATATAGGCATATAGAAAGCAGCAGACCCCCCACTCGACAGCGGCAGCGACTGATTCGCCTACAGAGACGCTTACAGAGGCTGCGACGTCGACTAAGACGCCGACTGAGGAACATAGGAGTAGATATGGGCATAGAGAAGTCAGCAGACAACCCTAATCGACAGCGTCTGAGACGCCTACAGAGACGCTGACAGAGGCTGCGACGCTGAATGAAGCTGATAGGGGTAGATAAAGGCAAAGAGAAGGCAGCAGACCCGCCAATCGATAGCAGCAACGACTGAGACGAATACTGAGGAAGATAGGAGTAGATATAGGCATAGAGAAGGCAGCAGACCCGCCAATTCACAGCGGCAGCGACTGAGACGCCAACAGAGATGCTGACAGAGGCTGCGTCGCCGATAGAGACGCCGAATGAGGCAGATAGGGGTAGATATAGGCATAGAGAAGGCAGCAGACCCCTCAATCGACAGCGGAAGCGACTGAGACGCCTACAGACGCTAATAGAGGCTGCGACGCCGACTGAGATGCCGACTGAGGCAGATAATGGTAGATAGAGGCATAGAGAAGGCAGCAGACCCCCCAATCGACAGCAGCAGCGACTGAGATGCCTACAGAGACGCTGACAGAGGCTGCGAAGCCGACTGAGAAGTCGACTGAGGCAGATAAGGTTAGATATAGGCATAGAGAAGGCAGCAGACCCCCCAATCGACAGCGGCAACAACTGAGACGCCTACAGAGACGCTGACAGAGGCTGCGACGCCAACTGAGATGCCGACTGGGGCAGGTAGGGGTAGATATAGGCATAGAGAAGGCAGCAGACACCTCCAATCGACACCGGCAGCGACTGAGAAGCCTACAGAGACGCTGACAGAGGATCCGTCGCCGACTTAGACGCCGACTGAGGCAGATGGGGATAGATATAAGCATAGAGAAGGCACCAGGCCCCCCAATCCACAGCGGCAACAACTAAGACGCCTACAGAGACGCTGAGATTGGCTGCGACGCTGACTGAGACGTCGACTGAAGCAAATAGGGGTAGATATAGGCATAGAGAAGGCAGCAGACCCCCCACTCGACAGCGGCAGCGACTGATTCGCCTACAGAGACGCTGACAGAGGCTGCGACGTCGACTAAGACGCCGACTGAGGAACATAGGAGTAGATATGGGCATAGAGAAGTCAGCAGACAACCCTAATCGACAGCGTCTGAGACGCCTACAGAGACGCTGACAGAGGCTGCGACGCTGAATGAAGCTGATAGGGGTAGATATAGGCATAGAGAAGGCAGCAGACCCGCCAATCGATAGCAGCAACGACTGAGACGAATACTGAGGAAGATAGGAGTAGATATAGGCATAGAGAAGGCAGCAGACCCGCCAATTCACAGCGGCAGCGACTGAGACGCCAACAGAGATGCTGACAGAGGCTGCGTCGCCGATAGAGACGCCGAATGAGGCAGATAGGGGTAGATATAGGCATAGAGAAGGCAGCAGACCCCTCAATCGACAGCGGAAGCGACTGAGACGCCTACAGACGCTAATAGAGGCTGCGACGCCGACTGAGATGCCGACTGAGGCAGATAATGGTAGATAGAGGCATAGAGAAGGCAGCAGACCCCCCAATCGACAGCAGCAGCGACTGAGATGCCTACAGAGACGCTGACAGAGGCTGCGACACCGACTGAGACGCCGACTGACGCAGATACGGGTTAGATATAGGCATAGAGAAGGCAGCAGACCCCCCCACAATCGGCAGCGGCAGCGGCTGAGACGCCTACAGAGACCCTGGCAGAGTTTGCGAAGCCGACTGAGATGCCGACTGATTCAGATAGGGGTAGATATAGGCATAGAGAAGGCAGCAGACCCCCAATCGACAGTGGCAGTGACTGGGACGCCTACAGAAACGCTGACAGAGGCTGTGACGCCGACTGAGACACCGACTGAGGCAGATAGGGGTAGATATCGGCATAGAGAAAGTAGCAGAACCCCCAATCGATAGCGGCAGCGACAGAGACGCCTACAGAGACGCTTACAGATGCTGCGACGCTGACAGGGGCTGCGACGATGACTGAGACGCCGACAGAGGCAGAGAGGGTTAGACATAGGCATAGAGAAGGCAGCAGACCCTTCAATCGACAGCGGCAACAACTGAGACGCCTACAGACGCTAATAGACGCTGCGACGCCGACTGAGATGCCAACTGAGGTAGATAATGGTAGATATAGGCATAGAGAAGGCAGCAGACACCCCCAATCGACAGCAGCGACTGAGACGCCTACAGAGACGCTGACAGAGGCTGCGACGCCGACTGAGACGCCGACTATGACGCCGACTGAGGGAGATAGGGGTAGATATAGGCATAGAGAAGGCAGCAGACCCCCAATCGACAGTGGCAGCGACTGAGACGCCTACAGAGGCTGCGACGACGACTGAGACGCCGAATGAGGCAGAGAGGGTTAGACATAGGCATAGAGAAGGCAGCAGACCCCCAATCGACAGTGGCAGCGACTGAGACGCCTACAGAGGCTGCGACGCCGACTGAGACGCCGACTATGACGCCGACTGAGGCAGATAGGGGTAGATATATGTATAGAGAAGGCAGCATACCCCCAATCAACAGCGGCATCGACTGAGATGCCTACAGAGACGCTGACAGAGGCTGCGACGCCGACTGAATCAGATAGGGGTAGATATAGGCATAGAGAAGGCAGCAGACCCCCCAACCGACAGCAGCAACCACTGAGACGCCTACAGAGGCTGCGACACCCACAGACACGCCGACTTATGCAGATAGGGGTGGATATAGGCATAGAGAAGGTAGCAGACCCTCCACTTGATAGCGGCAGCGACTGATTCGCCTACAGAGACGCTGACAGACGCTGCGACGCCGACTGAGACGCCGACTGAGGAAGATAGGAGTAGATATAGGCATAGAGAAGGCAGCAGACACCCCCAATCGACAGGGGCAGCGACTGAAACGCCTACAGAGACGCTGACAGAGGCTGCGACGCCGACTGAGACGCCGACTGAGGCAGATTGGGGTAGATATAGGCATAGAGAAGGCAGGATACCCCCCCCAATCAACAGCGGCATCGACTGAGACGCCTACAGAGACGCTGACAGACGCTGCGACGCTGACTGAAGCTGATAGGGGTAGATATAGGCATAGAGAAGGCAGCAGACCCCCCAATCGACAGCAGCAACGACTGAGACGCCTACAGAGGCTGCGACGCCTACTGAGACGCCGACTGATGCAGATTGGGGTAGATATAGGCATATAGAAGGCAGCAGACAACCCACTCGACAGCGGTAGCGACTGATTCGCCTACAGAGACGCTGACAGAGGCTGCGACGCCGACTGTGACGCAGACTGTGGAAGATAGGAGTAGATATAGGCATATAGAAGGCAGCCGGCACCCCCAATCGACAGCGGCAGCGACTGACACGCCTACAGAGACACTGAAAGTGGCTGCGACGCCGACTGAGACGCCGACTGAGACGCCAACTGAGGCAGATAGGGGTAGATATAGGCATAGAGAAGGCAGCAGACCCCCCAATAAACAGCGGCAGCGACTGAGACGCCTACAGAGATGCTGACAGAGGCTGCGACGCCGACTGAGCCGCCGACTGAGGCAGATAGGGGTAGATATAGACATAGAGAAGGCAGCAGACCCCCCCAATCGACAGCGGAAGCTACTGAGACGCCTACAGAGACGCTGACAGTGGCTGCGACGCCGACTGAGACGCCGACTGAGGCAGATAGGGGTATATATAGGCATGGAGAAGGCAGCAGACCCCCCCAATCAACAACTGTAGCGACTGAGACGCCTACAGAGACGCTGACAGAGGCTGCGAAGTCGACTGAGACGTCGACAGAGGCAGATAAGGTTAGATATAGGCATAGAGAAGGCAGCAGACCCCCAATCGACAGCGGCAGCGACTGAGACGCCTACAGAGACGCTGACAGAGGCTGCGACGCCGACTGAATCAGATAGGGGTAGATATAGGCATAGAGAAGGCAGCAGACCCCCCACCGACAGCAGCAACCACTGAGACGCCTACAGAGGCTGCGACACCCACAGACACGCCGACTGATGCAGATAGGGGTGGATATAGGCATAGAGAAGGTAGCAGACCCCCCACTTGATAGCGGCAGCGACTGATTCGCCTACAGAGACGCTGACAGACGCTGCGACGCCGACTGAGACGCCGACTGAGGAAGATAGGAGTAGATATTGGCATAGAGAAGGCAGCAGACACCCCCAATCGACAGGGGCAGCGACTGAAACGCCTACAGAGACGCTGACAGAGGCTGCGACGCCGACTGAGACGCCGACTGAGGCAGATTGGGGTAGATATAGGCATAGAGAAGGCAGGATACCCCCCCAATCAACAGCGGCATCGACTGAGACGCCTACAGAGACGCTGACAGAGGCTGCGACGCTGACTGAAGCTGATAGGGGTAGATATAGGCATAGAGAAGGCAGCAGACCCCCCAATCGACAGCAGCAACGACTGAGACGCCTACAGAGGCTGTGACGCCTACTGAGACGCCGACTGATGCAGATTGGGGTAGATATAGGCATATAGAAGGCAGCAGACAACCCACTCGACAGCGGTAGCGACTGATTCGCCTACAGAGACGCTGACAGAGGCTGCGACGCCGACTGAGACGCAGACTGTGGAATATAGGAGTAGATAGAGGCATATAGAAGGCAGCCGGCACCCCCAATCGACAGCGGCAGCGACTGAGACGCCTACAGAGACGCTGAAAGTGGCTGCGACGCCGACTGAGACGCCAACTGAGGCAGATAGGGGTAGATATAAGCATAGATAAGGCAGGATACCCCCACAATCAACAGCGGCATCGACTGAGACGCCTACAGAGACGCTGACAGAGGCTGCGACGCTGACTGAAGCTGATAGGGGTAGATGTAGGCATAGAGAAGGCAGCAGACCCCCCAATCGACAGCAGCAACGACTGAGACGCCTACAGAGGCTGCGACGCCTACTGAGATGCCGACTGATGCAGATAGGGGTAGATATAGGCATATAGAAGGCAGCAGACAACCCACTCGACAGCGGTAGCAACTGATTCGCCTACAGAGACGCTGACAGAGGCTGCGACGCCGACTGAGACGCAGACTGTGGAAGATAGGAGTAGATATAGGCATAGAGAAGGCAGCCGGCACCCCCAATCGACAGCGACTGAGACGCCTACAGAGACGCTGAAAGTGGCTGCGACGCCGACTGAGACGCCGACTGAGACGCCAACTGAGGCAGATAGGGGTAGATATAGGCATAGAGAAGGCAGCAGACCCCCCAATCAACAGCGGCAGCGACTGAGACGCCTACAGAGACGCTGACAGAGGCTGCGAAGCCGACTGAGACGTCGACTGAGGCAGATAAGGTTAGATATAGGCATAGAGAAGGAAGCAGACCCCCAATCGAAAGCGGAAGCGACTGAGACGCCTACAGAGATGTTGACAGAGGCTGCGACGCCGACTGAGACGCCGACTGAGGCAGATAGGGGTAGATATAGGCATAGAGAAAGCAGCAGACACCCCCAATCAACAGCAGCACCGACTGAGGCGCCTACAGAGACGCTGACAGACGCTGCAATGCCGAATGAGATGCCGACTGAGGCAGATACAGGTAGATATAGGCATAGAGAAGGCAGCAGACCCCCGCCCCCCCAATCGACAGCGCCACCGACTGAGACGCCTACAGAGACGCTGACAGAGGCTGCGACGCCTACTGAGCCGCCGACTGAGGCAGATAGGGGTAGATATAGGCATAGAGAAGGCAGCAGACCCCCCAATCGACAGCGGCAACAACTGAGACGCCTACAGAGACGCTGACAGAGGCTGCGACGCCAACTGAGATGCCGACTGGGGCAGATATGGGTAGATATAGGCATAGAGAAGGCAGCAGACACCCCCAATCGACACCGGCAGCGACTGAGAAGCCTACAGAGACGCTGACAGAGGTTCCATCGCCGACTTAGACGCCGACTGAGGCAGATAGGGATAGATATAAGCATAGAGAAGGCACCAGGCCCCCCAATCCACAGCGGCAACAACTAAGACGCCTACAGAGACGCTGAGATTGGCTGCGACGCCGACTGAGACGTCGACTGAAGCAAATAGGGGTAGATATAGGCATAGAGAAGGCAGCAGACCCGCCAATCGATAGCAGCAACGACTGAGACGCCTACAGAGGCTGCGACACCCACTGAGACGCCGACTGATGCAGATAGGGGTAGCTAAAGGCATAGAGAAGGCCGCAGACCACCCACTCGACACCGGCAGCGAGTGATTCGTCTAGAGAGACGCTGAGAGAGGCTGCGACGCCGACTGAGACGCCTACTGAGGAAGATAGGAGTAGATATAGGCATAGAGAAGGCAGCAGACCCGCCAATTCACAGCGGCAGCGACTGAGACGCCAACAGAGATGCTGACAGAGGCTGCGTCGCCGATAGAGACGCCGACTGAGGCAGATAGGGGTAGATATAGGCATAGAGAAGGCAGCAGACCCCTCAATCGACAGCGGAAGCGACTGAGACGCCTACAGACGCTAATAGAGGCTGCGACGCCGACTGAGATGCCGACTGAGGCAGATAATGGTAGATAGAGGCATAGAGAAGGCAGCAGACCCCCCAATCGACAGCAGCAGCAACTGAGATGCCTACAGAGACGCTGACAGAGGCTGCGACACCGACTGAGACGCCGACTGACGCAGATACGGGTTAGATATAGGCATAGAGAAGGCAGCAGACCCCCCACAATCAGCAGCGGCAGCGGCTGAGACGCCTACAGAGACCCTGACAGAGTTTGCGAAGCCGACTGAGATGCCAACTGAGGGAGATAGGGGTAGATATAGGCATAGAGAAGGCAGCAGACCCCCAATCGACAGCGG
Organism: Clusia tigrina; assembly: GCA_920105625.2. Classification (NCBI taxonomy): domain Eukaryota; kingdom Metazoa; phylum Arthropoda; class Insecta; order Diptera; family Clusiidae; genus Clusia; species Clusia tigrina. Next base: position 71,024,678 of record OV050031.1, on the reverse strand, counting down.
CAGCGACTGAGACGCCTACAGAGACGCTGACAGAGGCTGCGACGCCTACTGAGCCGCCGACTGAGGCAGATAGGTGTAGATATAGGCATAGAGAAGGCAGCAGACCCCCAATCGACAGCGGCAGCGCCTGAGACGCCAACAGAGATGCTGATAGAGGCTGCGACGCTGACTGAGACTCCGACTGAGGCAGATAGGGGTGGATATAGGCATAGAGAAGGCAGCAAACCCCCCAATCAACAGCGGCAGCGACTGAGAAGCCTACAGAGACGCTGACAGAGGCTGCGACGCCGACTGAATCAGATAGGGGTAGATATAGGCATAGAGAAGGCAGCAGACCCCCCACCGACAGCAGCAACCACTGAGACGCCTACAGAGGCTGCGACACCCACAGACACGCCGACTGATGCAGATAGGGGTGGATATAGGCATAGAGAAGGTAGCAGACCCCCCACTTGATAGCGGCAGCGACAGATTCGCCTACAGAGACGCTGACAGACGCTGCGACGCCGACTGAGACGCCGACTGAGGCAGATTGGGGTAGATATAGGCATAGAGAAGGCAGGATACCCCCAATCGACAGGGGCAGCGACTGAAACGCCTACAGAGACGCTGACAGAGGCTGCGACGCCGACTGAGACGCCGACTGAGGCAGATTGGGGTAGATATAGGCATAGAGAAGGCAGGATACCCCCCCAATCAACAGCGGCATCGACTGAGACGCCTACAGAGACGCTGACAGAGGCTGCGACGCTGACTGAAGCTGATAGGGGTAGATATAGGCATAGAGAAGGCAGCAGACCCCCCAATCGACAGCAGCAACGACTGAGACGCCTACAGAGGCTGCGACGCCTACTGAGACGCCGACTGATGCAGATTGGGGTAGATATAGGCATATAGAAGGCAGCAGACAACCCACTCGACAGCGGTAGCGACTGATTCGCCTACAGAGACGCTGACAGAGGCTGCGACGCCGACTGAGACGCAGACTGTGGAAGATAGGAGTAGATAGAGGCATATAGAAGGCAGCCGGCACCCCCAATCGACAGCGGCAGCGACTGAGACGCCTACAGAGACGCTGAAAGTGGCTGCGACGCCGACTGAGACGCCGACTGAGACGCCAACTGAGGCAGATAGGGGTAGATATAAGCATAGATAAGGCAGGATACCCCCACAATCAACAGCGGCATCGACTGAGACGCCTACAGAGACGCTGACAGAGGCTGCGGCGCTGACTGAAGCTGATAGGGGTAGATATAGGCATAGAGAAGGCAGCAGACCCCCCAATCGACAGCAGCAACGACTGAGACGCCTACAGAGACGCTGAAAGTGGCTGCGACGCCGACTGAGACGCCAACTGAGACGCCAACTGAGGCAGATAGGGGTAGATATAGGCATAGAGAAGGCAGCAGACCCCCCCAATCAACAACTGTAGCGACTGAGACGCCTACAGAGACGCTGACAGAGGCTGCGAAGTCGACTGAGACGTCGACAGAGGCAGATAAGGTTAGATATAGGCATAGAGAAGGCAGCAGACCCCCAATCGACAGCGGCAGCGACTGAGACGCCTACAGAGACGCTGACAGAGGCTGCGACGCCGACTGAATCAGATAGGGGTAGATATAGGCATAGAGAAGGCAGCAGAACCCCCACCGACAGCAGCAACCACTGAGACGCCTGCAGAGGCTGCGACACCCACAGACACGCCGACTGATGCAGATAGGGGTGGATATAGGCATAGAGAAGGTAGCAGACCCCCCACTTGATAGCGGCAGCGACTGATTCGCCTACAGAGACGCTGACAGAGGCTGCGACGCCGACTGAGACGCCGACTGAGGAAGATAGGAGTAGATATTGGCATAGAGAAGGCAGCAGACACCCCCAATCGACAGGGGCAGCGACTGAAACGCCTACAGAGACGCTGACAGAGGCTGCGACGCCGACTGAGACGCCGACTGAGGCAGATTGGGGTAGATATAGGCATAGAGAAGGCAGGATACCCCCCCAATCAACAGCGGCATCGACTGAGACGCCTACAGAGACGCTGACAGAGGCTGCGACGCTGACTGAAGCTGATAGGGGTAGATATAGGCATAGAGAAGGCAGCAGACCCCCCAATCGACAGCAGCAACGACTGAGACGCCTACAGAGGCTGTGACGCCTACTGAGACGCCGACTGATGCAGATTGGGGTAGATATAGGCATATAGAAGGCAGCAGACAACCCACTCGACAGCGGTAGCGACTGATTCGCCTACAGACACGCTGACAGAGGCTGCGACGCCGACTGAGACGCAGACTGTGGAATATAGGAGTAGATAGAGGCATATAGGAGGCAGCCGGCACCCCCAATCGACAGCGGCAGCGACTGAGACGCCTACAGAGACGCTGAAAGTGGCTGCGACGCCGACTGAGACGCCAACTGAGGCAGATAGGGGTAGATATAAGCATAGATAAGGCAGGATACCCCCACAATCAACAGCGGCATCGACTGAGACGCCTACAGAGACGCTGACAGAGGCTGCGACGCTGACTGAAGCTGATAGGGGTAGATGTAGGCATAGAGAAGGCAGCAGACCCCCCAATCGACAGCAGCAACGACTGAGACGCCTACAGAGGCTGCGACGCCTACTGAGATGCCGACTGATGCAGATAGGGGTAGATATAGGCATATAGAAGGCAGCAGACAACCCACTCGACAGCGGTAGCAACTGATTCGCCTACAGAGACGCTGACAGAGGCTGCGACGCCGACTGAGACGCAGACTGTGGAAGATAGGAGTAGATATAGGCATAGAGAAGGCAGCCGGCACCCCCAATCGACAGCGACTGAGACGCCTACAGAGACGCTGAAAGTGGCTGCGACGCCGACTGAGACGCCGACTGAGACGCCAACTGAGGCAGATAGGGGTAGATATAGGCATAGAGAAGGCAGCAGACCCCCCAATCAACAGCGGCAGCGACTGAGACGCCTACAGAGACGCTGACAGAGGCTGCGAAGCCGACTGAGACGTCGACTGAGGCAGATAAGGTTAGATATAGGCATAGAGAAGGAAGCAGACCCCCAATCGAAAGCGGAAGCGACTGAGACGCCTACAGAGATGTTGACAGAGGCTGCGACGCCGACTGAGACGCCGACTGAGGCAGATAGGGGTAGATATAGGCATAGAGAAAGCAGCAGACACCCCCAATCAACAGCAGCACCGACTGAGGCGCCTACAGAGACGCTGACAGACGCTGCAATGCCGAATGAGATGCCGACTGAGGCAGATACAGGTAGATATAGGCATAGAGAAGGCAGCAGACCCCCGCCCCCCCAATCGACAGCGCCACCGACTGAGACGCCTACAGAGACGCTGACAGAGGCTGCGACGCCTACTGAGCCGCCGACTGAGGCAGATAGGGGTAGATATAGGCATAGAGAAGGCAGCAGACCCCCCAATCGACAGCGGCAACAACTGAGACGCCTACAGAGACGCTGACAGAGGCTGCGACGCCAACTGAGATGCCGACTGGGGCAGGTAGGGGTAGATATAGGCATAGAGAAGGCAGCAGACACCCCCAATCGACACCGGCAGCGACTGAGAAGCCTACAGAGACGCTGACAGAGGTTCCATCGCCGACTTAGACGCCGACTGAGGCAGATAGGGATAGATATAAGCATAGAGAAGGCACCAGGCCCCCCAATCCACAGCGGCAACAACTAAGACGCCTACAGAGACGCTGAGATTGGCTGCGACGCCGACTGAGACGTCGACTGAAGCAAATAGGGGTAGATATAGGCATAGAGAAGGCAGCAGACCCGCCAATCGATAGCAGCAACGACTGAGACGCCTACAGAGGCTGCGACACCCACTGAGACGCCGACTGATGCAGATAGGGGTAGCTAAAGGCATAGAGAAGGCCGCAGACCACCCACTCGACACCGGCAGCGAGTGATTCGTCTAGAGAGACGCTGAGAGAGGCTGCGACGCCGACTGAGACGCCTACTGAGGAAGATAGGAGTAGATATAGGCATAGAGAAGGCAGCAGACCCGCCAATTCACAGCGGCAGCGACTGAGACGCCAACAGAGATGCTGACAGAGGCTGCGTCGCCGATAGAGACGCCGACTGAGGCAGATAGGGGTAGATATAGGCATAGAGAAGGCAGCAGACCCCTCAATCGACAGCGGAAGCGACTGAGACGCCTACAGACGCTAATAGAGGCTGCGACGCCGACTGAGATGCCGACTGAGGCAGATAATGGTAGATAGAGGCATAGAGAAGGCAGCAGACCCCCCAATCGACAGCAGCAGCAACTGAGATGCCTACAGAGACGCTGACAGAGGCTGCGACACCGACTGAGACGCCGACTGACGCAGATACGGGTTAGATATAGGCATAGAGAAGGCAGCAGACCCCCCACAATCAGCAGCGGCAGCGGCTGAGACGCCTACAGAGACCCTGACAGAGTTTGCGAAGCCGACTGAGATGCCGACTGAGGCAGATAGGGGTAGATATAGGCATAGAGAAGGCAGCAGACCCCCAATCGACAGCGGCAGCGACTGAGACGCCTACAGAGACGCTGACAGAGGCTGCGACGCCTACTGAGCCGCCGACTGAGGCAGATAGGTGTAGATATAGGCATAGAGAAGGCAGCAGACCCCCAATCGACAGCGGCAGCGCCTGAGACGCCAACAGAGATGCTGATAGAGGCTGCGACGCTGACTGAGACTCCGACTGAGGCAGATAGGGGTGGATATAGGCATAGAGAAGGCAGCAAACCCCCCAATCAACAGCGGCAGCGACTGAGAAGCCTACAGAGACGCTGACAGAGGCTGCGACGCCGACTGAATCAGATAGGGGTAGATATAGGCATAGAGAAGGCAGCAGACCCCCCACCGACAGCAGCAACCACTGAGACGCCTACAGAGGCTGCGACACCCACAGACACGCCGACTGATGCAGATAGGGGTGGATATAGGCATAGAGAAGGTAGCAGACCCCCCACTTGATAGCGGCAGCGACAGATTCGCCTACAGAGACGCTGACAGACGCTGCGACGCCGACTGAGACGCCGACTGAGGCAGATTGGGGTAGATATAGGCATAGAGAAGGCAGGATACCCCCAATCGACAGGGGCAGCGACTGAAACGCCTACAGAGACGCTGACAGAGGCTGCGACGCCGACTGAGACGCCGACTGAGGCAGATTGGGGTAGATATAGGCATAGAGAAGGCAGGATACCCCCCCAATCAACAGCGGCATCGACTGAGACGCCTACAGAGACGCTGACAGAGGCTGCGACGCTGACTGAAGCTGATAGGGGTAGATATAGGCATAGAGAAGGCAGCAGACCCCCCAATCGACAGCAGCAACGACTGAGACGCCTACAGAGGCTGCGACGCCTACTGAGACGCCGACTGATGCAGATTGGGGTAGATATAGGCATATAGAAGGCAGCAGACAACCCACTCGACAGCGGTAGCGACTGATTCGCCTACAGAGACGCTGACAGAGGCTGCGACGCCGACTGAGACGCAGACTGTGGAAGATAGGAGTAGATAGAGGCATATAGAAGGCAGCCGGCACCCCCAATCGACAGCGGCAGCGACTGAGACGCCTACAGAGACGCTGAAAGTGGCTGCGACGCCGACTGAGACGCCGACTGAGACGCCAACTGAGGCAGATAGGGGTAGATATAAGCATAGATAAGGCAGGATACCCCCACAATCAACAGCGGCATCGACTGAGACGCCTACAGAGACGCTGACAGAGGCTGCGGCGCTGACTGAAGCTGATAGGGGTAGATATAGGCATAGAGAAGGCAGCAGACCCCCCAATCGACAGCAGCAACGACTGAGACGCCTACAGAGGCTGCGACGCCTACTGAGATGCCGACTGATGCAGATAGGGGTAGATATAGGCATATAGAAGGCAGCAGACAACCCACTCGACAGCGGTAGCAACTGATTCGCCTACAGAGACGCTGACAGAGGCTGCGACGCCGACTGAGACGCAGACTGTGGAAGATAGGAGTAGATATAGGCATAGAGAAGGCAGCCGGCACCCCCAATCGACAGCGACTGAGACGCCTACAGAGACGCTGAAAGTGGCTGCGACGCCGACTGAGACGCCAACTGAGACGCCAACTGAGGCAGATAGGGGTAGATATAGGCATAGAGAAGGCAGCAGACCCCCCAATCAACAGCTGTAGCGACTGAGACGCCTACAGAGACGCTGACAGAGGCTGCGAAGCCGACCGAGACGTCGACTGAGGCAGATAAGGTTAGATATAGGCATAGAGAAGGAAGCAGTCCCCCAATCGACAGCGGAAGCGACTGAGACGCCTACAGAGATGTTGACAGAGGCTGCGACGCCGACTGAGACGCAGACTGAGGCAGATAGGGGTAGATATAGGCATAGAGAAAGCAGCAGACACCCCCAATCAACAGCAGCACCGACTGAGGCGCCTACAGAGACGCTGACAGACGCTGCAATGCCGACTGAGATGCCGACTGAGGCAGATACAGGTAGATATAGGCATAGAGAAGGCAGCAGACCCCCGCCCACCCAATCGACAGCGCCACCGACTGAGACGCCTACAGAGACGCTGACAGAGGCTGCGACGCCTACTGAGCCGCCGACTGAGGCAGATAGGGGTAGATATAGGCATAGAGAAGGCAGCAGACCCCCCAATCGACAGCGGCAACAACTGAGACGCCTACAGAGACGCTGACAGAGGCTGCGACGCCAACTGAGATGCCGACTGGGGCAGGTAGGGGTAGATATAGGCATAGAGAAGGCAGCAGACACCCCCAATCGACACCGGCAGCGACTGAGAAGCCTACAGAGACGCTGACAGACGTTCCATCGCCGACTTAGACGCCGACTGAGGCAGATAGGGATAGATATAAGCATAGAGAAGCACCAGGCCCCCCAATCCACAGCGGCAACAACTAAGACGCCTACAGAGACGCTGAGATTGGCTGCGACGCCGACTGAGACGTCGACTGAAGCAAATAGTGGTAGATATAGGCATAGAGAAGGCAGCAGACCCCCCACTCGACAGCGGCAGCGACTGATTCGCCTACAGAGACGCTGACAGAGGCTGCGACGTCGACTAAGACGCCGACTGAGGAACATAGGAGTAGATATGGGCATAGAGAAGTCAGCAGACAACCCTGATCGACAGCGTCTGAGACGCCTACAGAGACGCTGACAGAGGCTGCGACGCTGAATGAAGCTGATAGGGGTAGATATAGGCATAGAGAAGGCAGCAGACCCGCCAATCGATAGCAGCAACGACTGAGACGCCTACAGAGGCTGCGACGCCCACTGAGACGCCGACTGATGCAGATAGGGGTAGCTAAAGGCATAGAGAAGGCAGCAGACCACCCACTCGACACCGGCAGCGAGTGATTCGTCTAGAGAGACGCTGAGAGAGGCTGCGACGCCGACTGAGACGCCTACTGAGGAAGATAGGAGTAGATATAGGCATAGAGAAGGCAGCAGACCCGCCAATTCACAGCGGCAGCGACTGAGACGCCAACAGAGATGCTGACAGAGGCTGCGTCGCCGATAGAGACGCCGACTGAGGCAGATAGGGGTAGATATAGGCATAGAGAAGGCAGCAGACCCCTCAATCGACAGCGGAAGCGACTGAGACGCCTACAGACGCTAATAGAGGCTGCGACGCCGACTGAGATGCCGACTGAGGCAGATAATGGTAGATAGAGGCATAGAGAAGGCAGCAGACCCCCCAATCGACAGCAGCAGCAACTGAGATGCCTACAGAGACGCTGACAGAGGCTGCGACACCGACTGAGACGCCGACTAACGCAGATACGGGTTAGATATAGGCATAGAGAAGGCAGCAGACCCCCCCACAATCGGCAGCGGCAGCGGCTGAGACGCCTACAGAGACCCTGGCAGAGTTTGCGAAGCCGACTGAGATGCCAACTGAGGGAGATAGGGGCAGATATAGGCATAAAGAAGGCAGCAGAACCCCAATCGACAGTGGCAGCGACTGAGACGCCTACAGAGACGCTGACAGAGGCTGCGACGCCGACTGAGATGCCGACTGATTCAGATAGGGGTAGATATAGGCATAGAGAAGGCAGCAGACCCCCAATCGACAGTGGCAGTGACTGGGACGCCTACAGAAACGCTGACAGAGGCTGTGACGCCGACTGAGACACCGACTGAGGCAGATAGGGGTAGATATTGGCATAGAGAAAGTAGCAGAACCCCCAATCGATAGCGGCAGCGACAGAGACGCCTACAGAGACGCTTACAGATGCTGCGACGCTGACAGAGGCTGCGACGACGACTGAGACGCCGACAGAGGCAGAGACGGTTAGACATAGGCATAGAGAAGGCAGCAGACCCTTCAATCGACAGCGGCAACAACTGAGACGCCTACAGAGACGCTGATAGAGGTTGCGATGCCGACTGAGACGCCGACTGAGGGAGATAGGGGTAGATATAGGCATAGAGAAGGCAGCAGACCCCCAATCGACAGTGGCAGCGACTGAGACGCCTACAGAGGCTGCGACGACGACTGAGACGCCGACTGAGGCAGAGAGGGTTAGACATAGGCATAGAGAAGGCAGCAGACCCCCCAATTTGACAGCGGCTGTGACTGAGACGCCTACAGAGACACTGACAGAGGCTGGGACGCCGACGGAGACGCCAAATGAGGCAGATTGGGGTAGATATAGGCATAGAGAAGGCAGCAGACCCCCCAATCGACAACGGCAGCGACTGAGACGCCTACAGAGACGCTGACAGAGGCTGCGACACCGACAGATGCAGAGAGGGTCATACATAGGCATAAAGAAGGCAGCCGACCCCTCAATCGACAGCGGCAACAACTGAGACGCCTACAGACGCTAATAGACACTGCGACACCGACTGAGATGCCAACTGAGGTAGATAATGGTAGATATAGGCATAGAGAAGGCAGCAGACACCCTCAATCGACAGCAGCGACTGAGACGCCTACAGAAACGCTGACAGAGGCTGGGACGCCGACTGAGACGCCGACTGAGGCAGATAGGGGTAGATATATGTATAGAGAAGGCAGCATACCCCCAATCAGCAGCGGCATCGACTGAGATGCCTACAGAGACGCTGACAGAGGCTGCGACGCCGACTGAATCAGATAGGGGTAGATATAGGCATAGAGAAGGCAGCAGACGCCCCAACCGCCAGCAGCAACCACTGAGACGCCTACGGAGGCTGCGACACCCACAGACACGCCGACTGATGCAGATAGGGGTGGATATAGGCATAGAGAAGGTAGCAGACCCCCCATTTGATAGCGGCAGCGACTGATTCGCCTACAGAGACGCTGACAGACGCTGCGACGCCGACTGAGACGCCGACTGAGGAAGATAGGAGTAGATATAGGCATAGAGAAGGCAGCAGACACCCCCAATCGACAGCGGCAGCGACTGAAACGCCTACAGAGACGCTGACAGAGGCTGCGACGCCGACTGAGACGCCGACTGAGGCAGATTGGGGTAGATATAGGCATAGAGAAGGCAGGATACCCCCCCAATCAACAGCGGCATCGACTGAGACGCCTACAGAGACGCTGACAGAGGCTGCGACGCTGACTGAAGCTGATAGGGGTAGATATAGGCATAGAGAAGGCAGCAGACCCCCCAATCGACAGCAGCAACGACTGAGACGCCTACAGAGGCTGCGACGCCTACTGAGACGCCGACTGATGCAGATTGGGGTAGATATAGGCATATAGAAGGCAGCAGACAACCCACTCGACAGCGGTAGCGACTGATTCGCCTACAGAGACGCTGACAGAGGCTGCGACGCCGACTGAGACGCAGACTGTGGAAGATAGGAGTAGATAGAGGCATATAGAAGGCAGCCGGCACCCCCAATCGACAGCGGCAGCGACTGAGACGCCTACAGAGACGCTGAAAGTGGCTGCGACGCCGACTGAGACGCCGACTGAGACGCCAACTGAGGCAGATAGGGGTAGATATAAGCATAGATAAGGCAGGATACCCCCACAATCAACAGCGGCATCGACTGAGACGCCTACAGAGACGCTGACAGAGGCTGCGGCGCTGACTGAAGCTGATAGGGGTAGATATAGGCATAGAGAAGGCAGCAGACCCCCCAATCGACAGCAGCAACGACTGAGACGCCTACAGAGGCTGCGACGCCTACTGAGATGCCGACTGATGCAGATAGGGGTAGATATAGGCATATAGAAGGCAGCAGACAACCCACTCGACAGCGGTAGCAACTGATTCGCCTACAGAGACGCTGACAGAGGCTGCGACGCCGACTGAGACGCAGACTGTGGAAGATAGGAGTAGATATAGGCATAGAGAAGGCAGCCGGCACCCCCAATCGACAGCGACTGAGACGCCTACAGAGACGCTGAAAGTGGCTGCGACGCCGACTGAGACGCCGACTGAGACGCCGACTGAGACGCCAACTGAGGCAGATAGGGGTAGATATAGGCATAGAGAAGGCAGCAGACCCCCCAATCAACAGCTGTAGCGACTGAGACGCCTACAGAGACGCTGACAGAGGCTGCGAAGCCGACCGAGACGTCGACTGAGGCAGATAAGGTTAGATATAGGCATAGAGAAGGAAGCAGACCCCCAATCGACAGCGGAAGCGACTGAGACGCCTACAGAGATGTTGACAGAGGCTGCGACGCCGACTGAGACGCAGACTGAGGCAGATAGGGGTAGATATAGGCATAGAGAAAGCAGCAGACACCCCCAATCAACAGCAGCACCGACTGAGGCGCCTACAGAGACGCTGACAGACGCTGCAATGCCGACTGAGATGCCGACTGAGGCAGATACAGGTAGATATAGGCATAGAGAAGGCAGCAGACCCCCGCCCCCCCAATCGACAGCGCCACCGACTGAGACGCCTACAGAGACGCTGACAGAGGCTGCGACGCCTACTGAGCCGCCGACTGAGGCAGATAGGGGTAGATATAGGCATAGAGAAGGCAGCAGACCCCCCAATCGACAGCGGCAACAACTGAGACGCCTACAGAGACGCTGACAGAGGCTGCGACGCCAACTGAGATGCCGACTGGGGCAGGTAGGGGTAGATATAGGCATAGAGAAGGCAGCAGACACCCCCAATCGACACCGGCAGCGACTGAGAAGCCTACAGAGACGCTGACAGACGTTCCATCGCCGACTTAGACGCCGACTGAGGCAGATAGGGATAGATATAAGCATAGAGAAGCACCAGGCCCCCCAATCCACAGCGGCAACAACTAAGACGCCTACAGAGACGCTGAGATTGGCTGCGACGCCGACTGAGACGTCGACTGAAGCAAATAGTGGTAGATATAGGCATAGAGAAGGCAGCAGACCCCCCACTCGACAGCGGCAGCGACTGATTCGCCTACAGAGACGCTGACAGAGGCTGCGACGTCGACTAAGACGCCGACTGAGGAACATAGGAGTAGATATGGGCATAGAGAAGTCAGCAGACAACCCTGATCGACAGCGTCTGAGACGCCTACAGAGACGCTGACAGAGGCTGCGACGCTGAATGAAGCTGATAGGGGTAGATATAGGCATAGAGAAGGCAGCAGACCCGCCAATCGATAGCAGCAACGACTGAGACGCCTACAGAGGCTGCGACGCCCACTGAGACGCCGACTGATGCAGATAGGGGTAGCTAAAGGCATAGAGAAGGCAGCAGACCACCCACTCGACACCGGCAGCGAGTGATTCGTCTAGAGAGACGCTGAGAGAGGCTGCGACGCCGACTGAGACGCCTACTGAGGAAGATAGGAGTAGATATAGGCATAGAGAAGGCAGCAGACCCGCCAATTCACAGCGGCAGCGACTGAGACGCCAACAGAGATGCTGACAGAGGCTGCGTCGCCGATAGAGACGCCGACTGAGGCAGATAGGGGTAGATATAGGCATAGAGAAGGCAGCAGACCCCTCAATCGACAGCGGAAGCGACTGAGACGCCTACAGACGCTAATAGAGGCTGCGACGCCGACTGAGATGCCGACTGAGGCAGATAATGGTAGATAGAGGCATAGAGAAGGCAGCAGACCCCCCAATCGACAGCAGCAGCAACTGAGATGCCTACAGAGACGCTGACAGAGGCTGCGACACCGACTGAGACGCCGACTAACGCAGATACGGGTTTGATATAGGCATAGAGAAGGCAGCAGACCCCCCCACAATCGGCAGCGGCAGCGGCTGAGACGCCTACAGAGACCCTGGCAGAGGTTGCGAAGCCGACTGAGATGCCAACTGAGGGAGATAGGGGTAGATATAGGCATAAAGAAGGCAGCAGAACCCCAATCGACAGTGGCAGCGACTGAGACGCCTACAGAGACGCTGACAGAGGCTGCGACGCCGACTGAGATGCCGACTGATTCAGATAGGGGTAGATATAGGCATAGAGAAGGCAGCAGACCCCCAATCGACAGTGGCAGTGACTGGGACGCCTACAGAAACGCTGACAGAGGCTGTGACGCCGACTGAGACACCGACTGAGGCAGATAGGGGTAGATATTGGCATAGAGAAAGTAGCAGAACCCCCAATCGATAGCGGCAGCGACAGAGACGCCTACAGAGACGCTTACAGATGCTGCGACGCTGACAGAGGCTGCGACGACGACTGAGACGCCGACAGATGCAGAGACGGTTAGACATAGGCATAGAGAAGGCAGCAGACCCTTCAATCGACAGCGGCAACAACTGAGACGCCTACAGAGACGCTGATAGAGGTTGCGATGCCGACTGAGACGCCGACTGAGGGAGATAGGGGTAGATATAGGCATAGAGAAGGCAGCAGACCCCCAATCGACAGTGGCAGCGACTGAGACGCCTACAGAGGCTGCGACGACGACTGAGACGCCGACTGAGGCAGAGAGGGTTAGACATAGGCATAGAGAAGGCAGCAGACCCCCCAATTTGACAGCGGCTGTGACTGAGACGCCTACAGAGACACTGACAGAGGCTGGGACGCCGACGGAGACGCCAAATGAGGCAGATTGGGGTAGATATAGGCATAGAGAAGGCAGCAGACCCCCCAATCGACAACGGCAGCGACTGAGACGCCTACAGAGACGCTGACAGAGGCTGCGACACCGACAGATGCAGAGAGGGTCATACATAGGCATAAAGAAGGCAGCCGACCCCTCAATCGACAGCGGCAACAACTGAGACGCCTACAGACGCTAATAGACACTGCGACACCGACTGAGATGCCAACTGAGGTAGATAATGGTAGATATAGGCATAGAGAAGGCAGCAGACACCCTCAATCGACAGCAGCGACTGAGACGCCTACAGAAACGCTGACAGATGCTGCGACGCCGACTGAGACGCCGACTGAGGCAGATAGGGGTAGATATATGTATAGAGAAGGCAGCATACCCCCAATCGACAGCAGCAACGACTGAGACGCCTACAGAGGCTGCGACGCCTACTGAGACGCCGACTGATGCAGATTGGGGTAGATATAGGCATATAGAAGGCAGCAGACAACCCACTCGACAGCGGTAGCGACTGATTCGCCTACAGAGACGCTGACAGAGGCTGCGACGCCGACTGAGACGCAGACTGTGGAAGATAGGAGTAGATATAGGCATATAGAAGGCAGCCGGCACCCCCAATCGACAGCGGCAGCGACTGAGACGCCTACAGAGACGCTGAAAGTGGCTGCGACGCCGACTGAGACGCCGACTGAGACGCCGACTGAGACGCCAACTGAGGCAGATAGGGGTAGATATAGGCATAGAGAAGGCAGCAGACCCCCCAATAAACAGCGGCAGCGACTGAGGCGCCTACAGAGATGCTGACAGAGGCTGCGACGCCGACTGAGACGCCGACTGAGGCAGATAGGGGTAGATATAGACATAAAGAAGGCAGCAGACCCCCCCCAATCGACAGCGGTAGCTACTGAGACGCCTACAGAGACGCTGACAGTGGCTTCGACGCCGACTGAGACGCCGACTGAGACAGATAGGGGTAGATATAGGCATAGAGAAAGCAGCAGACCCCGCCAATCGACAGCGGCAGCAACTGAGACGCCAACATAGATGCTGACAGAGGCTGCGACGCCGACTGAGACGCCGACTGAGGCAGATAGGGGTAGATATAGGCATGGAGAAGGCAGCAGACCCCCCCAATCAACAGCTGTAGCGACTGAGACGCCTACAGAGACGCTGACAGAGGCTGCGAAGCCGACTGAGACGTCGACAGAGGCAGATAAGGTTAGATATAGGCATAGAGAAGGCAGCAAACCCCCAATCGACAGCGGCAGCGACTGAGACGCCTACAGAGACGCTGACAGAGGCTGCGACGCCTACTGAGCCGCCGACTGAGGCAGATAGGTGTAGATATAGGCATAGAGAAGGCAGCAGACCCCCAATCGACAGCGGCAGCGACTGAGACGCCAACAGAGATGCTGATAGAGGCTGCGACGCTGACTGAGACTCCGACTGAGGCAGATAGGGGTGGATATAGGCATAGAGAAGGCAGCAAACCCCCCAATCAACAGCGGCAGCGACTGAGACGCCTACAGAGACGCTGACAAAGGCTGCGAAGCCGACTGAGACGTCGACTGAGGTAGAGAGGGGTAGACATAGGCATAGAGAAGGCAGCAAACCCGCCAATCGACAGCGGCAACAACTGAGACACCTACAGAGACGCTGACAGAGGCTGCGACGCCGACTGAGACGCCGACTAAGGCATATTGGGGTAGACATAGGCATAGAGAAGGCAGCAGACCCCCCAATCGACAGCAACAACCACTGACACGCCTACAGAGGCTGCGACGCCCACTGACACGCCGACTGATGCAGATAGGGGTAGATATAGGCATAGAGAAGGTAGCAGACCCCCCACTCGACAGCGGCAGCGACTGATTCGCCTAGAGAGACGCTGGCAGAGGTTGCGACGCCAACTGAGACGCCGACAGAGGCAGATAGGGGTAGATATAGGCATAGAGAAGGCAGCAGACCCCCCCAATCGACAGCAGCAACGACTGAGACGCCTACAGAGGCTGTGATGCCCACTGAGACGCCGACAGAGGCAGATAGGGGTAGATATAGGCATAGAGAAGGCAGCATACCCCCCAATCAACAGCGGCATCGACTGAGACGCCTACAGAGACGCTGACAGAGGCTGCGACGCTGACTGAAGCAGATAGGGGTAGATATAGGCATAGAGAAGGCAGCAGACCCCCCAATAAACAGCGGCAGCGACTGAGACGCCTACAGAGATGCTGACAGAGGCTGCGACGCCGACTGAGACGCCGACTGAGACGCCGACTGAGACGCCGACTGAGACGCCGACTGAGGCAGATAGGGGTAGATATAGGCATAGAGAAAGCAGCAGACCCCCCAATCGACAGCGGAAGCGGCTGAGACGCCTACAGAGACACTGACAGAGGCTGCGACGCCGACTGAGACGCCGACTGAGACGCCGACTGAGGCAGATAGGGGTAGATATAGGCATAGAGAAGGCAGCAGACCCCCCAATAAACAGCGGCAGCGACTGAGACGCCTACAGAGATGCTGACAGGAGCTGCGACGCCGACTGAGACGCCGACTGAGGCAGATAGGGGTAGATATAGGCATAGAGAAAGCAGCAGATTCCGCCAATCGACAGCGGCAGCGACTGAGACGCCAACATAGATGCTGACAGAGGCTGCGACGCCGACTGAAGCAGATAGGGGTAGATATAGGCATAGAGAAGGCAGCAGACCCCCC
This sequence comes from Clusia tigrina, assembly GCA_920105625.2. Taxonomy (NCBI): domain Eukaryota; kingdom Metazoa; phylum Arthropoda; class Insecta; order Diptera; family Clusiidae; genus Clusia; species Clusia tigrina. The sequence continues at coordinate 71,008,949 of OV050031.1, read as the reverse complement.
AATAAACAGCGGCAGCGACTGAGACGCCTACAGAGATGCTGACAGAGGCTGCGACGCCGACTGAGGCAGATAGGAGTAGATATAGGCATAGAGAAGGCAGCAGACCCCCCAATCGACAGCGGAAGCGACTGAGACGCCTAGAGAGATGCTGACAGTGGCTCCGACGCCGACTGAGACGCCGACTGAGGCAGATAGGGGCAGATATAGGTATAGAGAAAGCAGCAGACCCCCCCCCCAATCGACAGCGGAAGCGACTGAGACGCCTACAGAGACGCTGGCAGTGGCTGCGACGCCGACTGAGACGCTGACTGAGGCAGATAGGGGTAGATATGGGCATAGAGAAAGCAGCAGATACCCCCAATCAAAAGCAACACCGACTGAGACGCCTACAGAGACGCTGACAGAGGCTGCGACGCCGACTGAGATGCCGATTGAGGCAGATGCCGGTAGATATAGGCATAGAGAAGGCAGCAGACCCCCGCCCCCCAATTGACAGCGCCACCGACTGAAACGCCTACAGAGACGCTGACAGAGGCTGCGACGCCTAGTGAGCCGCCGACGGAGGCAGATAGGTGTAGGTATAGGCATATAGAAGGCAGCAGACTCCCCACTTGACAGCGGCAGCGACTGATTCGCCTACAGAGACGCTGACAGAGGCTGCGACGCCGACTGAGACGTCGACTGAAGCAGATAGGGGTAGATATAGGCATAGAGAAGGCAGCAGACCCCCCACTCGACAGCGGCAGCGACTGATTCGCCTACAGAGACGCTGACAGAGGCTGCGACGCCGACTAAGACGCCGACTGAGGAACATAGGAGTAGATATTGGCATAGAGAAGTCAGCAGACAACCCCAATCGACAGCGTCTGAGACGCCTACAGAGACGCTGACAGAGGCTGCGACGCTGACTGAAGCTGATAGGGGTAGATATAGGCATAGAGAAGGCAGCAGACCCCCCAATCGATAGCAGCAACGACTGAGACGCCTACAGAGGCTGCGACGCCCACTGAGACGCCGACTGATGCAGATAGGGGTAGCTAAAGGCATAGAGAAGGCAGCAGACCCCCCACTCGACACCGGCAGCGAGTGATTCGTCTAGCGAGACGCTGACAGAGGCTGCGACGCCGACTGAGACGCCGACTGAGGCAGATAGGGGTAGATATAGGTATAGGGAAGGCAGCATACCCCCCCAATCAACAGCGGCATCGACTGAGACGCCTACAGAGACACTGACAGAGGCTGCGACGCCGACTGAATCAGATAGGGGTAGATATTGGCATAGAGAAGGCAGCAGACCCCCCAACCGACAGCAGCAACCACTGAGACGCCTACAGAGGCTGCGACACCCACAGACACGCCGACTGATGCAGATAGGGGTAGATATAGGCATAGAGAAGGTAGCAGACCCCCCACTCGATAGCGGCAGCGACTGATTCGCATACAGAGAAGCTGACAGACGCTGCGACGCCGACTGAGACGCCGACTGAGGAAGATAGGAGTAGATATTGGCATAGAGAAGGCAGCAGACACCCCCAATCAGCAGTGGCAGCGGCTGAGACGCCTACAGAGACCCTGGCAGAGGTTGCGAAGCCGACTGAGACGCCAACTGAGGGAGATAGGGGTAGATATAGGCATAAAAAAGGCAGCAGACCCCCAATCGACAGTGGCAGCGACTGAGACGCCTACAGAGACGCTGACAGAGGTTGCGACGCCGACTGAGATGCCGACTGATTCAGATAGGGGTAGATATAGGCATAGAGAAGGCAGCGGACCCTTCAATCGACAGCGGAAACAACTGAGACGCCTACAGAGACGCTGATAGAGCTTGCGATGCCGACTGAGACTCCGACTGAGGGAGATAGGGGTAGATATAGGAATAGAGAAGGCAGCAGACCCCCAATCGACAGTGGCAGCGACTGAGACGCCTACAGAGACGCTGACAGAGAATGCGACGACGACTGAGACGCCGACTGAGGCAGAGAGGGTTAGACATAGGCATAGAGAAGGCAGCAGACCCCCCAATTTGACAGCGGCTGTGACTGAGACGCCTACAGAGACACTGGCAGAGGCTGCGACGCCGACTGAGACGCCAAATGAGGCAGATTTTGGTAGATATAGGCATAGAGAAGGCAGCAGACCCCCAATCGACAACGGCAGCGACTGAGACCCCTACAGAAACGCTGACAGAGGCTGCGACACCGACAGATGCAGAGAGGGTCAGACATAGACATAAAGAAGGCAGCCAACCCCTCAATCGACAGCGGCAACAACTGAGACGCCTACAGACGCTAATAGAGGCTGCGACGCCGACTGAGATGCCAACTGAGGTAGATAATGGTAGATATAGGCATAGAGAAGGCAGCAGACACCCCCAATCGACAGCAGCGACTGAGACGCCTACAGAGACGCTGACAGAGGCTGCGACGCCGACTGAGACGCCGACTGAGGCAGATAGGGGTAGATATAGGTATAGAGAAGGCAGCATACCCCGCAATCAACAGCGGCATCGACTGAGACGCCTACAGAGACGCTGACAGAGGCTGCGACGCCGACTGAATCAGATAGGGGTAGATATGGGCATAGAGAAGGCAGCAGACCCCCCAACCGACAGCAGCAACCACTGAGACGCCTACAGAGGCTGCGACACCCACATACACGCCGACTGATGCAGATAGGGGTAGATATTGGCATAAAGAAGGTAGCAGACCCCCCACTCGATAGCGGCAGCGACTGATTCGCATACAGAGACGCTGACAGACGCTGCGACGCCGACTGAGACGCCGACTGAGGAAGATAGGAGTAGATATAGGCATAGAGAAGGCAGCAGACACCCCCAATCGACAGCGGCAGCGACTGAAACGCCTACAGAGACGCTGACAGAGGCTGCGACGCCGACTGAGACGCCGACTGAGGCAGATAGGGGTAGATATAGGCATAGAGAAGGCAGGATACCCCCAATCAACAGCGGCATCGACTGAGACGCCTACAGAGACGCTGACAGAGGCTGCGACGCTGACTGAAGCTGATAGGGGTAGATATAGGCATAGAGAAGGCAGCAGACCCCCCAATCGACAGCAGCAACGACTGAGACGCCTATAGAGGCTGCGACGCCTACTGAGACGCCAACTGATGCAGATTGGGGTAGATATAGGCATATAGAAGGCAGCAGACCCCCCACTCGACAGCGGTAGCGACTGATTCGCCTACAGAGACGCTGACAGAGGCTGCGACGCCGACTGTGACGCAGACTGTGGAAGATAGGAGTAGATTTAGGCATAGAGAAGGCAGCCGGCACCCCCAATCGACAGCGGCAGCGACTGAGACGCCTACAGAGACGCTGACAGTGGCTTTGACGCCGACTAAGACGCCGACTGAGACGCCGACTGAGACGCCAACTGAGGCAGATAGGGGTAGATATAGGCATAGAGAAGGCAGCAGACCCCCCAATAAACAGCGCCAGCGACTGAGACGCCGACAGAGATGCTGACAGAGGCTGCGACGCCGACTGAGACGCCGACTGAGGCAGATAGGGGTAGATATAGGCATAGAGAAGGCAGCAGACACCCCCAATCGACAGCGGAAGCTACTGAGACGCCTACAGAGACGCTGACAGTGGCTGCGACGCCGACTGAGACGCCGACTGAGACAGATAGGGGTAGATATAGGCATAGAGAAAGCAGCAGACCCCGCCAATCGACAGCGGCAGCAACTGAGACGCCAACATAGATGCTGACAGAGGCTGCGACGCCGACTGAGACGCCGACTGAGGCAGATAGGGGTAGATATAGGCATAGAGAAGGCAGCAGACCCCCCAATCAACAGCTGCAGCGACTGAGTTGCCTACAGAGACGCTGAGAGACGCTGCGACGCCGACTGAGATGCCGACTGAGGCAGATACGGGTAGATATAGGCATAGAGAAGGCAGCAGACCTCCGCCCCCCAATCGACAGCGCCACCGACTGAGACGCCTACAGAGACGCTGACAGAGGCTGCGACGCCTACTGAGCCGCCGACTGAGGCAGATAGGTGTAGATATAGGCACAGAGAAGGCAGCAGACCCCCAATCGACAGCGGCAGCGACTGAGACGCCTACAGAGACGCTGACAGAGGCTGCGAATCCGACTGAGACGTCGACTGAGGCAGACGATGTTAGATGTAGGCATAGAGAAGGCAGCAGACCCCCTAATCGACAGCGGAAGCGACTGAGACACCTACAGAGACGCTGACAGTGGCTGCGACGCCGACTGAGACGCCGACTGAGGTAGATAGGGGTAGACATAGGCATAGAGAAGGCAGCAAACCCCCCCATCGACAGCGGCAACAACTGAGACACCTACAGAGACGCTGACAGAGGCTGCGACGCCGACTGAGACGCCGACTGATGCACATTGGGGTAGATATAGGCATAGAGAAGGCAGCAGACACCCCCAATCGACAGCAGCAGCGACTGAGACGCCTACAGAGACGCTGACAGAGCCTGCGAAGCCGACTGAGACGTCGACTGAGGCAGATAGGGTTGGATGTAGGCATATAGAAGGCAGCAGACCCCCCAATCGACAGCGGAAGCGACTGAGACGCCTACAGAGACGCTGCCAGAGGCTGCGACGCCGACTGAATCAGATAGGGGTAGATATAGGCATAGAGAAGGCAGCAGACCCCCCAATCGACAGCAGCAACCACTGAGACGCCTACAGAGGCTGCGACGCCCACTGACACGCCGACTGATGCAGATAGGGGTAGATATAGGCATAGAGAAGGTAGCAGACCCCCCACTCGACAGCGGCAGCGACTGATTCGCCTACAGAGACGCTGACAGACGCAGCAACGCCGACTGAGACGCCGACTGAGGAAGATAGGAGTAGATATAGGCATAGAGAAGGCAGCAGACACCCCCAATCGACAGCGGCAGCAACTGAGACGCCTACAGAGACGCTGACAGAGGCTGCGACGCCGACTGAGACGCCGACAGAGGCAGATAGGGGTAGATATAGGCATAGAGAAGGCAGCATACCCCCAATCAGCAGCGGCATCGACTGAGACGCCTACAGAGACGCTGACAGAGGCTGCGATGCTGACTGAAGCAGATAGGGGTAGATATAGGCATATAGAAGGCAGCAGACCCCCCCTTGACAGCGGCAGCGACTGATTCGCCTACAGAGACGCTGACAGAAGCTGCGACGACGACTGAGACGCCGACTGAGGAAGATAGGAGTAGATATAGGCATAGAGAAGGCAGCAGACACCCCCAATCGACAGCGGCAGCGACTGAGACGCCTACAGAGACGCTGACAGAGGCTGCGACGCCGACTGAGACGCCGATGAGACGCCGACTGAGGCAGATAGGGTAGATATAGGCATAGAGAAGGCAGCATACCCCCCAATCAACAGCGGCATCGACTGAGACGCCTACAGAGACACTGACAGAGGCTTCGACGCCGACTGAGACGCCGACTGAGACGCCGACTGAGGTAGAAAGGGGTAGATATAGGCATAGAGAAGGCAGCAGACCCCCCAATCGACAGCGGAAGCGACTGAGACGCCTACAGAGACGCTGACAGTGGCTGCGACGCCGACTGAGACGCCGACTGAGGCAGATAGGGGTAGATATAGGCATAGAGAAGGCAGCAGACCCCCCCAATCGACAGCGGAAGCGACTGAGACGCCTACAGGGACGCTGACAGTAACTGCGACGCCGACTGAGACGCCGACTGATTCAGATAGGGGTACATATAGGCATAGAGAAAGCAGCAGACCCCCCAATCGACAGCGGAAGCGACAGAGACGCCTACAGAGACGCTGACAGTGGCTGCGACGCCGACTGAGACGCCGACTGAGGCAGATAGGGGTAGATATAGGCATAGAGAAAGCAGCAGACACCCCCAATCAAAAGCAGCACCGACTGAGACGCCTACAGAGACGCTGACAGAGGCTGCGATGCCGACTGAGATGCCGACTGAGGCAGATACCGGTAGATATAGGCATAGAGAAGGCAGCTGACCCCCGCCTCCCCAATTGGCAGCGACACCGACTGAGACGCTTACAGAGACGCTGACAGAGGCTGCGACGCCTAGTGAGCCGCCGACTGAGGCAGATAGGTGTAGATATAGGCACAGAGAAGGCAGCAGACCCCCCAATCGAGAGCGGCAGCAACTGAGACGCCAACAGAGATGCTGACAGAGGCTGCGACGTTGACTGAGACGCCGACTGAGGCAGATAGGGGTAGATATAGGCATAGAAAAGGCAGCAAACTGCCCAATCAACAGCGGCAGCGACTGAGACGCCTACAGAGACGCTGACAGAGGCTGCGAAGCCGACTGAGACGTCGACTGAGGCAGATAGGGTTAGATGTCGGCATAGAGAAGGCAGCAGACCCCCCAATCGACAGCGGAAGCGACTGAGACGCCTACAGAGACGCTGACAGAGGCTGCGACGACGACTGAGACGCCGACTGAGGCAGAGAGGGTTAGATATAGGCATAGAGAAGGCAGCAGACCTCCAATTTGACAGCGCCTGTGACTGAGACGCCTACAGAGACGCTGACAGAGGCTGCGACGCCGACTGAGATGCCGAATGAGGCAGGCAGGGGTAGATATAGGCATAGAGAAGGCAGCAGACCCCCAATCGACAGCGCCAACAACTGAGACGCCTACAGAGACGCCGACAGAGACTGCGACGCTGACTGAGATGCCGACTGGGGCAGAGAGGATTAGACAAAGGCAGAGAGAAGACAGCAAACCCCCCTCCCCCCCAGCGTCAGCGTCTCTGTAGGCATCTCAGTCACTGCCATTGTCGATTGGGGGGTCTGCTGCCTTCTCTGTGCCTATATATACCCCTATCTCCATCAGGCGGCGTCTCAGTCGGTGTCGCAGCCTCTGTCAGCGTCTGTGTAGGCGTCTCAGTCGCTGCCACTGTCGATTGGGGGTCTGCTGCCTTCTCTATGCCTATATCTACCCCTATCTCCCTCAGTAGGCGTCTCAGTCGGCACCTCAACCTCTGCCAGAGTCTATGTAGGCGTCTCAGTCGCTGAAGCTGTCGATTGGGGGGTCTGATGCATTCTCTATGCCTATATCCATCCATATCTGCCTCAGTCGGCGTCTCAGTCGGCGTCTCAGTCGGCGTCTCAGTCGGCGTCGCAGCCTCTGTCAGCGTCTCTGTAGGCGCCTCAGTCGCTGCTGCTGTCGATTGGGGGTTCTGCTGCCATCTCTATGCCTATATCTACCCCTATCTGCCTCAGTCGGCGTCTCAGTCGGCGTGTCAGTCGGCGTCGCAGCCTCTTGTCAGCGTCTCTGTAGGCATCTCAGTCGCTGCCGTTGCCGATTGGGGGGTCTGCTGCCATCTCTATGCCAATGTCTACCCCTATCTGCCTCAGTCGGCGTCTCAGTCGGCGTCGCAGCCTCTTGTCAGCGTCTCTGTAGGCATCTCAGTCACTTCCGTTGTCCATTTGGGGGTCTGCTGCCTTCTCTATGCCTATATCTACCCCTATGTGCCTCAGTCGGAGTCGCAGCCTCTGTCAGCGTCTCCGTAGGTGTCTCAGTCGCTGCCACTGTCGATTGCGGGGTCTGCTGCCTTCTCTAAGCCTATATCTACCCTTATCTGCCTCAGTCATCATCTCAGTCGGCGTCGCAGCCTCTATCAGCGTCTCTGTAGGCGTCTCAGTTCTTGCCGCTGTCGATTGGGTTGTCTGCTGCCTTCTCTCTGCCTCAGTCGGCATCTCAGTCGGCGTCGCAGCCTCTGTCAGCGTCCCAGCCTCAGTCAAAGTCTCTCTAGGCGTCTCAGTCGCTGCCGCTGTCGATTGGGGGGGTCTGCTCCCTTCTCTATGCCTATATCTACCCCTATCTGCCTCAGTCGGCGTCTCAATCGGCGTCGCAGCCTTTTGTCAGCGTCTCTGTAGGCATCTCAGTCGCTGCCGTTGTCGATTGGGGGGTCTGCTGCCTTCTCTATGCCTATATATACCCCTATCTCCCTCAGTAGGCGTCTCAGTCGGCACCGCAACCTCTGCCAGCGTCTATGTAGGCGTCTCAGTCGCTGCCGCTGTCGATTGGGGGGTCTGATGCATTCTCTATGCCTATATCCATCCATATCTGCCTCAGTCGGCGTTTCAGTCGGAGTCGCAGCCTCTCTCGGCGTCTTTGTAAACGTCTCAGTAGCTGCCGTTGTCGATTGGGAGGTCTGCTGCCTTCTCTATGCCTATATCTACACCTATCTGCCTCAGTCGACATCTCAGTCGGCGTCGCAGCCTCTATCAGCATCTCTGTAGGCGTCTCAGTTGTTGCCACTGTCGATTGGGTTGTCTGCTGCCTTTTCTATGCCTATGTGTAACCCTCTCTGCCTCAGTCGGCGTCTCAGTCGGCGTCTCAGTCGGCGTCGCAGCCTCTGTCAGCGTCTCTGTAGGCGCCTCAGTCGCTGCCGCTGTCAATTGGTGGGTCTGCTGCCTTTTCCATGCCTATATCTACGCCTATCTGCCTCAGTCGACATCTCAGTCGGCGTCGCAGCCTCTATCAGCATCTCTGTAGGCGTCTCAGTTGTTGCCACTGTCGATTGGGGGGTCTGCTGCCTTCTCTATGCCTATGACTACCCCTCTCTGCCTCAGTCGGCGTCTCAGTCGGCGTCGCAGCCTCTGTCAGCGTCTCTGTAGGCGTCTCAGTCGCTGCCGCTGTCGATTGGTGGGTGTGCTGCCTTCTCTAAGCCTATCTCTACCCCTACCTGCCTCAGTCGGCGTCACAGTCGGCTTCGTAGCCTCTGTCAGCGTCTCTGTAGGCGTCTCAGTCGCTGCCGCTGTCGATTGGGGGGTCTGCTGCCTTCTCTATACCTATATCTACCCCTATCTGCCTCAGTCGGCCTCTCAGTCGGCTTCGTAGCCTCTATCAGCGTCTCTGTAGGCGTCTCAGTTGTTGCCACTGTCGATTGGGTTGTCTGCTGCCTTTTCTATGCCTATGTCTAACCCTCTCTGTCTACGTCGGCGTTTCAGTCGGCGTCGTAGCCTCTGTCAGCGTCTCTGTAGACGTCTCAGTTGCTGCCGCTGTCGATTGGCGGGTCTGCTGCCTTCTCTATGCCTATATCAACCCCTGTTCTGCCTCAGTCGGCTTCGCAGCCTCTTGTCAGGGTCTCTGTAGGCATCCCAGTCGCTACCATTGTCGATTGGGGGGTCTGCTGCCTTCTCTATGCCTATATCTACCCCTATCTGCCTCAGTCGGCATATGAGTCGTCGTCGCAGCCTCTGTCGGCGTCGCAGCCTCTGTCAGCATATATGTAGGCGTCTCAGTTGTTGTCGCTGTCCATTGAGGGGTCTGCTGCCTTCTCAATGCCTATGTCTAACCCTTTCAGCCTCAGTCGGCATCTCAGTCGTCGTCGCAGTCTCTGTCAGCGTCTCTGTAGACATCTCAGTCGATGCCGCTGTCGATTGGGGGTTCTGCTGCCTTCTCTATGCCGATAAATACCCCTATCTCCCTCATTCGGCGTCTCTGTCGGCATCGCAGCCTCTTGTCAGGGTCTCTGTAGGCAACCCAGTCGCTGCCGTTGTCGATTGGGGGGTGTGCTGCCTTCTCTATGCCTATATCTACCCCTATCTGCCTCAGTCGGCGTCGCAGCCTCTTGTCAGGGTCTCTGTAGGCATCCCAGTCGCTGCCGTTGTCGATTGGGGGTCTGCTGCCTTCTCTATGCCTATATCTACCCCTATCTGCCTCAGTCGGCATCTCAGTCGTCATCTCAGCCTCTGTCGGCGCCGCAGCCTCTGTCAGCTTCTCTGTAGGCGTCTCTGTTGTTGTCGCTGTCGATTGAGGGGTCTGCTGTCTTCTCTATGCCTATGTCTAACCCTTTCTGCCTCAGTCGGCATCTCAGTCGTCGTCGCAGCCTCTGTCAGCATCGCAGTCTCTGTCAGCGTCTCTGTAGGTGTCTCAGTTGATGCCGCTGTCGATTGGGGGTTCTGCTGCCTTCTCTATGCCTATAAATACCCCTATCTGCCTCAGTCGGCGTCGCAGCCTCTGTCAGCGTCTTTGTAAGCGTCTCAGTCAGTGCCGCTGTCAAATTGGGGGGTCTGCTGCCTTCTCTATGCCTAAGCGTCTGTCAGCGTCTCTGTATGCGTCTCCCTCGCTGCCACTGTCGATTGGGGGTCTGCTGCCTTCTCTATGCCTATATCTACCCCTATCTCCCTCAGGCGGCGTCTCAGTCGGCATCGCAACCTCTGCCAGCGTCTATGTAGGCGTCTCAGTCGCTGCCGCTGTCGATTGGGGGGTCTGATGCATTCTCTATGCCTATATCCATCCATATCTGCCTCAGTCGGCGTCTCAGTCGGTGTCGCAGACTCTCTCAGCGTCTCTGTAAACTTCTCAGTAGCTGCCGTTGTCGATTGGGAGGTCTGCTGTATTCTCTATGCCTATATCTACGCCTATCTGCCTCAGTCGACATCTCAGTCGGCGTCGCAGCCTTTATCAGCATCTCTGTAGGCGTCTCAGTTATTGCCACTGTCGATTGGGTTGTCTGCTGCCTTTTCTATGCCTATGTGTAATCCTCTCTGCCTCAGTCGGCGTCTCAGTCGGCGTCGCAGCCTCTGTAAGCGTCTCTGTAGGCGTCTCAGTCGCTGCCGCTGTCGATTGGTGGGTCTGCTGCCTTCTCTATGCCTATATCTACGCCTATCTGCCTCAGTCGACATCTCAGTCGGCGTCGCAGCCTCTATCAGTATCTCTGTAGGCGTCTCAGTTGTTGCCACTGTCGATTGGGGGGGGGGGGGTTCGGTTCCCTTCTCTATGCCTATGTCTACCCCTCTTTGCCTCAGTCGACGTCTCAGTCGGCGTCGCAGCCTCTGTTAGCGTCTCTGTAGGCGTCTCAGTCGCTGCCGCTGTCGATTGGTGGGTCTGTTGCCTTCTCTATGCCTATCTATACCCCTACCTGCCTCAGTCTGCGTCACAGTCGGCTTCGCAGCCTCTGTCAGCGTATCTGTAGGCGTCTCAGTCGCTGCCGCTGTCGATTGGGGGGTCTGCTGCCTTCTCTATACCTATATCTACCCCTGTCTGCCTCAGTCGGCATCTCAGTCGGCGTCGCAGCCTCTATCAGCGTCTCTGTAGGCGTCTCAGTTGTTGCCACTGCCGATTGGGTTGTCTGCTGCCTTTTCTATGCCTATGTCTAACCCTCTGTGTCTCCGTCGGCGTCTCAGTCGGCGTCGTAGCCTCTGTCAGCGTATCTGTAGGCGGTTCAGTCTCTGCCGCTGTCGATTGGCGGGTCTGCTGCCTTCTCTATGCCTATATCAACCCCTGTTCTGCCTCAGTCGGCGTCGCAGCCTCTTGTCAGGGTCTCTGTAGGCATTCCAGTCGCTACCGTTGTCGATTGGGGGGCCTGCTGCCTTCTCTATGCCTATATCTACCCCTATCTGCCTCAGTCGGCATCTCAGTCGTCGTCGCAGCCTCTGTCGGCGTCGCAGCCTCTGTCAGCATATATGTAGGCGTCTCAGTTGTTGTCGCTGTCCATTGAGGGGTCTGCTGCCTTCTCAATGCCTATGTCTAATCCTTTCAGCCTCAGTCGGCGTCTCAGTCGTCGTCGCAGCCTCTGTCAGCATCGCAGTCTCTGTCAGCGTCTCTGTAGACATCTCAATTGGGGGTCTGCTGCCTTCTCTATGCCTATAAATACCCCTATCTCCCTCAGTCGGCGTCTCTGTCGGCATCGCAGCCTCTTGTCAGGGTCTCTGTAGGCAACCCAGTCGCTGCCGTTGTCGATTGGGGGGTGTGCTGCCTTCTCTATGCCTATATCTACACCTATCTGCCTCAGTCGGCGTCTCAGTTGTCGTCTCAGTCTCTGTCGGCGCCGCAGCCTCTGTCAGCATCTCTGTAGGCATCTCAGTCGCTGCCGTTGCCGATTGGGGGGTCTGCTGCCATCTCTATGCCAATGTCTACCCCTATCTGCCTCAGTCGGCGTCTCAGTCGGCGTCGCAGCCTCTTGTCAGCGTCTCTGTAGACATCTCAGTCACTTCCGTTGTCGATTGGGGGGTCTGCTGCCTTCTCTATGCCTATATCTACCCCTCTCTGCCTCAGTCGGCGTCTCAGTCGGCGTCTCAGTCGGCGTCGCAGCCTCTGTCAGCGTCTCTGTAGGCGTCTCAGTCGCTGCCGCTGTCGATTGGGGGTCTGCTGCCTTCTCTATGCCAATATCTACCCCTATCTGCCTCAGTCGGCGTCGCAGCCTCTTGGCAGCGTCTCTGTAGGCATCTCAGTCGCTGCCGTTGTCGATTGGGAGGTCTGCTGCCTTCTCTATGCCTATATCTACGCCTATCTGCCTCAGTCGACATCTCAGTCGGCGTCGCAGCCTCTATCAGCATCTCTGTAGGCGTCTCAGTTGTTGCCACTGTCGATTGGGTTGTCTGCTGCTATTTCTATGCCTATGTGTAAGCCTCTCTGCCTCAGTCAACGTCTCAATCGGCGTCGCAGCCTCTGTCAGCGTCTCTGTAGGCGTCTTAGTCGTTGCCGCTGTCGATTGGTGGGTCTGCTGCCTTCTCTATGCCTATATCTACGCCTATCTGCCTCAGTCGACATCGCTGTCAAATTGGGGGGTCTGCTGCCTTCTCTATGCCTAAGCCTCTGTCAGCGTCTCTGTAGGCGTCTCCGTCGCTGCCACTGTCGATTGGGGGTCTGCTGCCTTCTCTATGCCTATATCTACCCCTATCTCGCTCAGGCGGCGTCTCAGTCGGCATCGCAACCTCTGCCAGCGTCTCTGTAGGCGTCTCAGCCGCTGCCGCTGTCGATTGGGGGGGGGAGATCAGCTGCCTTCTCTATGCCTATATATAACCCCTATCTGCCTCAGTCGGCATCTCAGTCGTCGTCGCAGCCTCTGTCGGCGTCGCAGCCTCTGTCAGCATATATGTAGGCGTCTCAGTTGTTGTCGCTGTCCATTGAGGGGTCTGCTGCCTTCTCAATGCCTATGTCTAATCCTTTCAGCCTCAGTCGGCGTCTCAGTCGTCGTCGCAGCCTCTGTCAGCATCGCAGTCTCTGTCAGCGTCTCTGTAGACATCTCAATTGGGGGTCTGCTGCCTTCTCTATGCCTATAAATACCCCTATCTCCCTCAGTCGGCGTCTCTGTCGGCATCGCAGCCTCTTGTCAGGGTATATGTAGGCAACCTAGTCGCTGCCGTTGTCGATTGGGGGGTATGCTGCCTTCTCTATGCCTATATCTACCCCTATCTGCCTCAGTCGGCGTCGCAGCCTCTTGTCAGGGTCTCTGTAGGCATCCCAGTCGCTGCCGTTGTCGATTGGGTGGTCTGCTGCCTTCTCTATGCCTATATCTACCCCTATCTGCCTCAGTCGGCATCTCAGTCGTCGTCTCAACCTCTGTCGGCGCCGCAGCCTCTGTCAGCATCTCTGTAGGCGTCTCAGTTGTTGTCGCTGTCGTTTGAGGGGTCTGCTGTCTTCTCGATGCCTATATCTAACCCTTTCTGCCTCAGTCGGCGTCTCAGTCGTCGTCGCAGCCTCTGTCAGCATCGCAGTCTCTGTCAGCGTCTCTGTAGGCGTCTCAGTAGATGCCGCTGTCGATTGGGGGTTCTAGTGCCTTCTCTATGCCTATATCTACCATTATCTGCCTCAGTCGGCATCTCAGTCGGCATCGCAGCCTCTATCATCGTCTCTGTAGGCGTCTCAGCCGCTACCGCTGTCGATTGGGGGGGGGGGTCAGCTGCGTTTTCTATGCCTATATATAACCCCTATCTGCCTCAGTCGGCGTCTCAGTCGGTGTCGCAGCCTCTGACAGCGTCTCTGTAGGCGTCTCAGTCGCTGGCGCTGTCGATTGGGGGTCTGCTGCCTTCTCTATGCCTATATCTCGCTCAGGCGGCGTCTCAGTCGGCACCGCAACCTCTGCCAGCGTCTCTGTAGGCGTCTCAGCCGCTGCCGCTGTCGATTGGGGGGGGGAGATCAGCTGCCTTCTCTATGCCTATATATAACCCCTATCTGCCTCAGTCGGCGTCTCAGTCGGTGTCGCAGCCTCTGTCAGCGTCTCTGTAGGCGTCTCAGTCGCTGCCGTTGTCGATTGGGGGGTCTGATGCATTCTCTATTCCTATATCCATCCCTATCTGCCTCATTCGGCGTCTCAGTTGGCATCACAGCCTCTGTCAGCAACTATGTAGGCGTCTCAGTCGCTGCCCCTGTCGATTGGGGTGGTCTGCTGCCTTCTCTATGCCTATATCTACCATTATCTGCTTCAGTCGGCATCTCAGTCGGCATCGCAGCCTCTATCAGCGTCTCTGTAGGCGTCTCAGTTGTTGCCACTGTCGATTAAGGGGTCTGCTGCCTTCTCTATGCGTATGTGTAACCTTCTCTGCCACAGTGGGCGTCTCAGTCGTCGTCGCAGCCTCTGTCAGCGTCGCAGCTTCTGTCCGCGTCGCAGCCTCTGTCAGCGTCTCTGTAGGCGTCTTAGTCACTGCCGCTGTCAAATTGGGGGTTCTGCTGCCTTCTCAATGCCTACATCTACCCCTATCTGAATCAATCGGCATCTCAGTCGGCGTCGCAGCCTCTGTCAGCGTCTGTGTAGGCGTGTCAGTCGCTGCCACTGTCGATTGGGGGTCTGCTGCCTTCTCTATGCCTATATCTACCCCTATCTCCCTCAGTAGGCGTCTTAGTCGGCATCGCAACCTCTGCCAGCATCTCTGTAGGCATCTCAGTCGCTGCCGCTGTCGATTGGGGGGTGTGATGCATTCTCTATTCCTATAGCCATCCCTATCTGCCTCAGTCGGCGTCTCAGTTGGCATCACAGCCTCTGTCAGCAACTATGTAGGCGTCTCAGTCGCTGCCCCTGTCGATTGGGGTGGTCTGCTGCCTTCTCTATGCCAATGTCTACCCCTATCTGCCTCAGTCGGCGTGTCAGTCGGCGTCGCTGCCTCTTGTCAGCGTTTCTGTAGGCATCTCAGTGACTTCCGTTGTCGATTGGGGGGTCTGCTGCCTTCTCTATGCCTATATCTACCCCTATCTGCCTCAGTCGGCGTCGCAGCCTCTGTCAGCGTCTCCGTGGGTGTCTCAGTCGCTGCCGCTGTCGATTGCGGGGTCTGCTGCCTTCTCTAAGCCTATATCTACCCTTATCTGCCTCAGTCGGCGTCGCAGCCTCTATCAGCGTCTCTGTAGGCGTCTCAGTTGTTGCCGCTGTCGATTGGGTTATCTGCTGCCTTCTCTATGCCTATGTCTAACCCACTCTGCCTCAGTCGGCGTCTCAGTCGGCGTCGCAGCCTCTGTCAGCGTCCCAGCCTCTGTCAACGTCTCTCTAGGCGTCTCAGTCGCTGCCGCTGTCGATTGGGGGGTCTGCTGCCTTCTCTATGCCTATGTCCACCCCTCTCTGCCTCAGTCGGCGTCTCAGTCGGCGTCGCAGCCTCTGTCAGCGTCTCTGTTGGCGTCTCAGTCGCTGCCGCTGTCGATTGGGGGGTCTGCTGCCTTCTCTATGACAATATCTACCCCTATCTGCATCAGTCGGCGTCTCAGTCGGCGTCGCAGCCTCTGTCAGCGTCTTTGTAGGCGTCCCAGTCGCTGCCCCTGTCGATTGGGGGGGTCTGCTGCCTTCTCTATGCCAATGTCAACCCCTATCTGCCTCATTCGGCGTCGCAGCCTCTTGTCAGCGTCTCTGTAGGCATCTCAGTCACTGCCGTTGTCGATTGGGGGGTCTGCTGCCTTCTCTATGCCTATATCTACCCCTATCTGCCTCAGTCGGCGTCGCAGCCTCTGTCAGCGTCTCTGTAGGCGCCTCAGTCGGGTCTGCTGTCGATTGGGGGTGCAGCTGCCATCTCTATGCCTATATCTACCCCTATCTGCCTCAGTCGGCGTCTCAGTCGGCGTGTCAGTCGGCGTCGCAGCCTCTTGTCAGCGTTTCTGTAGGCATCTCAGTCGCTGCCGTTGCCGATTGGGGGGTCTGCTGCCATCTCTATGCCAATGTCTACCCCTATCTGCCTCTTGTCAGCGTCTCTGTAGGCATCTCAGTGACTTCCGTTGTCGATTGGGGGGTCTGCTGCCTTCTCTATGCCTATATCTACCCCTATCTGCCTCAGTCGGCGTCGCAGCCTCTGTCAGCGTCTCCGTAGGTGTCTCAGTCGCTGCCGCTGTCGATTGCGGGGTCTGCTGCCTTCTCTAAGCCTATATCTACCCTTATCTGCCTCATTCGGCGTCGCAGCCTATATCAGCGTCTCTGTAGGCGCCTCAGTTGTTGCCGCTGTCGATTGGGTTGTCTGCTGCCTTCTCTATGCCTATGTCTAACCCTCTCTGCCTCAGTCGGCGTCTCTGTCGGCGTCGCAGCCTCTGGCAGCGTCCCAGCCTCTGTCAAAGTCTCTCTAGGCGTCTCAGTCGCTGCCGCTGTCGATTGGGGGGTCTGCTGCCTTCTCTATGCCTCTATCTACCCCTATCTGCCTCAGTCGGCGTCTCAATCGGCATCGCAGCCTCTTGTCAGCGTCTCTGTAGGCATCTCAGTCGCTGCCGTTGTCGATTGGGGGGTCTGCTGCCTTCTATATGCCTATATCTACCCCTATCTGCCGCAGTCGGTGTCGCAGCCTCTCTCAGCGTCTCTGTAGGCGTCTCAGTAGCTGCCGCTGTATTGGGGGTCTGCTGCCTTCTCGATGCCTATATCTACCCCTATCTGCCTCAGTCGGCGTCTCAGTCGGCGTCGCAGCCTCTTGTCAGCGTCTCTGTAGGCATCTCAGTCGCTGCCGTTGTCGATTGGGGGGTCTGCTGCCTTCTCTATGCCTATATCTACCCCTATCTGCCGCAGTCGGTGTCGCAGCGTCTCTCAGCGTCTCTGTGGGCGTCTCAGTAGCTGCCGCTGTCGATTGGGGGTCTGCTGCCTTCTCTATGCCTATATATACCCCTATCTGCCTCAGTCGGCGTCGCAGCCTCTGTCAGCGTCTCTGTAGGCGCCTCAGACGGGTCTGCTGTCGATTGGGGGTGCTGCTGCCATCTCTATGCCTATATCTACCCCTATCTGCCTCAGTCGGCGTCTCAGTATGCGTCTCAGTCTGCGTGTCTGTCGGCGTCGCAGCCTCTTGTCAGCGTCTCTGTAGGCATCTCAGTCGCTGCCGTTGCCGATTGGGGGGTCTGTTGCCATCTCTATGCCAATGTCTACCCCTATCTGCCTCAGTCGGCGTGTCAGTCGGCGTCTTGTCAGCGTCTCTGTAGGCATCTCAGTGACTTCCGTTGTCGATTGGGGGGTCTGCTGCCTTCTCTATGCCTATATCTACCCCTATCTGCCTCAGTCGGCTTCGCAGCCTCTGTCAGCGTCTCCGTAGGTGTCTCAGTCGCTGCCGCTGTCGATTGGCGGGTCTGCTGCCTTCTCTATGCCTATATCAACCCCTATCTGCCTCAGTCGACATCTCAGTCGGGGTCGCAGCCTCTATCAGCATCTCTGTAGGCGTCTCAGTTGTTGCCACTGTCGATTGGGTTGTCTGCTGCCTTTTCTATGCCTATGTCTAACCCTCTCTGTCTCCGTCGGCGTCTCAGTCGGCGTCGCAGCCTCTGTCAGCGTCTCTGTAGGCGTCTCAGTCGCTGCCGCTGTCGATTGGCGGGTCTGCTGCCTTCTCTATGCCTATATCAACCCCTATCTGCCTCAGTCGGCGTCTCAGTCGGCGTCGCAGCCTCTTGTCAGGGTCTCTGTAGGCATCCCAGTTGTTGTCGCTGTCCATTGAGGGGTCTGCTGCCTTCTCTATGCCTATGTCTAACCCTTTCAGCCTCAGTCGGCGTCTCAGTCGTCGTCGCAGCCTCTGTCAGCATCGCAGTCTCTGTCAGCGTCTCTGTAGACGTCTCAGTCAATGCCGCTGTCGATTGGGGGTTCTGCTGCCTTCTCTATGCCTATAAATACCCCTGTCTGCCTCAGTCGGCGTCGCAGCCTCTGTCAGCGTCTCTGTAACCGTCTCAGTCACTGCCGCTGTCAAATTGGGGGGGTCTGCTGCCTCCTCTATGCCTATATCTACCCCTATCTCCCTCAGTCGGCGTCTCTGTCGGCATCGCAGCCTCTTGTCAGGGTATCTGTAGGCAACCCAGTCGCTGCCGTTGTCGATTGGGGGGTGTGATGCCTTCTCTATGCCTATATCTACCCTTATCTGCCTCAGTCGGCGTCTCAGTCGGCGTCGCAGCCTCTTGTCAGGGTCTCTGTAGGCATCCCAGTCGCTGCCGTTGTCGATTGGGGGGTTTGCTGCCTTCTCTATGCCTATATCTACCCCTATCTGCCCTAGACGGCATCTCAGTCGTCGTCTCAGCCTCTGTCGGCGCCGCAGCCTCTGTCAGCATCTCTGTAGGCGTCTCAGCTGTTGTCGCTGTCGATTGAGTGGTCTGCTGTCTTCTCTATGCCTATGTCTAACCCTTTCTGCCTCAGTCGGCGTCTCAGTCGTCGTCGCAGCCTCTGTCAGCATCGCAGTGTCTGTCAGCGTCTCTGTAGGCGTCTCAGTAGATGCCGCTGTCGATTGGGGGTTCTGCTGCCTTCTCTATGCCTATAAATACCCCTATCAGCCTCAGTCGGCGTGTCAGTCGGCGTCGCAGCCTCTGTCAGCGTCTTTGTAAGCGTCTCAGTCACGGCCGCTGTCAAATTGGGGGGTCTGCTGCCTTCTCTATGCCTAAGCCTCTGTCAGCGTCTCAGTATGCGTCTCCGACGCTGCCACTGTCGATTGGGGGTCTGCTGCCTTCTCTATGCCTATATCTACCCCTATCTCCCTCAGGCGGCGTCTCAGTCGGCATCGCAACCTCTGCCAGCGTCTCTGTAGGCGTCTCAGCCGCTGCCGCTGTCGATTGGGGGGGATCAGCTGCCTTCTCTATGCCTATATATAACCCCTATCTGCCTCAGTCGGCGTCTCAGTCGGTGTCGCAGCCTCTGTCAGCGTCTCTGTAGGCGTCTCAGTCGCTACCGCTGTCGATTGGGGGTCTGCTGCCTTCTCAATGCCTATATCTACCCCTATCTCCCTCAGGCGGCGTCTCAGTCAGCATCGCAACCTCTGCCAGCGTCTCTGTAGGCGTCTCAGCCGCTGCCGCTGTCGATTGGGGGGTCTGCTGCCTTCTCTATGCCTATATCTACCATTATCTGCCTCAGTCGGCATCGCAGCCTCTATCAGCGTTTCTGTAGGCGTCTCAGTCGCTGCCGCTGTCGATTGGGGGGTCTGCTGCCTTCTCTATGCCTATATCTACCATTATCTGCCTCAGTCGGCATCTCAGTCGGCATCGCAGCCTCTATCAGCGTCTCTGTAGGCGTCTCAGTTGTTGCCGCTGTCGATTAAGGGGTCTGCTGCCTTCTCTATGAATATGTCTAACCTACTCTGCCACAGTGGGCGTCTCAGTCGTCGTCGCAGCCTCTGTCAGCGTCGCAGCCTCTGTCAGCGTCGCAGCTTCTGTCCGCGTCGCAGCCTCTGTCAGCGTCTCTGTAGGCGTCTTAGTCACTGCCGCTGTCAAATTGGGGGTCTGCTGAATTATCTATGCCTACATCTACCCCTATCTGAATCAATCGGCATCTCAGTCGGCGTCGCAGCCTCTGTCAGCGTCTGTGTAGGCGTCTCAGTCGCTGCCACTGTCGATTGGGGTCTGCTGATTTCTCTATGCCTATATATACCCCTATCTCCCTCAGTAAGCGTCTCAGTCGGCATCGCAACCTCTGCCAGCGTCTCTGTAGGCGTCTCAGTCGCTGCCGCTGTCGATTGGGGGTCTGATGCATTCTCTATTCCTATATCCATCCCTATCTGCCTCGGTCGCCGTCTCAGTTGGCATCGCAGCCTCTGTCAGCGTCTATGTAGGCGTCTCAGTCGCTGCCCCTGTCGATTGGGGTGGTCTGCTGCCTTCTCTATGACAATATCTACCCCTATCTGCCTCAGTCGGCGTCTCAGTCAGCGTCGCAGCCTCAGTCAGCGTCTTTGTAGGCGTCTCAGTCGCTGCCCCTGTCGATTAGGGGGGTCTGCTGCCTTCTCTATGCCAATGTCTACCCCTATCTGCCTCAGTCGGCGTCGCAGCCTCTTGTCAGCGTCTCTGTAGGCATCTCAGTCACTGCCGTTGTCGATTGGTGGGTCTGCTGCCTTCTCTATGCCAATGTCTACCCCTATCTGCCTCAGTCGGCGTCGCAGCATATGTCAGCGTCTCTGTAGGCGCCTCAGTCGGGTCTGCTGTCGATTCGGGGTGCTGCTGCCATATCTATGCCTATATCTACCCCTAGCTGCCTCAGTCGGCGTGTCAGTCGGCGTCGCAGCCTCTTGTCAGCGTTTCTGTAGTCATCTCAGTCGCTGCCGTTGCCGATTGGGGGGTCTGCTGCCATCTCTATGCCAATGTCTACCCCTATCTACCTATTGTCAGCGTCTCTGTAGGCATCTCAGTGACTTCCGTTGTCGATTGGGGGGGTCTGCTGCCTTCTCTATGCCTATATCTACCCCTATCTGCCTCAGTCGGCGTCGCAGCCTCTGTCAGCGTCTCCGAAGGTGTCTCAGTCGCTGCCGCTGTCGATTGCGGGGTCTGCTGCCTTCTCTAAGCCTATATCTACCCTTATCTGCCTCAGTCGGCGTCGCAGAATCTATCAGCGTCTCTGTAGGCGTCTCAGTTGTTGCCGCTGTCGATTGGGTTGTCTGCTACCTTCTCTATGCCTATGTCTAACCCTCTCTGCCTCACTCGGCGTCTCAGTCGGCGTCGCAGCCTCTGGCAGCGTCCCAGCCTCTGTCAACGTCTCTCTAGGCGTCTCAGTCGCTGCCGCTGTCGATTGGGGGGGTCTGCTGCCTTCTCTATGCCTATATCTACCCCTATCTGCCTCAGTCAGCGTCTCAATCGGCGTCGCAGCCCCTTGTCAGCGTCTCTGTAGGCATCTCAGTCGCTGCCGTTGTCGATTGGGGGGTCTGCTGCCTTCTATATGCCTATATCTACCCCTATCTGCCGCAGTCGGTGTCGCAGCCTCTCTCAGCGTCTCTGTAGGCGTCTCAGTCGCTTCCGTTGTCGATTGGGGGGGGTCTGCTGCCTTATCTATGCCTATGTCCACCCCTCTCTGCCTCAGTCGGCGTCTCAGTCGGCGTCGCAGCCTCTGTCAGCGTCTCTGTTGGCGTCTCAGTCGCTGCCGCTGCCGATTGGGGGTCTGCTGCCTTCTCTATGCCAATATCTACCCCTATCTGCCTCAGTCGGCGTCGCAGCTTCTTGTCAGCGTCTCTGTAGGCATCTCAGTCGCTGCCGTTGTCGATTGGGAGGTCTGCTGCCTTCTCTATGCCTATATCTACGCCTATCTGCCTCAGGTGACATCTCAGTCGGGGTCGCAGCCTCTATCAGCATCTCTGTAGGCGCCTCAGTTGTTGCCACTGTCGATTGGGTTGTCTGCTGCCTTTTCTATGCCTATGTCTAACCCTCTCTGTCTCCGTCGGCGTCTCAGTCGCTGCCGCTGTCGATTGGCGGGTCTGCTGCCTTCTCTATGCCTATATCAACCCCTATCTGCCTCAGTCGGCGTCTCAGTCGGCGTCGCAGCCTCTTGTCAGGGTCTCTGTAGGCATCCCAGTTGTTGTCGCTGTCCATTGAGGGGTCTGCTGCCTTCTCTATGCCTATGTCTAACCCTTTCAGCCTCAGTCGGCGTCTCAGTCGTCGTCGCAGCCTCTGTCAGCATCGCAGTCTCTGTCAGCGTCTCTGTAGACGTCTCAGTCAATGCCGCTGTCGATTGGGGGTTCTGCTGCCTTCTCTATGCCTATAAATACCCCTGTCTGCCTCAGTCGGCGTCGCAGCCTCTGTCAGCGTCTCTGTAAGCGTCTCAGTCACTGCCGCTGTCAAATTGGGGGGGTCTGCTGCCTTCTCTATGCCTAAGCCTCTGTCAGCGTCTCTGTAGGCGTCTCCGTCGCTGCCACTGTCATTTGGGGGTCTGCTGCCTCCTCTATGCCTATATCTACCCATATCTCCCTCAGTCGGCGTCTCTGTCGGCATCGCAGCCTCTTGTCAGGGTATCTGTAGGCAACCCAGTCGCTGCCGTTGTCGATTGGGGGGTGTGATGCCTTCTCTATGCCTATATCTACCCTTATCTGCCTCAGTCGGCGTCTCAGTCGGCGTCTCAGCCTCTTGTCAGGGTCTCTGTAGGCATCCCAGTCGCTGCCGTTGTCGATTGGGGGGTTTGCTGCCTTCTCTATGCCTATATCTACCCCTATCTGCCCCAGTCGGCATCTCAGTCGTCGTCTCAGCCTCTGTCGGCGCCGCAGCCTCTGTCAGCATCTCTGTAGGCGTCTCAGTTGTTGTCGCTGTCGATTGAGGGGTCTGCTGTCTTCTCTATGCCTATGTCTAACCCTTTCTGCCTCAGTCGGCGTCTCAGTCGTCGTCGCAGCCTCTGTCAGCATCGCAGTCTCTGTCAGCGTATCTGTAGGCGTCTCAGTAGATGCCGCTGTCGATTGTTGGTTCTGCTGCCTTCTCTATGCCTATAAATACGCCTATCTGCCTCAGTCGGCGTGTCAGTCGGCGTCGCAGCCTCTGTCAGCGTCTTTGTAAGCGTCTCAGTCACGGCCGCTGTCAAATTGGGGGGTCTGCTGCCTTCTCTATGCCTAAGCTTCTGTCAGCGTCTCAGTATGCGTCTCCGACGCTGCCACTGTCGATTGGGGGTCTGCTGCCTTCTCTATGCCTATATCTACCCCTATCTCCCTCAGGCGGCGTCTCAGTCGGCATCGCAACCTCTGCCAGCGTCTCTGTAGGCGTCTCAGCCGCTGCCGCTGTCGATTGGGGGTCTTCTGCCTTCTCTATGCCTATATATAACCCCTATCTGCCTCAGTCGGCGTCTCAGTCGGTGTCGCAGCCTCTGTCAGCGTCTCTGTAGGCGTCTCAGTCGCTACCGCTGTCGATTGGGGGTCTGCTGCCTTCTCAATGCCTATATCTACCCCTATCTCACTCAGGCGGCGTCTCAGTCAGCATCGCAACCTCTACCAGCGTCTCTGTAGGCGTCTCAGCCGCTGCCGCTGTCGATTGGGGGGTCTGCTGCCTTCTCTATGCCTATATCTACCATTATCTGCCTCAGTCGGCATTGCAGCCTCTATCAGCGTTTCTGTAGGCGTCTCAGTCGCTGCCGCTGTCGATTGGGGGGTCTGCTGCCTTCTCTATGCCTATATCTACCATTATCTGCCTCAGTCGGCATCTCAGTCGGCATCGCAGCCTCTATCAGCGTCTCTGTAGGCGTCTCAGTTGTTGCCGCTGTCGATTAAGGGGTCTGCTGCCTTCTCTATGAATATGTCTAACCTACTCTGCCACAGTGGGCGTCTCAGTCGTCGTCGCAGCCTCTGTCAGCGTCGCAGCCTCTGTCAGCGTCGCAGCTTCTGTCCGCGTTGCAGCCTCTGTCAGCGTCTCTGTAGGCGTCTTAGTCACTGCCGCTGTCAAATTGGGGGTCTGCTGAATTCTCTATGCCTACATCTACCCCTATCTGAATCAATCGGCATCTCAGTCGGCGTCGCAGCCTCTGTCAGCGTCTGCGTAGGCGTCTCAGTCGCTGCCACTGTCGATTGGGGTCTGCTGATTTCTCTATGCCTATATATACCCCTATCTCCCTCAGTAAGCGTCTCAGTCGGCATCGCAACCTCTGCCAGCGTCTCTGTAGGCGTCTCAGTCGCTGCCGCTGTCGATTGGGGGTCTGATGCATTCTCTATTCCTATATCCATCCCTATCTGCCTCAGTCGCCGTCTCAGTTGGCATCGCAGCCTCTGTCAGCGTCTATGTAGGCGTCTCAGTCGCTGCCCCTGTCGATTGGGGTGGTCTGCTGCCTTCTCTATGACAATATCTACCCCTATCTGCCTCAGTCGGCGTCTCAGTCAGCGTCGCAGCCTCAGTCAGCGTCTTTGTAGGCGTCTCAGTCGCTGCCCCTGTCGATTGGGGGGGTCTGCTGCCTTCTCTATGCCAATGTCTACCCCTATCTGCCTCAGTCGGCGTCGCAGCCTCTTGTCAGCGTCTCTGTAGGCATCTCAGTCACTGCCCTTGTCGATTGGTGGGTCTGCTGCCTTCTCTATGCCTATATCTACCCCTATCTGCCTCAGTCGGCGTCGCAGCCTCTGTCAGCTTCTCTGTAGGCGCCTCAGTCGGGTCTGCTGTCGATTGGGGGTGCTGCTGCCATCTCTATGCCTATATCTACCCCTATCTGCCTCAGTCGGCGTCTCAGTCGGCGTCGCAGCCTCTTGTCAGCGTCTCTGTAGTCATCTCAGTCGCTGCCGTTGCCGATTGGGGGGTCTGCTGCTATATCTATGCCAATGTCTAGCCCTATCTGCCTCAGTCGGCGTGTAAGTCGGCGTCGCAGCCTCTTGTCAGCGTCTCCGTAGGCATCTCAGTCACTTCCGTTGTCGATTGGGGGGTCTGCTGCCTTCTCTATGCTTATATCTACCCCTATCTGCCTCAGTCGGCGTCGCAGCCTCTGTCAGCGTCTCCGTAGGTGTCTCAGTCGCTGCCGCTGTCGATTACGGGGTCTGCTGCCTTCTCTATGCCTATATCTACCCCAATCTGCCTCAGTCGGCGTCTCAGTCGGCGTCGCAGCCTCTTGTCAGCGTCTCTGTAGGCATCTCAGTCGCTGCCTTGTCGATTGGGGGGGTCTGCTGCCTTATCTATGCCTATGTGTACCCATCTCTGCCTCAGTCGGCGTCTCAGTCGGCGTCGCAACCTCTGTCAGCGTCTCTGTAGGCGTCTCAGTCGCTGCCGCTGTCGATTGGGGGGTCTGCTGCCTTCTTTATGCCAATATCTACCCCTATCTGCCTCATTCGGCGTCGCAGCCTCTTGTCAGCGTCTCTGTAGGCATCTCAGTCGCTGCCGTTGTCAATTGGGAGGTCTGGCGTCTCAGTTGTTGTCGCTGTCGATTGAGGCGTCTGGTGCCTTCTCTATGCCTATGTCTAACCCTTTCTGCCTCAGTCGGCGTCTCAGTCGTCGTCGCAGCCTCTGTCAGCATCGCAGTCTCTGTCAGCGTCTCTGTAGGCGTCTCAGTCGATGCCGCTGTCGATTGGGGGTTCTACTGCCTTCTCTATGCCTATAAATACCCCTATCTGCCTCAGTCGGCGTCGCAGCCTCTGTTAGCGTCTCTGTAAGCGTCTCAGTCACTGCCACTGTCGATTGGGGGTCTGCTGCCTTCTCTATGCCTATATCTGCCCCTATCTCCCTCAGTCGGCGTCTCAGTCGGCATCACAACATCTGCCAGCGTCTCTGTAGGCATCTCAGTCGCTGCCGTTGTCGATTGGGAGGTCTGCTGCCTTCTCTATGCCTATATCTACGCTTATCTGCCTCAGTCGACATCTCAGTCGGCGTCGCAGCCTCTATCAGCGTCTCTGTAGGCGTCTCAGTTGTTCCCACTTTCGATTGGGTTGTCTGCTGCCTTTTCTATGCCTATGTCCAACCCTCTCTGGCTCCGTCGGCGTCTCAGTCGGCGTCGCAGCCACAGTCAGCCTCTCTGCAGGCGTCTCAGTCGCTGCCGCTGTCGATTGGCGGGTCTGCTGCCTTCTCTATGCCTATGTGTAACCTTCTCTGCCACAGTGGGCGTCTCAGTCGTCGTCGCAGCCTCTGTCAGCGTCGCAGCCTATGTCAGCGTCGCAGCTTCTGTCCGCGTCGCAGCTTCTGTCAGCGTCTCTGTAGGCGTCTTAGTCTCTGCCGCTCTCAAATTGGGGGTTCTGCTGCCTTCTCTATGCCTACATCTACCCCTATCTGAATCAATCGGAATCTCAGTCGGCGTCGCAGCCTCTGTCAGCGTCTGTGTAGGCGTCTCAGTCGCTGCCACTGTCGATTGGGGGTCTGCTGCCTTCTCTATGCCTATATCTACCCCTATCTCCCTCAGTAGGCGTCTTAGTCGGCATCGCAACCTCTGCCAGCATCTCTGTAGGCATCTCAGTCGCTGCCGCTGTCGATTGGGGGGTCTGATGCATTCTCTATTCCTATAGCCATCCCTATCTGCCTCAGTCGGCGTCTCAGTTGGCATCACAGCCTCTGTCAGCAACTATGTAGGCGTCTCAGTCGCTGCCCCTGTCGATTGGGGTGGTCTGCTGCCTTCTCTATGACAATATCTACCCCTATCTGCATCAGTCGGCGTCTCAGTCGGCGTCGCAGCCTCTGTCAGGGTCTTTGTAGGCGTCTCAGTCGCTGCCCCTGTCGATTGGGGGGGTCTGCTGCCTTCTCTATGCCAATGTCTACCCCTATCTGCCTCAGTCGGCGTCGCAGCCTCTTGTCAGTGACTCTGTAGGCATCTCAGTCACTGCCGTTGTCGATTGGGGGGTCTGCTGCCTTCTCTATGCCTATATCTACCCCTATCTGCCTCAGTCGGCGTCGCAGCCTCTGTCAGCGTCTCTGTAGGCGCCTCAGACGGGTCTGCTGTCGATTGGGGGTGCAGCTGCCATCTCTATGCCTATATCTACCCCTATCTGCCTCAGTCGGCGTCTCAGTCGGCGTCTCAGTCGGCGTCTCAGTCGGCGTGTCAGTCGGCGTCGCCGCCTCTTGTCAGCGTCTCTGTAGGTATCTCAGTCGCTGCCGTTGCCGATTGGGGGGTCTGTTGCCATCTCTATGCCAATGTCTACCCCTATCTGCCTCAGTCGGCGTGTCAGTGGGCGTCGCTGCCTCTTGTCAGCGTCTCTGTAGGCATCTCAGTGACTTCCGTTGTCGATTGGGGGTCTGCTGCCTTCTCTATGCCTATATCTACCCCTATCTTCCTCAGTCGGCGTCGCAGCCTCTGTCAGCGTCTCCGTAGGTGTCTCAGTCGCTGCCGCTGTCGATTGCGGGGTCTGCTGCCTTCTCTATGCCAATGTCTACCCCTATCTGCCTCAGTCGGCGTCGCAGCCTCTTGTCAGCGTCTCTGTAGGCATCTCAGTCACTGCCGTTGTCGATTGGTGGGTCTGCTGCCTTCTCTATGCCTATATCTACCCCTATCTGCCTCAGTCGGCGTCGCAGCCTCTGTCAGCGTCTCTGTAGGCGCCTCAGTCGGGTCTGCTGTCGATTGGGGGTGCTGCTGCCATCTCTATGCCTATATCTACCCCTATCTGCCTCAGTCGGCGTCTCAGTCGGCGTCGCAGCCTCTTGTCAGCGTCTCTGTAGTCATCTCAGTCGCTGCCGTTGCCGATTGGGGGGTCTGCTGCCATATCTATGCCAATGTCTAGCCCTATCTGCCTCAGTCGGCGTGTAAGTCGGCGTCGCAGCCTCTTGTCAGCGTCTCCGTAGGCATCTCAGTCACTTCCGTTGTCGATTGGGGGGTCTGCTGCCTTCTCTATGCTTATATCTACCCCTATCTGCCTCAGTCGGCGTCGCAGCCTCTGTCAGCGTCTCCGTAGGTGTCTCAGTCGCTGCCGCTGTCGATTACGGGGTCTGCTGCCTTCTCTATGCCTATATCTACCCCAATCTGCCTCAGTCGGCGTCTCAGTCGGCGTCGCAGCCTCTTGTCAGCGTCTCTGTAGGCATCTCAGTCGCTGCCTTGTCGATTGGGGGGGTCTGCTGCCTTATCTATGCCTATGTCTACCCATCTCTGCCTCAGTCGGCGTCTCAGTCGGCGTCGCAACCTCTGTCAGCGTCTCTGTAGGCGTCTCAGTCGCTGCCGCTGTCGATTGGGGGGTCTGCTGCCTTCTTTATGCCAATATCTACCCCTATCTGCCTCAGTCGGCGTCGCAGCCTCTTGTCAGCGTCTCTGTAGGCATCTCAGTCGCTGCCGTTGTCAATTGGGAGGTCTGGCGTCTCAGTTGTTGTCGCTGTCGATTGAGGCGTCTGGTGCCTTCTCTATGCCTATGTCTAACCGTTTCTGCCTCAGTCGGCGTCTCAGTCGTCGTCGCAGCCTCTGTCAGCATCGCAGTCTCTGTCAGTGTCTCTGTAGGCGTCTCAGTCGATGCCGCTGTCGTTTGGGGGTTCTGCTGCCTTCTCTATGCCTATAAATACCCCTATCTGCCTCAGTCGGCGTCGCAGCCTCTGTCAGCGTCTCTGTAAGCGTCTCAGTCACTGCCACTGTCGATTGGGGGTCTGCTGCCTTCTCTATGCCTATATCTGCCCCTATCTCCCTCAGTCGGCGTCTCAGTCGGCATCACAATATCTGCCAGCGTCTCTGTAGGCGTCTCAGTCGCTGCCGCTGTCGATTGGGGGGTCTGCTGCCTTCTCTATGCCAATATCTACCCCTATCTGCCTCAGTCGGCGTCGCAGCCTCTTGTCAGCGTCTCTGTAGGCATCTCAGTCGCTGCCGTTGTCGATTGGGAGGTCTGCTGCCTTCTCTATGCCTATATCTATGCTTATCTGCCTCAGTCGACATCTCAGTCGGCGTCGCAGCCTCTATCAGCGTCTCTGTAGGCGTCTCAGTTGTTGCCACTTTCGATTGGGTTGTCTGCTGCCTTTTCTATGCCTATGTCCAACCCTCTCTGGCTCCGTCGGCGTCTCAGTCGGCGTCGCAGCCACAGTCAGCCTCTCTGTAGGCGTCTCAGTCGCTGCCGCTGTCGATTGGCGGGTCTGCTGCCTTCTCTATGCCTATATCTACCCCTATCTGCCTCAGTCGGCATCTCAGTCATCGTCGCAGCATCTGTCGGCGTTGCAGCCTCTGTCCGCATCTCTGTAGGCGTCTCAGTTGTTGTCGCTGTCGATTGGGGGGTCTGCTGCCTTCTCTATGCCTATATCTACCCCTATCTGCCTCAGTCGGCGTCTCAATCGGCGTCGCAGCCTCTGTCAGCGTCTTTGTAGGTGTCTCAGTCGCTGCCGCTGTTGATTGGGGGGTCTGCTGCTTCTCTCTGCGTATATCTACCACTACCTGCCTCAGTCGGCATCTCAGTCGGCGTCGCAGCCTCTGTCAGCGTCTTTGTAGGCGTCTCAGTCGCTGCCGCTGTCGATTGGGGGGTCTGCTGCCTTCTCTATGCGTATATCCTCCCCTACCTGCCTCAATCGGTATCTCAGTCGGCGTCGCAGCCTCTATCAGCATCTCTGTAGGCGTCTCTGTCGCTGCCGCTGTTGATTGGGGGTCTGCTGCCTTCTCTATGCCTATATCTACCCCAATCTGCCTCAGTCGGCGTCTCAGTCGGCGTCGCAGTCGCTGCCGCTGTCGATTGGGGGGTCTGATGCCTTATCTATGCCTATATCTACCCCTAACTGCCTCAGTCGGCGTCTCAGTCGGCGTCGCAACCTCTGCCAGCGTCTCTGTAGGCGTCTCAGCCGCTGCCGCTGTCGATTGGGGGGGGGGAGATCAGCTGCCTTCTCTATGCCTATATATAACCCCTATCTGCTTCAGTCGGCGTCTCAGTCGGTGTCGCAGCCTCTGTCAGCGTCTCTGTAGGCGTCTCAGTCGCTGCCGCTGTCGATTGGGGGGTCTGCTGCCTTCTCTATGCCTATATCTACCATTATCTGCTTCAGTCGGCGTCTCAGTCGGCGTCGCAGCCTCTTGTCAGCGTCTCTGTAGGCATCTCAGTCGCTGCCTTGTCGATTGGGGGGGTCTGCTGCCTTATCTATGCCTATGTCTACCCATCTCTGCCTCAGTCGGCGTCTCAGTCGGCGTCGCAACCTCTGTCAGCGTCTCTGTAGGCGTCTCAGTCGCTGCCGCTGTCGATTGGGGGGTCTGCTGCCTTCTTTATGCCAATATCTACCCCTATCTGCCTCAGTCGGCGTCGCAGCCTCTTGTCAGCGTCTCTGTAGGCATCTCAGTCGCTGCCGTTGTCAATTGGGAGGTCTGGCGTCTCAGTTGTTGTCGCTGTCGATTGAGGCGTCTGGTGCCTTCTCTATGCCTATGTCTAACCCTTTCTGCCTCAGTCGGCGTCTCAGTCGTCGTCGCAGCCTCTGTCAGCATCGCAGTCTCTGTCAGTGTCTCTGTAGGCGTCTCAGTCGATGCCGCTGTCGTTTGGGGATTCTGCTGCCTTCTCTATGCCTATAAATACCCCTATCTGCCTCAGTCGGCGTCGCAGCCTCTGTCAGCGTCTCTGTAAGCGTCTCAGTCACTGCCACTGTCGATTGGGGGTCTGCTGCCTTCTCTATGCCTATATCTGCCCCTATCTCCCTCAGTCGGCGTCTCAGTCGGCATCACAACATCTGCCAGCGTCTCTGTAGGCGTCTCAGTCGCTGCCGCTGTCGATTGGGGGGTCTGCTGCCTTCTCTATGCCAATATCTACCCCTATCTGCCTCAGTCGGCGTCGCAGCCTCTTGTCAGCGTCTCTGTAGGCATCTCAGTCGCTGCCGTTGTCGATTGGGAGGTCTGCTGCCTTCTCTATGCCTATATCTACGCTTATCTGCCTCAGTCGAGATCTCAGTCGGCGTCGCAGCCTCTATCAGCGTCTCTGTAGGCGTCTCAGTTGTTGCCACTTTCGATTGGGTTGTCTGCTGCCTTTTCTATGCCTATGTCCAACCCTCTCTGGCTCCGTCGGCGTCTCAGTCGGCGTCGCAGCCACAGTCAGCCTCTCTGTAGGCGTCTCAGTCGCTGCCGCTGTCGATTGGCGGGTCTGCTGCCTCTATGCCTATATCTACCCCTATCTGCCTCAGTCGGCATCTCAGTCGTCGTCGCAGCCTCTGTCGGCGTTGCAGCCTCTGTCCGCATCTCTGTAGGCGTCTCAGTTGTTGTCGCTGTCGATTGGGGGGTCTGCTGCCTTCTCTATGCCTATATCTACCCCTATCTGCCTCAGTCGGCGTCTCAATCGGCGTCGCAGCCTCTGTCAGCGTCTTTGTAGGTGTCTCAGTTGCTGCCGCTGTTGATTGGGGGGTCTGCTGCTTCTCTCTGCGTATATCTACCACTACCTGCCTCAGTCGGCATCTCAGTCGGCGTCGCAGCCTCTGTCAGCGTCTTTGTAGGCGTCTCAGTCGCTGTCGCTGTCGATTGGGGGGTCTGCTGCCTTCTCTATGCCTATATCTACCCCAATCTGCCTCAGTCGGCGTCTCAGTCGGCGTCGCAGTCGCTGCCGCTGTCGATTGGGGGGTCTGATGCCTTCCCTATGCCTATATCTACCCCTAACTGCCTCAGTCGGCGTCTCAGTCGGCGTCGCAACCTCTGCCAGCGTCTCTGTAGGCGTCTCAGCCGCTGCTGCTGTCGATTGGGGGGGGAGATCAGCTGCCTTCTCTATGCCTATATATAACCCCTATCTGCCTCAGTCGGCGTCTCAGTCGGTGTCGCAGCCTCTGTCAGCGTCTCTGTAGGCGTCTCAGTCGCTGCCGCTGTCGATTGGGGGGTCTGCTGCCTTCTCTATGCCTATATCTACCATTATCTGCTTCAGTCGGCATCTCAGTCGGAATCGCAGCCTCTATCAGCGTCTCTGTAGGCGTTTCAGTTGTTGCCACTGTCGATTAAGGGGTCTGCTGCCTTCTCTATGCCTATGTGTAACCTTCTCTGCCACAGTGGGCGTCTCAGTCGTCGTCGCAGCCTCTGTCAGCGTCGCAGCCTCTGTCAGCGTCGCAGCTTCTGTCCGCGTCGCAGCCTCTGTCAGCGTCTCTGTAGGCGTCTTAGTCTCTGCCGCTGTCAAATTGGGGGTTCTGCTGCCTTCTCTATGCCTACATCTACCCCTATCTGAATCAATCGGCATCTCAGTCGGCGTCGCAGCTTCTGTCAGCGTCTGTGTAGGCGTCTCAGTCGCTGCCACTGTCGATTGGGGGTCTGCTGCCTTCTCTATGCCTATATCTACCCCTATCTCCCTCAGTAGGCGTCTTAGTCGGCATCGCAATCTCTGCCAGCATCTCTGTAGGCATCTCAGTCGCTGCCGCTGTCGATTGGGGGGTCTGATGCATTCGCTATTCCTATAGCCATCCCTATCTGCCTCAGTCGGCGTCTCAATTGGCATCACAGCCTCTGTCAGCAACTATGTAGGCGTCTCAGTCGCTGCCCCTGTCGATTGGGGGGGTCTGCTGCCTTCTCTATGCCAATGTCTACCCCTATCTGCCTCAGTCGGCGTCGCAGCCTCTTGTCAGTGACTCTGTAGGAATCTCAGTCACTGCCGTTGTCGATTGGGGGGTCTGCTGCCTTCTCTATGCCTATATCTACCCCTATCTGCCTCAGTCGGCGTCGCAGCCTCTGTCAGCGTCTCTGTAGGCGCCTCAGACGGGTCTGCTGTCGATTGGGGGTGCAGCTGCCATCTCTATGCCTATATCTACCCCTATCTGCCTCAGTCGGCGTCTCAGTCGGCGTCTCAGTCGGCGTGTCAGTCGGCGTCGCCGCCTCTGGTCAGCGTCTCTGTAGGTATCTCAGTCGCTGCCGTTGCCGATTGGGGGGTCTGTTGCCATCTCTATGCCAATGTCTACCCCTATCTGCCTCAGTCGGCGTGTCAGTCGGCGTCGCTGCCTCTATCAGCGTCTCTGTAGGCGTCTCAGTTGTTGCCGCTGTCGATTGGGTTGTCTGCTGCCTTCTCTATGCCTATGTCTAACCCACTCTGCCTCAGTCGGCGTCGCAGCCTCTGTCAGCGTCCCAGCCTCTGTCAACGTCTCTCTAGGCGTCTCTGTCGCTGCCGCTGTCGATTGGGGGGTCTGCTGCCTTCTCTATGCCTATATCTACCCCTATCTGCCTCAGTCGGCGTCTCAATCGGCGTCGCAGCCTCTTGTCAGCGTCTCTGTAGGCATCTCAGTCGCTGCCGTTGTCGATTGGGGGGTCTGATGCATTCTCTATTCCTATATCCATCCCTATCTGCCTCATTCGGCGTCTCAGTTGGCATCACAGCCTCTGTCAGCAACTATGTAGGCGTCTCAGTCGCTGCCCCTGTCGAGTGGGGTGGTCTGCTGCCTTCTCTATGACAATATCTACCCCTATCTGCATCAGTCGGCGTCTCAGTCGGCGTCGCAGCCTCTGTCAGCGTTTTTGTAGGCGTCTCAGTCGCTGCCCCTGTCGATTGGGGAGTCTGCTGCCTTCTTTATGCCAATGTCTACCCCTATCTGCCTCATTCGGCGTCGCAGCCTCTTGTCAGCGTTTCTGTAGGCATCTCAGTCGCTGCCGTTGCCGATTGGGGGGTCTGCTGCCATCTCTATGCCAATGTCTACCCCTATCTGCCTCTTGTCAGCGTCTCTGTAGGCATCTCAGTGACTTCCGTTGTCGATTGGGGGGTCTGCTGCCTTCTCTATGCCTATATCTACCCCTATCTGCCTCAGTCGGCGTCGCAGCCTCTGTCAGCGTCTCCGTAGGTGTCTCAGTCGCTGCCGCTGTCGATTGCGGGGTCTGCTGCCTTCTCTAAGCCTATATCTACCCTTATCTGCCTCAGTCGGCGTCGCAGCCTCTATCAGCGTCTCTGTAGGCGTCTCAGTTGTTGCCGCTGTCAATTGGGTTGTCTGCTGCCTTCTCTATGCCTATGTCTAACCCTCTCTGCCTCAGTCGGCGTCTCTGTCGGCGTCGCAGCCTCTGGCAGCGTCCCAGCCACTGTCAACGTCTCTCTAGGCGTCTCAGTCGCTGCCGCTGTCGATTGGGGGGTCTGCTGCCTTCTCTATGCCTCTATCTACCCCTATCTGCCTCAGTCGGCGTCTCAATCGGCGTCGCAGCCTCTTGTCAGCGTCTCTGTAGGCATCTCAGTCGCTGCCGTTGTCGATTGGGGGTCTGCTGCCTTCTATATGCCTATATCTACCCCTATCTGCCGCAGTCGGTGTCGCAGCCTCTCTCAGCGTCTCTGTAGGCGTCTCAGTAGCTGCCGCTGTCGATTGGGGGTCTGCTGCCTTCTCTATGCCTATATCTACCCCTATCTGCCTCAGTCGGCGTCTCAGTCGGCGTCGCAGCCTCTTGTCAGCGTCTCTGTAGGCATCTCAGTCGCTGCCGTTGTCGATTGGGAGGTCTGCTGCCTTCTCTATGCCTATATCTACCCCTATCTGCCGCAGTCGGTGTCGCAGCCTCTCTCAGCGTCTCTGTAGGCGTCTCAGTAGCTGCCGCTGTCGATTGGGGGTCTGCTGCCTTCTCTATGCCTATATATACCCCTATCTGCCTCAGTCGGCGTCGCAGCCTCTGTCAGTGTCTCTGTAGGCGCCTCATACGGGACTGCTGTCGATTGGGGGTGCTGCTGCCATCTCTATGCCTATATCTACCCCTATCTGCCTCAGTCGGCGTCTCAGTATGCGTCATAGTCGGCGTGTCAAGCGGCGTCGCAGCCTCTTGTCAGCGTCTCTGTAGGCATCTCAGTCGCTGCCGTTGCCGAATGGGGGGGTCTGTTGCCATCTCTATGCCTATGTCTACCCCTATCTGCCTCAGTCGGCGTGTCAGTCGGCGTCGCAGCCTCTTGTCAGCGTCTCTGTAGGCATATCAGTGACTTCCGTTGTCGATTGGGGGGTCTGCTGCCTTCTCTATGCCTATATCTACCCCTATCTGCCTCAGTCGGCGTCGCAGCCTCTGTCAGCGTCTCCGTAGGTGTCTCAGTCGTGCCGCTGTCGATTGCGGGGTCTGCTGCCTTCTCTAAGCCTATATCTACCCTTATCTGCCTCAGTCGGCGTCGCAGCCTCTATCAGTGTATCTGTAGGCGTCTCAGTTGTTGCCGCTGTCGATTGGGTTGTCTGCTACCTTCTCTATGCCTATGTCTAACCCTCTCTGCCTCAGTCGGCGTCTCAGTCGGCGTCGCAGCCTCTGGCAGCGTCCCAGCCTCTGTCAACGTCTCTCTATTCGTCTCAGTCGCTGCCGCTGTCGATTGGGGGGGTCTGCTGCCTTCTCTATGCCTAAATCTACCCCTATCTAACTCAGTCGGCGTCTCAATCGGCGTCGCAGCCTCTTGTCAGCGTCTCTGTAGGCATCTCAGTCGCTGCCGTTGTCGATTGGGGGGTCTGCTGCCTTCTATATGCCTATATCTACCCCTATCTGCCGCAGTCGGTGTCGCAGCCTCTCTCAGCGTCTCTGTAGGCGTCTCAGTAGCTGCCGCTGTCGATTGGGGGTCTGCTGCCTTCTCTATGCCTAAATCTACCCCTATCTGCCTCAGTCGGCGTCTCAGTCGGCGTCGCAGCCTCTTGTCAGCGTCTCTGTAGGCATCTCAGTCGCTGCCGTTGTCGATTGGGGGGTCTGCTGCCATCTATATGCCTATATCTACCCCTATCTGCCGCAGTCGGTGTCGCAGCCTCTCTCAGCGTCTCTGTAGGCGTCTCAGTAGCTGCCGCTGTCGATTGGGGGTCTGCTGCCTTCTCTATGCCTATATCTACCCCTATCTGCCTCAGTCGGCGTCTCAGTCGGCGTCTCAATCGGCGTGTCAGTCGGCGTCGCAGCCTCTTGTCAGCGTCTCTGTAGGCATCTCAGTCGCTGCCGTTGTCGTTGGGGGGGGTCTGCTGCCTTATCTATGCCTATGTCCACCCTTTTCTGCCTCAGTCGGCGTCTCAATCGGCGTCGCAGCCTCTGTCAGCGTCTCTGTTGGCGTCTCAGTAGCTGCCGCTGTCGATTGGGGGGTCTGCTGCCTTCTCTATGCCAATATCTACCCCTATCTGCCTCAGTCGGCGTCGCAGCTTCTTGTCAGCGTCTCTGTAGGCATCTCAGTCGCTGCCGTTGTCGATTGGGAGGTCTGCTGCCTTCTCTATGCCTATATCTACGCCTATCTGCCTCAGTCGACATCTCAGTCGGCGTCGCAGCCTCTATCAGCATCTCTGTAGGCGTCTCAGTTGTTGCCACTGTCGATTGGGTTGTCTGCTGCATTTTCTATGCCTATGTCTAACCCTCGCTGTCTCCGTCGGCGTCTCAGTCGGCGTCGCAGCCTCTGTCAGCGTCTCTGTAGGCGTCTCAGTCGCTGCCGCTGTCGATTGGCGGGTCTGCTGCCTTCTCTATGCCTATATCAACCCCTATCTGCCTCAGTCGGCGTCTCAGTCGGCGTCGCAGCCTCTTGTCAGGGTCTCTGTAGGCATCCCAGTTGTTGTCGCTGTCCATTGAGGGGTCTGCTGCCTTCTCTATGCCTATGTCTAACCCTTTCAGCCTCAGTCGGCGTCTCAGTCGTCGTCGCAGCCTCTGTCAGCATAGAAGTCTCTGTCAGCGTCTCTGTAGACGTCTCAGTCAATGCCGCTGTCGATTGGGGGTTCTGCTGCCTTTTCTATGCCTATAAATACCCCTGTCTGCCTCAGTCGGCGTCGCAGCCTCTGTCAGCGTCTCTGTAAGCGTCTCAGTCGCTTGTCAAATTGGGGGGCTCTGCTGCCTTCTCTATGCCTAAGCCTCTGTCAGCGTCTCTGTAGGCGTCTCCGTCGCTGCCACTGTCGATTGGGGGTCTGCTGCCCCCTCTATGCCTATATCTACCCCTATCTCCCTCAGTCGGCGTCTCTGTCGGCATCCCAGCCTCTTGTCAGGGTATCTGTAGGCAACCCAGTCGCTGCCGTTGTCGATTGGGGGGTCTGCTGCCTTCTATATGCCTATATCTACCCCTATCTGCCGCAGTCGGTATCGCAGCCTCTCTCAGCGTCTCTGTAGGCGTCTCAGTAGCTGCCGCTGTCGATTGGGGGTCTGCTGCCTTCTCTATGCCTAAATCTACCCCTATCTGCCTCAGTCGGCGTCTCAGTCGGCGTCGCAGCCTCTTGTCAGCGTCTCTGTAGGCATCTCAGTCGCTGCCGTTGTCGATTGGGGGGTCTGCTGCCATCTATATGCCTATATCTACCCCTATCTGCCGCAGTCGGTGTCGCAGCCTCTCTCAGCGTCTCTGTAGGCGTCTCAGTAGCTGCCGCTGTCGATTGGGGGTCTGCTGCCTTCTCTATGCCTATATCTACCCCTATCTGCCTCAGTCGGCGTCTCAGTCGGCGTCTCAATCGGCGTGTCAGTCGGCGTCGCAGCCTCTTGTCAGCGTCTCTGTAGGCATCTCAGTCGCTGCCGTTGTCGATTGGGGGGGGTCTGCTGCCTTATCTATGCCTATGTCCACCCTTCTCTGCCTCAGTCGGCGTCTCAATCGGCGTCGCAGCCTCTGTCAGCGTCTCTGTTGGCGTCTCAGTCGCTGCCGCTGTCGATTGGGGGGTCTGCTGCCTTCTCTATGCCAATATCTACCCCTATCTGCCTCAGTCGGCGTCGCAGCTTCTTGTCAGCGTCTCTGTAGGCATCTCAGTCGCTGCCGTTGTCGATTGGGAGGTCTGCTGCCTTCTCTATGCCTATATCTACGCCTATCTGCCTCAGTCGACATCTCAGTCGGCGTCGCAGCCTCTATCAGCATCTCTGTAGGCGTCTCAGTTGTTGCCACTGTCGATTGGGTTGTCTGCTGCCTTTTCTATACCTATGTCTAATCCTCGCTGTCTCCGTCGGCGTCTCAGTCGGCGTCGCAGCCTCTGTCAGCGTCTCTGTAGGCGTCTCAGTCGCTGCCGCTGTCGATTGGCGGGTCTGCTGCCTTCTCTATGCCTATATCAACCCCTATCTGCCTCAGTCGGCGTCTCAGTCGGCGTCGCAGCCTCTTGTCAGGGTCTCTGTAGGCATCCCAGTTGTTGTCGCTGTCCATTGAGGGGTCTGCTGCCTTCTCTATGCCTATGTCTAACCCTTTCAGCCTCAGTCGGCGTCTCAGTCGTCGTCGCAGCCTCTGTCAGCATCGAAGTCTCTGTCAGCGTCTCTGTAGACGTCTCAGTCAAGGCCGCTGTCGATTGGGGGTTCTGCTGCCTTCTCTATGCCTATAAATACCCCTGTCTGCCTCAGTCGGCGTCGCAGCCTCTGTCAGCGTCTCTGTAAGCGTCTCAGTCACTGCCGCTGTCAAATTGGGGGGGGCTGCTGCCTTCTCTATGCCTAAGCCTCTGTCAGCGTCTCTGTAGGCGTCTCCGTCGCTGCCACTGTCGATTGGGGGTCTGCTGCCTCCTCTATGCCTATATCTACCCCTATCTCCCTCAGTCGGCGTCTCTGTCGGCATCGCAGCCTCTTGTCAGGGTATCTGTAGGCAACCCAGTCGCTGCCGTTGTCGATTGGGGGGTGTGATGCCTTCTCTATGCCTATATCTACCCTTATCTGCCTCAGTCGGCGTCTCAGTCGGCGTCGCAGCCTCTTGTCAGGGTCTCTGTAGGCATCCCAGTCGCTGCCGTTGTCGATTGGGGGGTTTGCTGCCTTCTCTATGCCTATATCTACCCCTATCTGCCTCAGTCGGCATCTCAGTCGTCGTCTCAGCCTCTGTCGGCGCCGCAGCCTCTGTCAGCATCTCTGTAGGCGTATCAGTTGTTGTCGCTGTCGATTGAGGGGTCTGATGTCTTCTCTATGCCTATGTCTAACCCTTTCTGCCTCAGTCGGCGTCTCAGTCGTCGTCGCAGCCTCTGTCAGCATCGCAGTCTCCGTCAGCGTCTCTGTAGGCGTCTCAGAAGATGCCGCTGTCGATTGGGGGTTCTGCTGCCTTCTCTATGCCTATAAATACCCCTATCTGCCTCAGTCGGCGTCGCAGCCTCTGTCAGCGTCTCTGTAAGCGTCTCAGTCACTGCCACTGTCGATTGGGGGTCTGCTGCCTTCTCTATGCCTATATCTGCCCCTATCTCCCTCAGTCGGCGTCTCAGTCGGCATCACAACATCTGCCAGCGTCTCTGTAGGCGTCTCAGTCGCTGCCGCTGTCGATTGGGGGGTCTGCTGCCTTCTCTATGCTAATATCTACCCCTATCTGCCTCAGTCGGCGTCGCAGCCTCTTGTCAGCGTCTCCGTAGGCATCTCAGTCACTTCCGTTGTCGATTGGGGGGTCTGCTGCCTTCTCTATGCCTATATCTACCCCTATCTGCCTCAGTCGGCGTCGCAGCCTCTGTCAGCGTCTCCGTAGGTGTCTCAGTCGCTGCCGCTGTCGATTACGGGGTCTGCTGCCTTCTCTAAGCCTATATCTACCATTATATCTGCCTCAGTCGGCATCTCAGTCGGCGTCGCAGCCTCTATCAGCGTATCTGTAGGCGTCTCAGTTGTTGCCGCTGTCGATTGGGTTGTCTGCTGCCTTCTCTATGCCTACGTCTAACCGTCTCTGCCTCAGTCGGCGTCTCAGTTGGCGTCGCAGCCTCTGTCGGCGTCCCAGCCTCTGTCAACGCCTCTCTAGGCGTCTCAGTCGCTGCCGCTGTCGATTGGGGGGTCTGCTGCCTTCTCTATGCCTATATTTACCCCTATCTGCCTCAGTCGGCGTCTCAATCGGCGTCGCAGCCTCTTGTCAGCGTGTCTGTAGGCATCTCAGTCGCTGCGGTTGTCGATTGGGGGGTCTGCTACCTCCTCTATGCCTATATCTACCCCTATCTGCCGCAGTCGGTGTCGCAGCCTCTCTCAGCGTCTCTGTAGGCGTCTCAGTAGCTGCCGCTGTCGATTGGGGGGTCTGCTGCCTTCTCTATGCCTATATCTACCCCAATCTGCCTCAGTCGGCGTCGCAGCCTCTTGTCAGCGTCTCTGTAGGCGTCTCAGTCGATGCCGCTGTCGATTGGGGGTTCTGCTGCCTTCTCTATGCCTATATCTACCATTATATCTGCCTCAGTCGGCATCTCAGTCGGCGTCGCAGCCTCTATCAGCGTATCTGTAGGCGTCTCAGTTGTTGCCGCTGTCGATTGGGTTGTCTGCTGCCTTCTCTATGCCTATGTCTAAACGTCTCTGCCTCAGTCGGCGTCTCAGTCGGCGTCCCAGCCTCTGTCAACGCCTCTCTAGGCGTCTCAGTCGCTGCCGCTGTCGATTGGGGGGTCTGCTGCCTTCTCTATGCCTATATCTACCAGCAGCCTCTTGTCAGCGTCTCTGTAGGCATCTCAGTCGCTGCGGTTGTCGATTGGGGGCTCTGCTACCTTCTCTATGCCTATATCTACCCCTATCTGCCGCAGTCGGTGTCGCAGCCTCTCTCAGCGTCTCTGTAGGCGTCTCAGTAGCTGCCGCTGTCGATTGGGGGGTCTGCTGCCCTCTCTATGCCTATATCTACCCCAATCTGCCTCAGTCGGCGTCTCAGTCGGCGTCGCAGCCTTTTGTCAGCGTCTCTGTAGGCATCTCAGTCGCTGCCTTGTCGATTGGGGGGGTCTGCTGCCTTATCTATGCCTATGTCTACCCCTCTCTGCCTCAGTCGGCGTCTCAGTCGGCGTCGCAACCTCTGCCAGCGTCTCTGTAGGCGTCTCAGTCGCTGCCGCTGTCGATTGGGGGGTCTGCTGCCTTCTCTATGCCAATGTCTACCCCTATCTGCCTCTGTCAGCATCGCAGTCTCTGTCAGCGTCTCTGTAGGCGTCTCAGTCGATGCCGCTGTCGATTGGGGGTTCTGCTGCCTTCTCTATGCCTATAAATACCCCTATCTGCCTCAGTCGGCGTCGCAGCCTCTGTCAGCGTCTCTGTAAGCGTCTCAGTCACTGCCACTGTCGATTGGGGGTCTGCTGCCTTCTCTATGCCTATATCTACCCCAATCTGCCTCAGTCGGCGTCTCAGTCGGCGTCGCAGCCTCTTGTCAGCGTCTCTGTAGGGGCATCTCAGTCGCTGCCTTGTCGATTGGGGGGGTCTGCTGCCTTATCTATGCCTATGTCTACCCCTCTATGCCTCAGTCGGCGTCTCAGTCGGCGTCGCAACCTCTGCCAGCGTCTCTGTAGGCGTCTCAGTCGCTGCCGCTGTCGATTGGGGGGTCTGCTGCCTTCTTTATGCCAATATCTACCCCTATCTGCCTCAGTCGGCGTCGCAGCCTCTTGTCAGCGTCTCTGTAGGCATCTCAGTCGCTGCCGTTGTCGATTGGGAGGTCTGGTGTCTCAGTTGTTGTCGCTGTCGATTGAGGCGTCTGGTGCCTTCTCTATGCCTATGTCTAACCCTTTCTGCCTCAGTCGGAGTCTCAGTCGTCGTCGCAGCCTCTGTCAGCATCGCAGTCTCTGTCAGC
This sequence comes from Clusia tigrina, assembly GCA_920105625.2. Lineage (NCBI taxonomy): Eukaryota > Metazoa > Arthropoda > Insecta > Diptera > Clusiidae > Clusia > Clusia tigrina. The sequence continues at coordinate 70,968,445 of OV050031.1, read as the reverse complement.
GTCTCTGTAGGCATCTCAGTCGATGCCTTGTCGATTGGGGGGGTCTGCTGCCTTATCTATGCCTATGTCTCCCTCTCTGCCTCAGTCGGCGTCTCAGTCGGCGTCGCAACCTCTGCCAGCGTCTCTGTAGGCGTCTCAGTCGCTGCCGCTGTCGATTGGGGGTTCTGCTGCCTTCTCTATGCCTATAAATACCCCTATCTGCCTCAGTCGGCGTCGCAGCCTCTGTCAGCGTCTCTGTAAGCGTCTCAGTCACTGCCACTGTCGATTGGGGGTCTGCTGCCTTCTCTATGCCTATATCTACCCCTATCTCCCTCAGTCGGCGTCTCAGTCGGCATCACAACATCTGCCAGCGTCTCTGTAGGCGTCTCTGCCGCTGCCGCTGTCGATTGGGGGGTCTGCTGCCTTCTCTATGCCTATATCTACCCCTATCTGCCTCAGTCGGCGTCGCAGCTTCTTGTCAGCGTCTCTGTAGGCATCTCAGTCGCTGCCGTTGTCGATTGGGGGGTCTGCTGCCTTCTCTATGCCTATATCTACCCCTATCTGCCTCAGTCGACATCTCAGTCGGCGTCGCAGCCTCTATCAGCATCTCTGTAGGCGTCTCAGTTGTTGCCACTGTCGATTGGGTTGTCTGCTGCCTTTTCTATGCCTATGTCTAATCCTCGCTGTCTCCGTCGGCGTCTCAGTCGGCGTCGCAGCCTCTGTCAGCGTCTCTGTAGGCGTCTCAGTCGCTGCCGCTGTCGATTGGCGGGTCTGCTGCCTTCTCTATGCCTATATCAACCCCTATCTGCCTCAGTCGGCGTCTCAGTCGGCGTCGCAGCCTCTTGTCAGGGTCTCTGTAGGCATCCCAGTTGTTGTCGCTGTCCATTGAGGGGTCTGCTGCCTTCTCTATGCCTATGTCTAACCCTTTCAGCCTCAGTCGGCGTCTCAGTCGTCGTCGCAGCCTCTGTCAGCATCGAAGTCTCTGTCAGCGTCTCTGTAGACGTCTCAGTCAAGGCCGCTGTCGATTGGGGGTTCTGCTGCCTTCTCTATGCCTATAAATACCCCTGTCTGCCTCAGTCGGCGTCGCAGCCTCTGTCAGCGTCTCTGTAAGCGTCTCAGTCACTGCCGCTGTCAAATTGGGGGGGGGGCTGCTGCCTTCTCTATGCCTAAGCCTCTGTCAGCGTCTCTGTAGGCGTCTCCGTCGCTGCCACTGTCGATTGGGGGTCTGCTGCCTCCTCTATGCCTATATCTACCCCTATCTCCCTCAGTCGGCGTCTCTGTCGGCATCGCAGCCTCTTGTCAGGGTATCTGTAGGCAACCCAGTCGCTGCCGTTGTCGATTGGGGGGTGTGATGCCTTCTCTATGCCTATATCTACCCTTATCTGCCTCAGTCGGCGTCAAAGTCGGCGTCGCAGCCTCTTGTCAGGGTCTCTGTAGGCATCCCAGTCGCTGCCGTTGTCGATTGGGGGGTTTGCTGCCTTCTCTATGCCTATATCTACCCCTATCTGCCTCAGTCGGCATCTCAGTCGTCGTCTCAGCCTCTGTCGGCGCCGCAGCCTCTGTCAGCATCTCTGTAGGCGTATCAGTTGTTGTCGCTGTCGATTGAGGGGTCTGCTGTCTTCTCTATGCCTATGTCTAACCCTTTCTGCCTCAGTCGGCGTCTCAGTCGTCGTCGCAGCCTCTGTCAGCATCGCAGTCTCTGTCAGCGTCTCTGTAGGCGTCTCAGAAGATGCCGCTGTCGATTGGGGGTTCTGCTGCCTTCTCTATGCCTATAAATACCCCTATCTGCCTCAGTCGGCGTCGCAGCCTCTGTCAGCGTCTCTGTAAGCGTCTCAGTCACTGCCACTGTCGATTGGGGGTCTGCTGCCTTCTCTATGCCTATATCTGCCCCTATCTCCCTCAGTCGGCGTCTCAGTCGGCATCACAACATCTGCCAGCGTCTCTGTAGGCGTCTCAGTCGCTGCCGCTGTCGATTGGGGGGTCTGCTGCCTTCTCTATGCTAATATCTACCCCTATCTGCCTCAGTCGGCGTCGCAGCCTCTTGTCAGCGTCTCCGTAGGCATCTCAGTCACTTCCGTTGTCGATTGGGGGGTCTGCTGCCTTCTCTATGCCTATATCTACCCCTATCTGCCTCAGTCGGCGTCGCAGCCTCTGTCAGCGTCTCCGTAGGTGTCTCAGTCGCTGCCGCTGTCGATTACGGGGTCTGCTGCCTTCTCTAAGCCTATATCTACCATTATATCTGCCTCAGTCGGCATCTCAGTCGGCGTCGCAGCCTCTATCAGCGTATCTGTAGGCGTCTCAGTTGTTGCCGCTGTCGATTGGGTTGTGTGCTGCCTTCTCTATGCCTATGTCTAACCATCTCTGCCTCAGTCCGCGTCTCAGTTGGCGTCGCAGCCTCTGTCAGCGTCCCAGCCTCTGTCAACGCCTCTCTAGGCGTCTCAGTCGCTGCCGCTGTCGATTGGGGGGTCTGCTGCCTTCTCTATGCCTATATCTACCCCTATCTGCCTCAGTCGGCGTCTCAATCGGCGTCGCAGCCTCTTGTCAGCGTCTCTGTAGGGGCATCTCAGTCGCTGCGGTTGTCGATTGGGGGGTCTGCTACCTTCTCTATGCCTATATCTACCCCTATCTGCCGCAGTCGGTGTCGCAGCCTCTCTCAGCGTCTCTGTAGGCGTCTCAGTAGCTGCCGCTGTCGATTGGGGGGTCTGCTGCCTTCTCTATGCCTATATCTACCCCAATCTGCCTCAGTCGGCGTCTCAGTCGGCGTCGCAGCCTCTTGTCAGCGTCTCTGTAGGGGCATCTCAGTCGCTGCCTTGTCGATTGGGGGGTCTGCTGCCTTATCTATGCCTATGTCTACCCCTCTCTGCCTCAGTCGGCGTCTCAGTCGGCGTCGCAACCTCTGCCAGCGTCTCTGTAGGCGTCTCAGTCGCTGCCGCTGTCGATTGGGGGGTCTGCTGCCTTCTTTATGCCAATATCTACCCCTATCTGCCTCAGTCGGCGTCGCAGCCTCTTGTCAGCGTCTCTGTAGGCATCTCAGTCGCTGCCGTTGTCGATTGGGAGGTCTGGTGTCTCAGTTGTTGTCGCTGTCGATTGAGGCGTCTGGTGCCTTCTCTATGCCTATGTCTAACCCTTTCTGCCTCAGTCGGAGTCTCAGTCGTCGTCGCAGCCTCTGTCAGCATCGCAGTCTCTGTCAGCGTCTCTGTAGGCATCTCAGTCGATGCCTTGTCGATTGGGGGGGTCTGCTGCCTTATCTATGCCTATGTCTACCCCTCTCTGCCTCAGTCGGCGTCTCAGTCGGCGTCGCAACCTCTGCCAGCGTCTCTGTAGGCGTCTCAGTCGCTGCCGCTGTCGATTGGGGGTTCTGCTGCCTTCTCTATGCCTATAAATACCCCTATCTGCCCCAGTCGGCGTCGCAGCCTCTGTCAGCGTCTCTGTAAGCGTCTCAGTCACTGCCACTGTCGATTGGGGGTCTGCTGCCTTCTCTATGCCTATATCTGCCCCTATCTCCCTCAGTCGGCGTCTCAGTCGGCATCACAACATCTGCCAGCGTCTCTGTAGGCGTCTCAGTCGCTGCCGCTGTCGATTGGGGGGTCTGCTGCCTTCTCTATGCTAATATCTACCCCTATCTGCCTCAGTCGGCGTCGCAGCCTCTTGTCAGCGTCTCCGTAGGCATCTCAGTCACTTCCGTTGTCGATTGGGGGGTCTGCTGCCTTCTCTATGCCTATATCTACCCCTATCTGCCTCAGTCGGCGTCGCAGCCTCTGTCAGCGTCTCCGTTGGTGTCTCAGTCGCTGCCGCTGTCGATTACGGGGTCTGCTGCCTTCTCTAAGCCTATATCTACCATTATATCTGCCTCAGTCGGCATCTCAGTCGGCGTCGCAGCCTCTATCAGCGTATCTGTAGGCGTCTCAGTTGTTGCCGCTGTCGATTGGGTTGTCTGCTGCCTTCTCTATGCCTATGTCTAACCGTCTCTGCCTCAGTCGGCGTCTCAGTTGGCGTCGCAGCCTCTGTCAGCGTCCCAGCCTCTGTCAACGCCTCTCTAGGCGTCTCAGTCGCTGCCGCTGTCGATTGGGGGGTCTGCTGCCTTCTCTATGCCTATATTTACCCCTATCTGCCTCAGTCGGCGTCTCAATCGGCGTCGCAGCCTCTTGTCAGCGTCTCTGTAGGCATCTCAGTCGCTGCGGTTGTCGATTGGGGGGTCTGCTACCTCCTCTATGCCTATATCTACCCCTATCTGCCGCAGTCGGTGTCGCAGCCTCTCTCAGCGTCTCTGTAGGCGTCTCAGTAGCTGCCGCTGTCGATTGGGGGGTCTGCTGCCTTCTCTATGCCTATATCTACCCCAATCTGCCTCAGTCGGCGTCGCAGCCTCTTGTCAGCGTCTCTGTAGGGGCATCTCAGTCGCTGCCTTGTCGATTGGGGGGGTCTGCTGCCTTATCTATGCCTATGTCTACCCCTCTCTGCCTCAGTCGGCGTCTCAGTCGGCGTCGCAACCTCTGCCAGCGTCTCTGTAGGCGTCTCAGTCGCTGCCGCTGTCGATTGGGGGGTCTGCTGCCTTCTTTATGCCAATATCTACCCCTATCTGCCTCAGTCGGCGTCGCAGCCTCTTGTCAGCGTCTCTGTAGGCATCTCAGTCGCTGCCGCTGTCGATTGGGAGGTCTGGTGTCTCAGTTGTTGTCGCTGTCGATTGAGGCGTCTGGTGCCTTCTCTATGCCTATGTCTAACCCTTTCTGCCTCAGTCGGAGTCTCAGTCGTCGTCGCAGCTTCTGTCAGCATCGCAGTCTCTGTCAGTGTCTCTGTAGGCATCTCAGTCGATGCCTTGTCGATTGGGGGGGTCTGCTGCCTTATCTATGCCTATGTCTACCCCTCTCTGCCTCAGTCGGCGTCTCAGTCGGCGTCGCAACCTCTGCCAGCGTCTCTGTAGGCGTCTCAGTCGCTGCCGCTGTCGATTGGGGGTTCTGCTGCCTTCTCTATGCCTATAAATACCCCTATCTGCCTCAGTCGGCGTCGCAGCCTCTGTCAGCGTCTCTGTAAGCGTCTCAGTCACTGCCACTGTCGATTGGGGGTCTGTTGCCTTCTCTATGCCTATATCTGCCCCTATCTCCCTCAGTCGGCGTCTCAGTCGGCATCACAACATCTGCCAGCGTCTCTGTAGGCGTCTCAGTCGCTGCCGCTGTCGATTGGGGGGTCTGCTGCCTTCTCTATGCCAATATCTACCCCTATCTGCCTCAGTCGGCGTCGCAGGCTCTTGTCAGCGTCTCCGTAGGCATCTCAGTCACTTCCGTTGTCGATTGGGGGGTCTGCTGCCTTCTCTATGCCTATATCTACCCCTATCTGCCTCAGTCGGCGTCGCAGCCTCTGTCAGCGTCTCCGTAGGTGTCTCAGTCGCTGCCGCTGTCGATTACGGGGTCTGCTGCCTTCACTAAGCCTATATCTACCATTATATCTGCCTCAGTCGGCATCTCAGTCGGCGTCGCAGCCTCTATCAGCGTATCTGTAGGCGTCTCAGTTGTTGCCGCTGTCGATTGGGTTGTCTGCTGCCTTCTCTATGCCTATGTCTAAACGTCTCTGCCTCAGTCGGCGTCTCAGTCGGCGTCCCAGCCTCTGTCAACGCCTCTCTAGGCGTCTCAGTCGCTGCCGCTGTCGATTGGGGGGTCTGCTGCCTTCTCTATGCCTATAAATACCCCTATCTGCCTCAGTCGGCGTCGCAGCCTCTGTCAGCGTCTCTGTAAGCGTCTCAGTCACTGCCACTGTCGATTGGGGGTCTGCTGCCTTCTCTATGCCTATATCTACCCCAATCTGCCTCAGTCGGCGTCTCAGTCGGCGTCGCAGCCTCTTGTCAGCGTCTCTGTAGGGGCATCTCAGTCGCTGCCTTGTCGATTGGGGGGGTCTGCTGCCTTATCTATGCCTATGTCTACCCCTCTCTGCCTCAGTCGGCGTCTCAGTCGGCGTCGCAACCTCTGCCAGCGTCTCTGTAGGCGTCTCAGTCGCTGCCGCTGTCGATTGGGGGGTCTGCTGCCTTCTTTATGCCAATATCTACCCCTATCTGCCTCAGTCGGCGTCGCAGCCTCTTGTCAGCGTCTCTGTAGGCATCTCAGTCGCTGCCGTTGTCGATTGGGAGGTCTGGTGTCTCAGTTGTTGTCGCTGTCGATTGAGGCGTCTGGTGCCTTCTCTATGCCTATGTCTAACCCTTTCTGCCTCAGTCGGAGTCTCAGTCGTCGTCGCAGCCTCTGTCAGCATCGCAGTCTCTGTCAGCGTCTCTGTAGGCATCTCAGTCGATGCCTTGTCGATTGGGGGGGTCTGCTGCCTTATCTATGCCTATGTCTACCCCTCTCTGCCTCAGTCGGCGTCTCAGTCGGCGTCGCAACCTCTGCCAGCGTCTCTGTAGGCGTCTCAGTCGCTGCCGCTGTCGATTGGGGGGTCTGCTGCCTTCTTTATGCCAATATCTACCCCTATCTGCCTCAGTCGGCGTCGCAGCCTCTTGTCAGCGTCTCTGTAGGCATCTCAGTCGCTGCCGTTGTCGATTGGGAGGTCTGGTGTCTCAGTTGTTGTCGCTGTCGATTGAGGCGTCTGGTGCCTTCTCTATGCCTATGTCTAACCCTTTCTGCCTCAGTCGGAGTCTCAGTCGTCGTCGCAGCCTCTGTCAGCATCGCAGTCTCTGTCAGCGTCTCTGTAGGCATCTCAGTCGATGCCTTGTCGATTGGGGGGGTCTGCTGCCTTATCTATGCCTATGTCTACCCCTCTCTGCCTCAGTCGGCGTCTCAGTCGGCGTCGCAGCCTCTGCCAGCGTCTCTGTAGGCGTCTCAGTCGCTGCCGCTGTCGATTGGGGGTTCTGCTGCCTTCTCTATGCCTATAACTACCCCTATCTGCCTCAGTCGGCGTCGCAGCCTCTGTCAGCGTCTCTGTAAGCGTCTCAGTCACTGCCACTGTCGATTGGGGGTCTGCTGCCTTCTCTATGCCTATATCTGCCCCTATCTCCCTCAGTCGGCGTCTCAGTCGGCATCACAACATCTGCCAGCGTCTCTGTAGGCGTCTCAGTCGCTGCCGCTGTCGATTGGGGGGTCTGCTGCCTTCTCTATGCCTATATCTACCCCTATCTGCCTCAGTCGGCGTCGCAGCTTCTTGTCAGCGTCTCTGTAGGCATCTCAGTCGCTGCCGTTGTCGATTGGGAGGTCTGCTGCCTTCTCTATGCCTATATCTACGCCTATCTGCCTCAGTCGACATCTCAGTCGGCGTCGCAGCCTCTATCAGCATCTCTGTAGGCGTCTCAGTTGTTGCCACTGTCGATTGGGTTGTCTGCTGCCTTTTCTATGCCTATGTCTAATCCTCGCTGTCTCCGTCGGCGTCTCAGTCGGCGTCGCAGCCTCTGTCAGCGTCTCTGTAGGCGTCTCAGTCGCTGCCGCTGTCGATTGGCGGGTCTGCTGCCTTCTCTATGCCTATATCAACCCCTATCTGCCTCAGTCGGCGTCTCAGTCGGCGTCGCAGCCTCTTGTCAGCATCGAAGTCTCTGTCAGCGTCTCTGTAGACGTCTCAGTCAAGGCCGCTGTCGATTGGGGGTTCTGCTGCCTTCTCTATGCCTATAAATACCCCTGCCTGCCTCAGTCGGCGTCGCAACCTCTGTCAGCGTCTCTGTAAGCGTCTCAGTCACTGCCGCTGTCAAATTGGGGGGGGCTGCTGCCTTCTCTATGCCTAAGCCTCTGTCAGCGTCTCTGTAGGCGTCTCCGTCGCTGCCACTGTCGATTGGGGGTCTGCTGCCTCCTCTATGCCTATATCTACCCCTATCTCCCTCAGTCGGCGTCTCTGTCGGCATCGCAGCCTCTTGTCAGGGTATCTGTAGGCAACCCAGTCGCTGCCGTTGTCGATTGGGGGGTGTGATGCCTTCTCTATGCCTATATCTACCCTTATCTGCCTCAGTCGGCATCTCAGTCGTCGTCTCAGCCTCTGTCGGCGCCGCAGCCTCTGTCAGCATCTCTGTAGGCGTATCAGTTGTTGTCGCTGTCGATTGAGGGGTCTGCTGTCTTCTCTATGCCTATGTCTAACCCTTTCTGCCTCAGTCGGCGTCTCAGTCGTCGTCGCAGCCTCTGTCAGCATCGCAGTCTCTGTCAGCGTCTCTGTAGGCGTCTCAGAAGATGCCGCTGTCGATTGGGGGTTCTGCTGCCTTCTCTATGCCTATAAATACCCCTATCTGCCTCAGTCGGCGTCGCAGCCTCTGTCAGCGTCTCTGTAAGCGTCTCAGTCACTGCCACTGTCGATTGGGGGTCTGCTGCCTTCTCTATGCCTATATCTGCCCCTATCTCCCTCAGTCGGCGTCTCAGTCGGCATCACAACATCTGCCAGCGTCTCTGTAGGCGTCTCAGTCGCTGCCGCTGTCGATTGGGGGGTCTGCTGCCTTCTCTATGCTAATATCTACCCCTATCTGCCTCAGTCGGCGTCGCAGCCTCTTGTCAGCGTCTCCGTAGGCATCTCAGTCACTTCCGTTGTCGATTGGGGGGTCTGCTGCCTTCTCTATGCCTATATCTACCCCTATCTGCCTCAGTCGGCGTCGCAGCCTCTGTCAGCGTCTCCGTAGGTGTCTCAGTCGCTGCCGCTGTCGATTACGGGGTCTGCTGCCTTCTCTAAGCCTATATCTACCATTATATCTGCCTCAGTCGGCATCTCTGTCGGCGTCGCAGCCTCTATCAGCGTATCTGTAGGCGTCTCAGTTGTTGCCGCTGTCGATTGGGTTGTCTGCTGCCTTCTCTATGCCTATGTCTAACCATCTCTGCCTCAGTCGGCGTCTCAGTTGGCGTCGCAGCCTCTGTCAGCGTCCCAGCCTCTGTCAACGCCTCTCTAGGCGTCTCAGTCGCTGCCGCTGTCGATTGGGGGGTCTGCTGCCTTCTCTATGCCTATATCTACCCCTATCTGCCTCAGTCGGCGTCTCAATCGGCGTCGCAGCCTCTTGTCAGCGTCTCTGTAGGCATCTCAGTCGCTGCGGTTGTCGATTGGGGGGTCTGCTACCTTCTCTATGCCTATATCTACCCCTATCTGCCGCAGTCGGTGTCGCAGCCTCTCTCAGCGTCTCTGTAGGCGTCTCAGTCGCTGCCGCTGTCGATTGGGGGGTCTGCTGCCTTCTCTATGCCTATATCTACCCCAATCTGCCTCAGTCGGCGTCTCAGTCGGCGTCGCAGCCTCTTGTCAGCGTCTCTGTAGGGGCATCTCAGTCGCTGCCTTGTCGATTGGGGGGGTCTGCTGCCTTATCTATGCCTATGTCTACCCCTCTCTGCCTCAGTCGGCGTCTCAGTCGGCGTCGCAACCTCTGCCAGCGTCTCTGTAGGCGTCTCAGTCGCTGCCGCTGTCGATTGGGGGGTCTGCTGCCTTCTTTATGCCAATATCTACCCCTATCTGCCTCAGTCGGCGTCGCAGCCTCTTGTCAGCGTCTCTGTAGGCATCTCAGTCGCTGCCGTTGTCGATTGGGAGGTCTGGTGTCTCAGTTGTTGTCGCTGTCGATTGAGGCGTCTGGTGCCTTCTCTATGCCTATGTCTAACCCTTTCTGCCTCAGTCGGAGTCTCAGTCGTCGTCGCAGCCTCTGTCAGCATCGCAGTCTCTGTCAGCGTCTCTGTAGGCATCTCAGTCGATGCCTTGTCGATTGGGGGGGTCTGCTGCCTTATCTATGCCTATGTCTACCCCTCTCTGCCTCAGTCGGCGTCTCAGTCGGCGTCACAACCTCTGCCAGCGTCTCTGTAGGCGTCTCAGTCGCTGCCGCTGTCGATTGGGGGTTCTGCTGCCTTCTCTATGCCTATAAATACCCCTATCTGCCCCAGTCGGCGTCGCAGCCTCTGTCAGCGTCTCTGTAAGCGTCTCAGTCACTGCCACTGTCGATTGGGGGTCTGCTGCCTTCTCTATGCCTATATCTGCCCCTATCTCCCTCAGTCGGCGTCTCAGTAGGCATCACAACATCTGCCAGCGTCTCTGTAGGCGTCTCAGTCGCTGCCGCTGTCGATTGGGGGGTCTGCTGCCTTCTCTATGCCAATATCTACCCCTATCTGCCTCAGTCGGCGTCGCAGCCTCTTGTCAGCGTCTCCGTAGGCATCTCAGTCACTTCCGTTGTCGATTGGGGGGTCTGCTGCCTTCTCTATGCCTATATCTACCCCTATCTGCCTCAGTCGGCGTCGCAGCCTCTGTCAGCGTCTCCGTAGGTGTCTCAGTCGCTGCCGCTGTCGATTACGGGGTCTGCTGCCTTCACTAAGCCTATATCTACCATTATATCTGCCTCAGTCGGCATCTCAGTCGGCGTCGCAGCCTCTATCAGCGTATCTGTAGGCGTCTCAGTTGTTGCCGCTGTCGATTGGGTTGTCTGCTGCCTTCTCTATGCCTATGTCTAAACGTCTCTGCCTCAGTCGGCGTCTCAGTCGGCGTCCCAGCCTCTGTCAACGCCTCTCTAGGCGTCTCAGTCGCTGCCGCTGTCGATTGGGGGGTCTGCTGCCTTCTCTATGCCTATAAATACCCCTATCTGCCTCAGTCGGCGTCGCAGCCTCTGTCAGCGTCTCTGTAAGCGTCTCAGTCACTGCCACTGTCGATTGGGGGTCTGCTGCCTTCTCTATGCCTATATCTACCCCAATCTGCCTCAGTCGGCGTCTCAGTCGGCGTCGCAGCCTCTTGTCAGCGTCTCTGTAGGGGCATCTCAGTCGCTGCCTTGTCGATTGGGGGGGTCTGCTGCCTTATCTATGCCTATGTCTACCCCTCTCTGCCTCAGTCGGCGTCTCAGTCGGCGTCGCAACCTCTGCCAGCGTCTCTGTAGGCGTCTCAGTCGCTGCCGCTGTCGATTGGGGGGTCTGCTGCCTTCTTTATGCCAATATCTACCCCTATCTGCCTCAGTCGGCGTCGCAGCCTCTTGTCAGCGTCTCTGTAGGCATCTCAGTCGCTGCCGTTGTCGATTGGGAGGTCTGGTGTCTCAGTTGTTGTCGCTGTCGATTGAGGCGTCTGGTGCCTTCTCTATGCCTATGTCTAACCCTTTCTGCCTCAGTCGGAGTCTCAGTCGTCGTCGCAGCCTCTGTCAGCATCGCAGTCTCTGTCAGCGTCTCTGTAGGCATCTCAGTCGATGCCTTGTCGATTGGGGGGGTCTGCTGCCTTATCTATGCCTATGTCTACCCCTCTCTGCCTCAGTCGGCGTCTCAGTCGGCGTCGCAGCCTCTGCCAGCGTCTCTGTAGGCGTCTCAGTCGCTGCCGCTGTCGATTGGGGGGTCTGCTGCCTTCTTTATGCCAATATCTACCCCTATCTGCCTCAGTCGGCGTCGCAGCCTCTTGTCAGCGTCTCTGTAGGCATCTCAGTCGCTGCCGTTGTCGATTGGGAGGTCTGGTGTCTCAGTTGTTGTCGCTGTCGATTGAGGCGTCTGGTGCCTTCTCTATGCCTATGTCTAACCCTTTCTGCCTCAGTCGGAGTCTCAGTCGTCGTCGCAGCCTCTGTCAGCATCGCAGTCTCTGTCAGCGTCTCTGTAGGCATCTCAGTCGATGCCTTGTCGATTGGGGGGGTCTGCTGCCTTATCTATGCCTATATCTACCCCTATCTGCCTCAGTCGGCGTCTCAGTCGGCGTCGCAACCTCTGCCAGCGTCTCTGTAGGCGTCTCAGTCGCTGCCGCTGTCGATTGGGGGTTCTGCTGCCTTCTCTATGCCTATAAATACCCCTATCTGCCTCAGTCGGCGTCGCAGCCTCTGTCAGCGTCTCTGTAAGCGTCTCAGTCACTGCCGCTGTCGATTGGGGGTCTGCTGCCTTCTCTATGCCTATATCTGCCCCTATCTCCCTCAGTCGGCGTCTCAGTCGGCATCGCAACATCTGCCAGCGTCTCTGTAGGCGTCTCAGTCGCTGCCGCTGTCGATTGGGGGGTCTGCTGCCTTCTCTATGCCTATATCTACCCCTATCTGCCTCAGTCGGCGTCGCAGCTTCTTGTCAGCGTCTCTGTAGGCATCTCAGTCGCTGCCGTTGTCGATTGGGAGGTCTGCTGCCTTCTCTATGCCTATATCTACGCCTATCTGCCTCAGTCGACATCTCAGTCGGCGTCGCAGCCTCTATCAGCATCTCTGTAGGCGTCTCAGTTGTTGCCACTGTCGATTGGGTTGTCTGCTGCCTTTTCTATGCCTATGTCTAATCCTCGCTGTCTCCGTCGGCGTCTCAGTCGGCGTCGCAGCCTCTGTCAGCGTCTCTGTAGGCGTCTCAGTCGCTGCCGCTGTCGATTGGCGGGTCTGCTGCCTTCTCTATGCCTATATCAACCCCTATCTGCCTCAGTCGGCGTCTCAGTCGGCGTCGCAGCCTCTTGTCAGCATCGAAGTCTCTGTCAGCGTCTCTGTAGACGTCTCAGTCAAGGCCGCTGTCGATTGGGGGTTCTGCTGCCTTCTCTATGCCTATAAATACACCTGCCTGCCTCAGTCGGCGTCGCAACCTCTGTCAGCGTCTCTGTAAGCGTCTCAGTCACTGCCGCTGTCAAATTGGGGGGGGCTGCTGCCTTCTCTATGCCTAAGCCTCTGTCAGCGTCTCTGTAGGCGTCTCCGTCGCTGCCACTGTCGATTGGGGGTCTGCTGCCTCCTCTATGCCTATATCTACCCCTATCTCCCTCAGTCGGCGTCTCTGTCGGCATCGCAGCCTCTTGTCAGGGTATCTGTAGGCAACCCAGTCGCTGCCGTTGTCGATTGGGGGGTGTGATGCCTTCTCTATGCCTATATCTACCCTTATCTGCCTCAGTCGGCATCTCAGTCGTCGTCTCAGCCTCTGTCGGCGCCGCAGCCTCTGTCAGCATCTCTGTAGGCGTATCAGTTGTTGTCGCTGTCGATTGAGGGGTCTGCTGTCTTCTCTATGCCTATGTCTAACCCTTTCTGCCTCAGTCGGCGTCTCAGTCGTCGTCGCAGCCTCTGTCAGCATCGCAGTCTCTGTCAGCGTCTCTGTAGGCGTCTCAGAAGATGCCGCTGTCGATTGGGGGGTCTGCTGCCTTCTCTATGCCTATAAATACCCCTATCTGCCTCAGTCGGCGTCGCAGCCTCTGTCAGCGTCTCTGTAAGCGTCTCAGTCACTGCCACTGTCGATTGGGGGTCTGCTGCCTTCTCTATGCCTATATCTACCCCTATCTGCCTCAGTCGGCGTCTCAGTCGGCATCACAACATCTGCCAGCGTCTCTGTAGGCGTCTCAGTCGCTGCCGCTGTCGATTGGGGGGTCTGCTGCCTTCTCTATGCTAATATCTACCCCTATCTGCCTCAGTCGGCGTCGCAGCCTCTTGTCAGCGTCTCCGTAGGCATCTCAGTCACTTCCGTTGTCGATTGGGGGGTCTGCTGCCTTCTCTATGCCTATATCTACCCCTATCTGCCTCAGTCGGCGTCGCAGCCTCTGTCAGCGTCTCCGTAGGTGTCTCAGTCGCTGCCGCTGTCGATTACGGGGTCTGCTGCCTTCTCTAAACCTATATCTACCATTATATCTGCCTCAGTCGGCATCTCTGTCGGCGTCGCAGCCTCTATCAGCGTATCTGTAGGCGTCTCAGTTGTTGCCGCTGTCGATTGGGTTGTCTGCTGCCTTCTCTATGCCTATGTCTAACCATCTCTGCCTCAGTCGGCGTCTCAGTTGGCGTCGCAGCCTCTGTCAGCGTCCCAGCCTCTGTCAACGCCTCTCTAGGCGTCTCAGTCGCTGCCGCTGTCGATTGGGGGGTCTGCTGCCTTCTCTATGCCTATATCTACCCCTATCTGCCTCAGTCGGCGTCTCAATCGGCGTCGCAGCCTCTTGTCAGCGTCTCTGTAGGCATCTCAGTCGCTGCGGTTGTCGATTGGGGGGTCTGCTACCTTCTCTATGCCTATATCTACCCCTATCTGCCGCAGTCGGTGTCGCAGCCTCTCTCAGCGTCTCTGTAGGCGTCTCAGTAGCTGCCGCTGTCGATTGGGGGGTCTGCTGCCTTCTCTATGCCTATATCTACCCCAATCTGCCTCAGTCGGCGTCTCAGTCGGCGTCGCAGCCTCTTGTCAGCGTCTCTGTAGGGGCATCTCAGTCGCTGCCTTGTCGATTGGGGGGGTCTGCTGCCTTATCTATGCCTATGTCTACCCCTATCTCCCTCAGTCGGCGTCTCAGTCGGCGTCGCAACCTCTGCCAGCGTCTCTGTAGGCGTCTCAGTCGCTGCCGCTGTCGATTGGGGGGTCTGCTGCCTTCTTTATGCCAATATCTACCCCTATCTGCCTCAGTCGGCGTCGCAGCCTCTTGTCAGCGTCTCTGTAGGCATCTCAGTCGCTGCCGATGTCGATTGGGAGGTCTGGTGTCTCAGTTGTTGTCGCTGTCGATTGAGGCGTCTGGTGCCTTCTCTATGCCTATGTCTAACCCTTTCTGCCTCAGTCGGAGTCTCAGTCGTCGTCGCAGCCTCTGTCAGCATCGCAGTCTCTGTCAGCGTCTCTGTAGGCATCTCAGTCGATGCCTTGTCGATTGGGGGGGTCTGCTGCCTTATCTATGCCTATGTCTACCCCTCTCTGCCTCAGTCGGCGTCTCAGTCGGCGTCACAACCTCTGCCAGCGTCTCTGTAGGCGTCTCAGTCGCTGCCGCTGTCGATTGGGGGTTCTGCTGCCTTCTCTATGCCTATAAATACCCCTATCTGCCCCAGTCGGCGTCGCAGCCTCTGTCAGCGTCTCTGTAAGCGTCTCAGTCACTGCCACTGTCGATTGGGGGTCTGCTGCCTTCTCTATGCCTATATCTGCCCCTATCTCCCTCAGTCGGCGTCTCAGTAGGCATCACAACATCTGCCAGCGTCTCTGTAGGCGTCTCAGTCGCTGCCGCTGTCGATTGGGGGGTCTGCTGCCTTCTCTATGCCAATATCTACCCCTATCTGCGTCAGTCGGCGTCGCAGCCTCTTGTCAGCGTCTCCGTAGGCATCTCAGTCACTTCCGTTGTCGATTGGGGGGTCTGCTGCCTTCTCTATGCCTATATCTACCCCTATCTGCCTCAGTCGGCGTCGCAGCCTCTGTCAGCGTCTCCGTAGGTGTCTCAGTCGCTGCCGCTGTCGATTACGGGGTCTGCTGCCTTCTCTAAGCCTATATCTACCATTATATCTGCCTCAGTCGGCATCTCAGTCGGCGTCGCAGCCTCTATCAGCGTATCTGTAGGCGTCTCAGTTGTTGCCGCTGTCGATTGGGTTGTCTGCTGCCTTCTCTATGCCTATGTCTAAACGTCTCTGCCTCAGTCGGCGTCTCAGTCGGCGTCCCAGCCTCTGTCAACGCCTCTCTAGGCGTCTCAGTCGCTGCCGCTGTCGATTGGGGGGTCTGCTGCCTTCTCTATGCCTATATCTACCCCTATCTGCCTCAGTCGGCGTCTCAATCGGCGTCGCAGCCTCTTGTCAGCGTCTCTGTAGGCATCTCAGTCGCTGCGGTTGTCGATTGGGGGGTCTGCTACCTTCTCTATGCCTATATCTACCCCTATCTGCCGCAGTCGGTGTCGCAGCCTCTCTCAGCGTCTCTGTAGGCGTCTCAGTAGCTGCCGCTGTCGATTGGGGGGTCTGCTGCCTTCTCTATGCCTATATCTACCCCAATCTGCCTCAGTCGGCGTCTCAGTCGGCATCGCAGCCTCTTGTCAGCGTCTCTGTAGGCATCTCAGTCGCTGCCTTGTCGATTGGGGGGGTCTGCTGCCTTATCTATGCCTATGTCTACCCCTCTCTGCCTCAGTCGGCGTCTCAGTCGGCGTCGCAACCTCTGCCAGCGTCTCTGTAGGCGTCTCAGTCGCTTCCGCTGTCGATTGGGGGGTCTGCTGCCTTCTCTATGCCAATATCTACCCCTATCTGCCTCTGTCAGCATCGCAGTCTCTGTCAGCGTCTCTGTAGGCGTCTCAGTCGATGCCGCTGTCGATTGGGGGTTCTGCTGCCTTCTCTATGCCTATAAATACCCCTATCTGCCTCAGTCGGCGTCGCAGCCTCTGTCAGCGTCTCTGTAAGCGTCTCAGTCACTGCCACTGTCGATTGGGGGTCTGCTGCCTTCTCTATGCCTATATCTGCCCCTATCTCCCTCAGTCGGCATCACAACATCTGCCAGCGTCTCTGTAGGCGTCTCAGTCGCTGCCGCTGTCGATTGGGGGGTCTGCCGCCTTATCTATGCCAATATCTACCCCTATCTGCCTCAGTCGGCGTCGCAGCCTCTTGTCAGCGTCTCTGTAGGCATCTCAGTCACTGCCGTTGTCGATTGGTGGGTCTGCTGCCTTCTCTATGCCTATATCTACCCCTATCTGCCTCAGTCGGCGTCGCAGCCTCTGTCAGCGTCTCTGTAGGCGCCTCAGTCGGGTCTGCTGTCGATTGGGGGTGCTGCTGCCATCTCTATGCTTATATCTACCCCTATCTGCCTCAGTCGGCGTCTCAGTCGGCGTCGCAGCCTCTTGTCAGCGTCTCTGTAGGCATCTCAGTCACTGCCGTTGTCGATTATTGTGTCTGCTGCCTTCTCTATGCCTATATCTACCCCTATCTGCCTCAGTCGGCGTCGCAGCCTTTGTCAGCGTCTCTGTAGGCGCCTCAGTCGGGTCTGCTGTCGATTGGGGGTGCTGCTGCCATCTCTATGCTTATATCTACCCCTATCTGCCTCAGTCGGCGTCTCAGTCGGCGTCGCAGCCTCTTGTCAGCGTCTCTGTAGGCATCTCAGTCGCTGCCGTTGTCGATTGGGGGGTCTGCTGCCATCTCTATGCCAATGTCTAGCCCTATCTGCCTCAGTCGGCGTGTAAGTCGGCGTCGCAGCCTCTTGTCAGCGTCTCCGTTGGCATCTCAGTCACTTCCGTTGTCGATTGGGGGGTCTGCTGCCTTCTCTATGCCTATATCTACCCCTATATGCCTCAGTCGGCGTCGCAGCCTCTGTCAGCGTCTCCGTAGGTGTCTCAGTCGCTGCCGCTGTCGATTACGGGGTCTGCTGCCTTCTCTAAGCCTATATCTACCATTATATCTGCCTCAGTCGGCATCTCAGTCGGCGTCGCAGCCTCTATCAGCGTATCTGTAGGCGTCTCAGTTGTTGCCGCTGTCGATTGGGTTGTCTGCTGCCTTCTCTATGCCTATGTGTAACCGTCTCTGCCTCAGTCGGCGTCTCAGTCGGCGTCGCAGCCTCTGTCAGCGTCCCAGCCTCTGTCAACGCCTCTCTAGGCGTCTCAGTCGCTGCCGCTGTCGATTGGGGGGTCTGCTGCCTTCTCTATGCCTATATCTACCCCTATCTGCCTCAGTCGGCGTCTCAATCGGCGTCGCAGCCTCTTGTCAGCGTCTTTGTAGGCATCTCAGTCGCTGCCGTTGTCGATTGGGAGGTCTGCTGCCTTCTCTATGCCTATATCTACGCTTATCTGCCTCAGTCGACATCTCAGTCGGCGTCGCAGCCTCTATCAGCGTCTCTGTAGGCGTCTCAGTTGTTGCCACTGTCGATTGGGTTGTCTGCTGCCTTTTCTACGCCTATGTCTAACCCTCTCTGGCTCCGTCGGCGTCTCAGTCGGCGTCGCAGCCACAGTCAGCCTCTCTGTAGGCGTCTCAGTCGCTGCCGCTGTCGATTGGCGGGTCTGCTGCCTTCTCTATGCCTATATCTACCCCTATCTGCCTCAGTCGGCATCTCAGTTGTCGTCGCAGCCTCTGTCGGCGTCGCAGCCTCTGTCAGCATCTCTGTAGGCGTCTCAGTTGTTGTCGCTGTCGATTGAGGCGTCTGCTGCCTTCTCTATGCCTATGTCTAACCCTTTCTGCCTCAGTCGGCGTCTCAGTCGTCGTCGCAGCCTCTGTCAGCATCGCAGTCTCTGTCAGCGTCTCTATAGGCGTATCAGTCGATGCCGCTGTCGATTGGGGGTTCTGCTGCCTTCTCTATGCCTATAAATACCCCTATCTGCCTCAGTCGGCGTCGCAGCCTCTGTCAGCATCTCTGAAAGCGTCTCAGTCACTGCCACTGTCGATTGGGGGTCTGCTGCCTTCTCTATGCCTATATCTGCCCCTATCTCCCTCAGTCGGCGTCTCAGTCGGCATCACAACATCTGCCAGCATCTCTGTAGGCGTCTCAGTCGATGCCGCTGTCGATTGGGGGGTCTGATGCCTTCTCTATGCCAATACCTACCCCTATCTGCCTCAGTCGGCGTCTCAGTTGGCGTCGCAGCCTCTGTCAGCGTCTTTGTAGGTGTCTCAGTTGTTGCATCTGTAGGTGTCTCAGTCGCTGCCGCTGTCGATTGGGGGGTCTGCTGCCTTCTCTATGCGTATATCCTCCCCTACCTGCCTCAATCGGTATCTCAGTCGGCGTCGCAGCCTCTATCAGCATCTCTGTAGGCGTCTCTGTCGCTGCCGCTGTTTATTGGGGGGTCTGCTGCCTTCTCTATGCCTATATCTACCCCAATCTGCCTCAGTCGGCGTTTCAGTCGGCGTCGCAGTCGCTGCCGCTGTCGATTGGGGGGGTCTGATGCCTTCTCTATGCCTATATCTACCCCTATCTGCCTCAGTCGGCGTCTCAGTCGGCGTCGCAGCCTCTGTCAGCGTCTTTGTAGGTGTCTCAGTCGCTGCCGCTGTTGATTGGGGGTCTGCTGCTTCTCTCTGCGTATATCTACCACTACCTGCCTCAGTCGGCGTCGCAGCCTCTGTCAGCGTCTTTGTAGGTATCGCAGTCGCTGCTGCTGTCGATTGGGGGGTCTGATGCCTTCTCTATGCCCATATCTACCCCTATCTGCCTCAGTCGGCGTCTCAGTCGGCGTCGCAGCCTCTGTCAGCGTCTTTGTAGGTGTCTCAGTCGCTGCCGCTGTTGATTGGGGGGTCTGCTGCTTCTCTCTGCGTATATCTACCACTACCTGCCTCAGTCGGCAACTCAGTCGGCGTCGCAGCCTCTATCAGCATCTCTGTAGGCGTCTCTGTCGCTGCCGCTGTTTATTGGGGGGTCTGCTGCCTTCTCTATGCCTATATCTACCTCAATCTGCCTCAGTTGGCGTCTCAGTCGGCGTCGCAGCCTCTGTCAGCGTCTTTGTAGGTGTCTCAGTCGCTGCTGCTGTTGATTGGGGGGTCTGCTGCTTCTCTCTGCGTATAGCTACCACTACCTGCCTCTGTCGGCATCTCAGTCGGCGTCGCAGCCTCTGTCAGCGTCTTTGTAGGTGTCGCAGTCGCTGCGCTGTCGATTGGGGGGTCTGATGCCTTCTCTATGCCCATATCTACCCCTATCTGCCTCAGTCGGCGTCTCAGTCGGCGTCGCAGCCTCTGTCAGCGTCTTTGTAGGTGTCTCAGTCGCTGCCGCTGTTGATTGGGGGGTCTGCTGCTTCTCTCTGCGTATATCTACCACTACCTGCTTCAGTCGGCATTTTAGTCGGCGTCGCAGCCTCTGTCAGCGTCTTTGTAGGTGTCGCAGTCGCTGCCGCTGTCGATTGGGGGGGTCTGTTGCCTTCTCTATGCCCATATCTACCCCTATCTGCCTCAGTCGGCGTCGCAGCCTCTGTCAGCGTCTCTGTAGGCGTCTCAGTCGCTGCCACTGTCGATTCGGGGGTCTGCTGCCTTCTCTATGCTTATATCTACTCCTTTCTCCCTCATTCGGCGTCTCAGTCGGCATCACTACATCTGCCAGCGTCTCTGTAGGAATCTCAGTCGCAGCCGGTGTCGATTGGGGGGGTCTGATGCCTTCTCTATGCCAATATCTACCCCTATCTGCCTCAGTCGGCGTCTCAGTCGGCGTCGCAGTCGCTGCCGCTGTTGATTGGGGGGTCTGATGCCTTCTCTATGCAAATATCTACCCCTATCTGCCTCAGTCGGCGTCTCAGTCGGCGTCGCACCTTCTGTCAGCGTCTTTGTAGGTGTCTTAGTCGCTGCCGCTGTCGATTGGGGGGTCTGCTGCCTTCTCTATGCCAATATGTACCCCTATCTGCCTCAGTCGGCGTCGCAGCCTCTTGTCAGCGTCTCTGTAGGCATCTCAGTCGCTGCCGTTGTCGATTGGGAGGTCTGGCGTCTCAGTTGTTGTCGCTGTCGATTGAGGCGTCTGGTGCCTTCTCTGTGCCTATGTCTAACCCTTTCTGCCTCAGTCGGCGTCTCAGTCGTCGTCGCAGCCTCTGTCAGCATCGCAGTCTCTGTCAGCGTCTCTGTAGGCGTCTCAGTCGATGCCGCTGTCGATTGGGGGTTCTGCTGCCTTCTCTATGCCTATAAATACCCCTATATGCCTCAGTCGGCGTCGCAGCCTCTGTCAGCGTCTCTGTAAGCGTCTCAGTCACTGCCACTGTCGATTGGGGGTCTGCTGCCTTCTCTATGCCTATATCTGCCCCTATCTCCCTCAGTCGGCGTCTCAGTCGGCATCACAACATCTGCCAGCGTCTCTGTGGGCGTCTCAGTCGCTGCCGCTGTCGATTGGGGGGTCTGCCGCCTTCTCTATGCCAATATCTACCCCTATCTGCCTCAGTCGGCGTCGCAGCCGCTTCTTAGCGTCTCTGTAGGCATCTCAGTCACTGCAGTTGTCGATTGGTGGGTCTGCTGCCTTCTCCATGCCTATATCTACCCCTATCTGCCTCAGTCGGCGTCGCAGCCTCTTGTCAGCGTCTCTGTAGGCATCTCAGTCGCTGCCGTTGTCGATTGGGAGGTCTGGCGTCTCAGTTGTTGTCGCTGTCGATTGAGGCGTCTGGTGCCTTCTCTGTGCCTATGTCTAACCCTTTCTGCCTCAGTCGGCGTCTCAGTCGTCGTCGCAGCCTCTGTCAGCATCGCAGTCTCTGTCAGCGTCTCTGTAGGCGTCTCAGTCGATGCCGCTGTCGATTGGGGGTTCTGCTGCCTTCTCTATGCCTATAAATACCCCTATATGCCTCAGTCGGCGTCGCAGCCTCTGTCAGCGTCTCTGTAAGCGTCTCAGTCACTGCCACTGTCGATTGGGGGTCTGCTGCCTTCTCTATGCCTATATCTGCCCCTATCTCCCTCAGTCGGCGTCTCAGTCGACATCACAACATCTGCCAGCGTCTCTGTAGGCGTCTCAGTCGCTGCCGCTGTCGATTGGGGGGTCTGCCGCCTTCTCAATGCCAATATCTACCCCTATCTGCCTCAGTCGGCGTCGCAGCCTCTTCTTAGCGTCTCTGTAGGCATCTCAGTCACTGCAGTTGTCGATTGGTGGGTCTGCTGCCTTCTCTATGCCTATATCTACCCCTATCTGCCTCAGTCGGCGTCGCAGCCTCTGTCAGCGTCTCTGTAGGCGCCTCAGTCGGGTCTGCTGTCGATTGGGGGTGCTGCTGCCATCTCTATGCTTATATCTACCCCTATCTGCCTCAGTCGGCGTCTCAGTCGGCGTCGCAGCCTCTTGTCAGCGTCTCTGTAGGTATCTCAGTCACTGCCGTTGTCGATTGGTATGTCTGCTGCCTTCTCTATGCCTATATCTACCCCTATCATCCTCAGTCGGCGTCGCAGCCTCTGTCAGCGTCTCTGTAGGCGCCTCAGTCGGGTCTGCTGTCGATTGGGGGTGCTGCTGCCATCTCTATGCTTATATCTACCCCTATCTGCCTCAGTCGGCGTCTCAGTCGGCATCGCAGCCTCTTGTCAGCGTCTCTGTAGGCATCTCAGTCGCTGCCGTTGCCGATTGGGGGGTCTGCTGCCATCTCTATGCCAATGTCTAGCCCTATCTGCCTCAGTCGGCGTGTAAGTCGGCGTCGCAGCCTCTTGTCAGCGTCTCCGTAGGCATCTCAGTCGCTGCGGTTGTCGATTGGGGGGTCTGCTGCCTTCTCTATGCCTATATCTACCCCTATCTGCCTCAGTCGGCGTCGCAGCCACAGTCAGCCTCTCTGTAGGCGTCTCAGTCGCTGCCGCTGTCGATTGGCGGGTCTGCTGCCTTCTCTATGCCTATATCTACCCCTATCTGCCTCAGTCGGCATCTCAGTTGTCGTCGCAGCCTCTGTCGGCGTCGCAGCCTCTGTCAGCATCTCTGTAGGCGTCTCAGTTGTTGTCGCTGTCGATTGAGGCGTCTGCTGCCTTCTCTATGCCTATGTCTAACCCTTTCTGCCTCAGTCGGCGTCTCAGTCGTCGTCGCAGCCTCTGTCAGCATCGCAGTCTCTATCAGCGTCTCTATAGGCGTATCAGTCGATGCCGCTGTCGATTGGGGGTTCTGCTGCCTTCTCTATGCCTATAAATACCCCTATCTGCCTCAGTCGGCGTCGCAGCCTCTGTCAGCATCTCTGAAAGCGTCTCAGTCACTGCCACTGTCGATTGGGGGTCTGCTGCCTTCTCTATGCCTATATCTGCCCCTATCTCCCTCAGTCGGCGTCTCAGTCGGCATCACAACATCTGCCAGCGTCTCTGTAGGCGTCTCAGTCGATGCCGCTGTCGATTGGGGGGTCTGATGCCTTCTCTATGCCAATACCTACCCCTATCTGCCTCAGTCGGCGTCTCAGTTGGCGTCGCAGCCTCTGTCAGCGTCTTTGTAGGTGTCTCAGTTGTTGCATCTGTAGGTGTCTCAGTCGCTGCCGCTGTCGATTGGGGGGTCTGCTGCCTTCTCTATGCGTATATCCTCCCCTACCTGCCTCAATCGGTATCTCAGTCGGCGTCGCAGCCTCTATCAGCATCTCTGTAGGCGTCTCTGTCGCTGCCGCTGTTGATTGGGGGGTCTGCTGCCTTCTCTATGCCTATATCTACCCCAATCTGCCTCAGTCGGCGTTTCAGTCGGCGTCGCAGTCGCTGCCGCTGTCGATTGGGGGGGTCTGATGCCTTCTCTATGCCTATATCTACCCGTATCTGCCTCAGTCGGCGTCTCAGTCGGCGTCGCAGCCTCTGTTAGCGTCTTTGTAGGTGTCTCAGTCGCTGCCGCTGTTGATTGGGGGTCTGCTGCTTCTCTCTGCGTATATCTACCACTACCTGCCTCAGTCGGCGTCGCAGCCTCTGTCAGCGTCTTTGTAGGTATCGCAGTCGCTGCTGCTGTCGATTGGGGGGTCTGATGCCTTCTCTATGCCCATATCTACCCCTATCTGCCTCAGTCGGCGTCTCAGTCGGCGTCGCAGCCTCTGTCAGCGTCTTTGTAGGTGTCTCAGTCGCTGCCGCTGTTGATTGGGGGGTCTGCTGCTTCTCTCTGCGTATATCTACCACTACCTGCCTCAGTCGGCAACTCAGTCGGCGTCTCAGAATCTGTCAGCGTCTTTGTAGGTGTCGAAGTCGCTGCCGCTGTCGATTGGGGGGGTCTGATGCCTTCTCTATGCCCATATCTACCCCTATCTGCCTCAGTTGGCGTCTCAGTCGGCGTCGCAGCCTCTGTCAGCGTCTTTGTAGGTGTCTCAGTCGCTGCTGCTGTTGATTGGGGGGTCTGCTGCTTCTCTCTGCGTATAGCTACCACTACCTGCCTCTGTCGGCATCTCAGTCGGCGTCGCAGCCTCTGTCAGCGTCTTTGTAGGTGTCGCAGTCGCTGCGCTGTCGATTGGGGGGTCTGATGCCTTCTCTATGCCCATATCTACCCCTATCTGCCTCAGTTGGCGTCTCAGTCGGCGTCGCAGCCTCTGTCAGCGTCTTTGTAGGTGTCTCAGTCGCTGCCGCTGTTGATTGGGGGGTCTGCTGCTTCTCTCTGCGTATATCTACCACTACCTGCTTCAGTCGGCATCTTAGTCGGCGTCGCAGCCTCTGTCAGCGTCTTTGTAGGTGTCGCAGTCGCTGCCGCTGTCGATTGGGGGGGTCTGTTGCCTTCTCTATGCCCATATCTACCCCTATCTGCCTCAGTCGGCGTCGCAGCCTCTGTCAGCGTCTCTGTAGGCGTCTCAGTCGCTGCCACTGTCGATTCGGGGGTCTGCTGCCTTCTCTATGCTTATATCTACTCCTTTCTCCCTCATTCGGCGTCTCAGTCGGCATCACTACATCTGCCAGCGTCTCTGTAGGAATCTCAGTCGCAGCCGGTGTCGATTGGGGGGGTCTGATGCCTTCTCTATGCCAATATCAACCCCTATCTGCCTCAGTCGGCGTCTCAGTCGGCGTCGCAGTCGCTGCCGCTGTTGATTGGGGGTCTGATGCCTTCTCTATGCCAATATCTACCCCTATCTGCCTCAGTCGGCGTCTCAGTCGGCGTCGCACCTTCTGTCAGCGTCTTTGTAGGTGTCTTAGTCGCTGCCGCTGTCGATTGGGGGGTCTGCTGCCTTCTCTATGCCAATATGTACCCCTATCTGCCTCAGTCGGCGTCGCAGCCTCTTGTCAGCGTCTCTGTAGGCATCTCAGTCGCTGCCGTTGTCGATTGGGAGGTCTGGCGTCTCAGTTGTTGTCGCTGTCGATTGAGGCGTCTGGTGCCTTCTCTGTGCCTATGTCTAACCCTTTCTGCCTCAGTCGGCGTCTCAGTCGTCGTCGCAGCCTCTGTCAGCATCGCAGTCTCTATCAGCGTCTCTATAGGCGTATCAGTCGATGCCGCTGTCGATTGGGGGTTCTGCTGCCTTCTCTATGCCTATAAATACCCCTATCTGCCTCAGTCGGCGTCGCAGCCTCTGTCAGCATCTCTGAAAGCGTCTCAGTCACTGCCACTGTCGATTGGGGGTCTGCTGCCTTCTCTATGCCTATATCTGCCCCTATCTCCCTCAGTCGGCGTCTCAGTCGGCATCACAACATCTGCCAGCGTCTCTGTAGGCGTCTCAGTCGATGCCGCTGTCGATTGGGGGGTCTGATGCCTTCTCTATGCCAATACCTACCCCTATCTGCCTCAGTCGGCGTCTCAGTTGGCGTCGCAGCCTCTGTCAGCGTCTTTGTAGGTGTCTCAGTTGTTGCATCTGTAGGTGTCTCAGTCGCTGCCGCTGTCGATTGGGGGGTCTGCTGCCTTCTCTATGCGTATATCCTCCCCTACCTGCCTCAATCGGTATCTCAGTCGGCGTCGCAGCCTCTATCAGCATCTCTGTAGGCGTCTCTGTCGCTGCCGCTGTTGATTGGGGGGTCTGCTGCCTTCTCTATGCCTATATCTACCCCTATCTGCCTCAGTCGGCGTTTCAGTCGGCGTCGCAGTCGCTGCCGCTGTCGATTGGGGGGGTCTGATGCCTTCTCTATGCCTATATCTACCCGTATCTGCCTCAGTCGGCGTCTCAGTCGGCGTCGCAGCCTCTGTTAGCGTCTTTGTAGGTGTCTCAGTCGCTGCCGCTGTTGATTGGGGGTCTGCTGCTTCTCTCTGCGTATATCTACCACTACCTGCCTCAGTCGGCGTCGCAGCCTCTGTCAGCGTCTTTGTAGGTATCGCAGTCGCTGCTGCTGTCGATTGGGGGGTCTGATGCCTTCTCTATGCCCATATCTACCCCTATCTGCCTCAGTCGGCGTCTCAGTCGGCGTCGCAGCCTCTGTCAGCGTCTTTGTAGGTGTCTCAGTCGCTGCCGCTGTTGATTGGGGGGTCTGCTGCTTCTCTCTGCGTATATCTACCACTACCTGCCTCAGTCGGCAACTCAGTCGGCGTCTCAGAATCTGTCAGCGTCTTTGTAGGTGTCGAAGTCGCTGCCGCTGTCGATTGGGGGGGTCTGATGCCTTCTCTATGCCCATATCTACCCCTATCTGCCTCAGTTGGCGTCTCAGTCGGCGTCGCAGCCTCTGTCAGCGTCTTTGTAGGTGTCTCAGTCGCTGCTGCTGTTGATTGGGGGGTCTGCTGCTTCTCTCTGCGTATAGCTACCACTACCTGCCTCTGTCGGCATCTCAGTCGGCGTCGCAGCCTCTGTCAGCGTCTTTGTAGGTGTCGCAGTCGCTGCGCTGTCGATTGGGGGGTCTGATGCCTTCTCTATGCCCATATCTACCCCTATCTGCCTCAGTTGGCGTCTCAGTCGGCGTCGCAGCCTCTGTCAGCGTCTTTGTAGGTGTCTCAGTCGCTGCCGCTGTTGATTGGGGGGTCTGCTGCTTCTCTCTGCGTATATCTACCACTACCTGCTTCAGTCGGCATCTTAGTCGGCGTCGCAGCCTCTGTCAGCGTCTTTGTAGGTGTCGCAGTCGCTGCCGCTGTCGATTGGGGGGGTCTGTTGCCTTCTCTATGCCCATATCTACCCCTATCTGCCTCAGTCGGCGTCGCAGCCTCTGTCAGCGTCTCTGTAGGCGTCTCAGTCGCTGCCACTGTCGATTCGGGGGTCTGCTGCCTTCTCTATGCTTATATCTACTCCTTTCTCCCTCATTCGGCGTCTCAGTCGGCATCACTACATCTGCCAGCGTCTCTGTAGGAATCTCAGTCGCAGCCGGTGTCGATTGGGGGGGTCTGATGCCTTCTCTATGCCAATATCTACCCCTATCTGCCTCAGTCGGCGTCTCAGTCGGCGTCGCAGTCGCTGCCGCTGTTGATTGGGGGTCTGATGCCTTCTCTATGCCAATATCTACCCCTATCTGCCTCAGTCGGCGTCTCAGTCGGCGTCGCACCTTCTGTCAGCGTCTTTGTAGGTGTCTTAGTCGCTGCCGCTGTCGATTGGGGGGTCTGCTGCCTTCTCTATGCCAATATGTACCCCTATCTGCCTCAGTCGGCGTCGCAGCCTCTTGTCAGCGTCTCTGTAGGCATCTCAGTCGCTGCCGTTGTCGATTGGGAGGTCTGGCGTCTCAGTTGTTGTCGCTGTCGATTGAGGCGTCTGGTGCCTTCTCTGTGCCTATGTCTAACCCTTTCTGCCTCAGTCGGCGTCTCAGTCGTCGTCGCAGCCTCTGTCAGCATCGCAGTCTCTGTCAGCGTCTCTGTAGGCGTCTCAGTCGATGCCGCTGTCGATTGGGGGTTCTGCTGCCTTCTCTATGCCTATAAATACCCCTATATGCCTCAGTCGGCGTCGCAGCCTCTGTCAGCGTCTCTGTAAGCGTCTCAGTCACTGCCACTGTCGATTGGGGGTCTGCTGCCTTCTCTATGCCTATATCTGCCCCTATCTCCCTCAGTCGGCGTCTCAGTCGGCATCACAACATCTGCCAGCGTCTCTGTAGGCGTCTCAGTCGCTGCCGCTGTCGATTGGGGGGTCTGCCGCCTTCTCTATGCCAATATCTACCCCTATCTGCCTCAGTCGGCGTCGCAGCCGCTTCTTAGCGTCTCTGTAGGCATCTCAGTCACTGCAGTTGTCGATTGGTGGGTCTGCTGCCTTCTCTATGCCTATATCTACCCCTATCTGACTCAGTCGGCGTCGCAGCCTCTTGTCAGCGTCTCTGTAGGCATCTCAGTCGCTGCCGTTGTCGATTGGGAGGTCTGGCGTCTCAGTTGTTGTCGCTGTCGATTGAGGCGTCTGGTGCCTTCTCTGTGCCTATGTCTAACCCTTTCTGCCTCAGTCGGCGTCTCAGTCGTCGTCGCAGCCTCTGTCAGCATCGCAGTCTCTGTCAGCGTCTCTGTAGGCGTCTCAGTCGATGCCGCTGTCGATTGGGGGTTCTGCTGCCTTCTCTATGCCTATAAATACCCCTATATGCCTCAGTCGGCGTCGCAGCCTCTGTCAGCGTCTCTGTAAGCGTCTCAGTCACTGCCACTGTCGATTGGGGGTCTGCTGCCTTCTCTATGCCTATATCTGCCCCTATCTCCCTCAGTCGGCGTCTCAGTCGACATCACAACATCTGCCAGCGTCTCTGTAGGCGTCTCAGTCGCTGCCGCTGTCGATTGGGGGGTCTGCCGCCTTCTCAATGCCAATATCTACCCCTATCTGCCTCAGTCGGCGTCGCAGCCTCTTCTTAGCGTCTCTGTAGGCATCTCAGTCACTGCAGTTGTCGATTGGTGGGTCTGCTGCCTTCTCTATGCCTATATTTACCCCTATCTGCCTCAGTCGGCGTCGCAGCCTCTGTCAGCGTCTCTGTAGGCGCCTCAGTCGGGTCTGCTGTCGATTGGGGGTGCTGCTGCCATCTCTATGCTTATATCTACCCCTATCTGCCTCAGTCGGCGTCTCAGTCGGCATCGCAGCCTCTTGTCAGCGTCTCTGTAGGCATCTCAGTCGCTGCCGTTGCCGATTGGGGGGTCTGCTGCCATCTCTATGCCAATGTCTAGCCCTATCTGCCTCAGTCGGCGTGTAAGTCGGCGTCGCAGCCTCTTGTCAGCGTCTCCGTAGGCATCTCAGTCGCTGCGGTTGTCGATTGGGGGGTCTGCTGCCTTCTCTATGCCTATATCTACCCCTATCTGCCTCAGTCGGCGTCGCAGCCTCTGTCAGCGTCTCCGTAGGTGTCTCAGTCGCTGCCGCTGTCGATTACGGGGTCTGCTGCCTTCTCTAAGCCTATATCTACCATTATATCTGCCTCAGTCGGCATCTCAGTCGGCGTCGCAGCCTCTATCAGCGTATCTGTAGGCGTCTCAGTTGTTGCCGCTGTCGATTGGGTTGTCTGCTGCCTTCTCTATGCCTATGTCTAAACGTCTCTGCCTCAGTCGGCGTCTCAGTCGGCGTCGCAGCCTCTGTCAGCGTCCCAGCCTCTGTCAACGCCTCTCTAGGCGTCTCAGTCGCTGCCGCTGTCGATTGGGGGGTCTGCTGCCTTCTCTATGCCTATATCTACCCCTATCTGCCTCAGTCGGCGTCTCAATCGGCGTCGCAGCCTCTTGTCAGCGTCTCTGTAGGCATCTCAGTCGCTGCGGTTGTCGATTGGGGGGTCTGCTACCTTCTCTATGCCTATATCTACCCCTATCTGCCGCAGTCGGTGTCGCAGCCTCTCTCTGCGTCTCTGTAGGCGTCTCAGTAGCTGCCGCTGTCGATTGGGGGGTCTGCTGCCTTCTCTATGCCTATATCTACCCCAATCTGCCTCAGTCGGCGTTTCAGTAGGCGTCGCAGCCTCTGTCAGCGTCTTTGTAGGTGTCTCAGTCGCTGCCGCTGTTGATTGGGGGTCTGCTGCTTCTCTCTGCGTATATCTACCACTACCTGCCTCAGTCGGCATCTCAGTCGGCGTCGCAGCCTCTGTCAGCGTCTTTGTAGGTATCGCAGTCGCTGCTGCTGTCGATTGGTGGGTCTGATGCCTTTTCTATGCCCATATCTACCCCTATCTGCCTCAGTCGGCGTCTCAGTCGGCGTCGTAGCCTCTGTCAGCGTCTTTGTAGGTGTCTCAGTCGCTGCCGCTGTTGATTGGGGGGTCTGCTGCTTCTCTCTGCGTATATCTACCACTACCTGCCTCAGTCGGCATCTCAGTCGGCGTCGCAGCCTCTCTCAGCGTCTCTGTAGGCGTCTCAGTAGCTGCCGCTGTCGATTGGGGGGTCTGCTGCCTTCTCTATGCCTATATCTACCCCAATCTGCCTCAGTCGGCGTCTCAGTCGGCGTCGCAGCCTCTGTCAGCGTCTTTGTAGGTGTCTCAGTCGCTGCCGCTGTTGATTGGGGGGTCTGCTGCTTCTCTCTGCGTATATCTACCACTACCTGCCTCAGTCGGCAACTCAGTCGGCGTCGCAGAATCTGTCAGCGTCTTTGTAGGTGTCGCAGTCGCTGCCGCTGTCGATTGGGGGGGTCTGATGCCTTCTCTATGCCCATATCTACCCCTATCTGCCTCAGTTGGCGTCTCAGTCGGCGTCGCAGCCTCTGTCAGCGTCTTTGTAGGTGTCTCAGTCGCTGCCGCTGTTAATTGGGGGGTCTGCTGCTTCTCTCTGCGTATATCTACCACTACCTGCCTCAGTCGGCATCTCAGTCGGCGGCGCAGCCTCTGTCAGCGTCTTTGTAGGTGTCGTAGTCGCTGCCGCTGTCGATTGGGGGGTCTGATGCCTTCTCTATGCCCATATCTACCCCTATCTGCCTCAGTTGGCGTCTCAGTCGGCGTCGCAGCCTCTGTCAGCGTCTTTGTAGGTGTCTCAGTCGCTGCCGCTGTTGATTGGGGGGCCTGCTGCTTCTCTCTGCGTATATCTACCCCAATCTGCCTCAGTCGGCGTTTCAGTCGGCGTCGCAGTCGCTGCCGCTGTCGATTGGGGGGTCTGATGCCTTCTCTATGCCTATATCTACCCCTATCTGCCTCAGTCGGCGTCTCAGTCGGCGTCGCAGCCTCTGTCAGCGTCTTTGTAGGTGTCTCAGTCGCTGCCGCTGTTGATTGGGGGGTCTGCTGCTTCTCTCTGCGTATATCTACCACTACCTGCCTCAGTCGGCATCTCAGTCGGCGTCGCAGCCTCTGTCAGCGTCTTTGTAGGTATCGCAGTCGCTGCTGCTGTCGATTGGGGGGTCTGATGCCTTCTCTATGCCCATATCTACCCCTATCTGCCTCAGTCGGCGTCTCAGTCGGCGTTGTAGCCTCTGTCAGCGTCTTTGTAGGTGTCTCAGTCGCTGCCGCTGTTGATTGGGGGGTCTGCTGCTTCTCTCTGCGTATATCTACCACTACCTGCCTCAGTCGGCAACTCAGTCGGCGTCGCAGAATCTGTCAGCGTCTTTGTAGGTGTCGCAGTCGCTGCCGCTGTCGATTGGGGGGGTCTGATGCCTTCTCTATGCCCATATCTACCCCTATCTGCCTCAGTTGGCGTCTCAGTCGGCGTCGCAGCCTCTGTCAGCGTCTTTGTAGGTGTCTCAGTCGCTGCCGCTGTTGATTGGGGGGTCTGCTGCTTCTCTCTGCGTATATCTACCACTACCTGCCTCAGTCGGCATCTCAGTCGGCGTCGCAGCCTCTGTCAGCGTCTTTGTAGGTGTCGTAGTCGCTGCCGCTGTCGATTGGGGGGTCTGATGCCTTCTCTATGCCCATATCTACCCCTATCTGCCTCAGTTGGCGTCTCAGTCGGCGTCGCAGCCTCTGTCAGCGTCTTTGTAGGTGTCTCAGTCGCTGCCGCTGTTGATTGGGGGGTCTGCTGCTTCTCTCTGCGTATATCTACCACTACCTGCTTCAGTCGGCATCTCAGTCGGCGTCGCTGCCTCTGTCAGCGTCTTTGTAGGTGGCGCAGTCGCTGCCGCTGTCGATTGGGGGGGTCTGTTGCCTTCTCTATGCCCATATCTACCCCTATCTGCCTCAGTCGGCGTCGCAGCCTCTGTCAGCGTCTCTGTAGGCGTCTCAGTCGCTGCCACTGTCGATTCGGGGGTCTGCTGCCTTCTCTATGCTTATATCTACTCCTTTCTCCCTCATTCGGCGTCTCAGTCGGCATCACAACATCTGCCAGCGTCTCTGTAGGAATCTCAGTCGCAGCCGGTGTCGATTGGGGGGGTCTGATGCCTTCTCTATGCCAATATCTACCCCTATCTGCCTCAGTCGGCGTCTCAGTCGGCGTCGCAGTCGCTGCCGCTGTTGATTGGGGGGTCTGATGCCTTCTATGCCAATATCTATCCCTATCTGCCTCAGTCGGCGTCTCAGCCTCTGTCAGCGTCTCTGTAGGCGTCTCAGTTGCTGCCGCTGTCGATTGGGGGGGTCTGCTGCCTTCTCTATGCCAATATCTACCCCTATCTGCCTCAGTCGACATCTCAGTCGGCGTCGCAGCCTCTGTCAGCGTTTCTGTAGGCGTCTCAGTTGTTGCCGCTGTCGATTGGGGGGTCTGCTGCCTTCTCTATGCCTATGTCTGCCTCACTCTGCCTCAGTCGGCGTCTCAGTCGGCGTCGCAGCCTCTGTCAGCGTTTCTGTAGGCGTCTCAGTTGTTGCCGCTGTCGATTGGGGGGTCTGCTGCCTTCTCTATGCCTATGTCTGCCCCACTCTGCCTCAGTTGGCGTCTCAGTCGGCGTCGCAGCCTCTGTCAGCGTCTCTGTAGGCGTCTCAGTCGGGGCCTGCTGCCTTCTCTATGCCAATATCTACCCCTATCTGCCTCAGTCGGCGTCGCAGCCTCTGTCAGCGTCTCAGTAGGCGCCTCAGTCGCTGCTGCTGTCGATTGGGGTGTCTGATGCCTTCTCTATGCCAATATCCACCCCTATCTGCCTCAATCGGCGTCTCAGTCGGCGTCGCAGCCTCTGTCAGCGTCTTTGTAGGTGTCTCAGTCGCTGCCGCTGTTGATTGGGGGGTCTGCTGCCTTCTCTATTCCAATATCTACCCCTATCTCCCTCAGTCGGCATCTCAGTCGGCGTCGCAGCCTCTGTCAGCGTCTTTGTAGGCGTCTAAGTCGCTGCCACTGTCGATTGGGGGTGTCTGCTGCCTTCTCTATGCCTATATCTACTCCTATCTTCCTCAGTCGGCGTCTCAGTCGGCGTCGCAGCCTCTGTCAGCATCTCTGTTGGCGTCTTAGTCGCTGCCGCTGTCGATTGGGGGGTCTGCTGCCTTCTCTATGCCTACATCTACCCCTATCTGCCTCAGTCGGCGGCTCAGTCGGCGTCGCAGCCTCTGTCAGCGCCTCTGTAGGCGTCGCAGTCGGTGGCGCTGTCGATTGGGGGGTCTGCTGCTTTCTCTATGCCTATATGTACCCCTATCTGCCTCAGTCGGCCTCTCAGTCGGCGTCACAGCCACTGTCAGCGTCTCTGTAGGCGTCTCAGTCGCTTCCGCTGTCGATTGGGGGGGGGGGGGTCTGCTGCCTTCTCTATGCTTATATCTACTCCTATCTGCCTCAGTCGGCGTCTCAGTCGGCGTCGCAGCCTCTGTCAGCATATCTGTAGGCGTGTCTGTCGCTGCCGCTGTTGATTGGGTGGTCTGCTGCCTTCTCTATGTTTATATCTACCCCTATCTGCCTCTCTCAGCGTCTCTGTAGGCGTCTCAGTAGCTGCCGCTGTCGATTGGGGGTCTGCTGCCTTCTCTATGCCTATATCTACCCCTATCTGCCTCAGTCGGCGTCTCAGTCGGCGTCGCAGCCTCTTGTCAGCGTCTCTGTAGGTATCTCAGTCGCTGCCGTTGTCGATTGGGGGGTCTGCTGCCATCTATATGCCTATATCTACCCCTATCTGCCGCAGTCGGTGTCGCAGCCTCTCTCAGCGTCTCTGTAGGCGTCTCAGTAGCTGTCGCTGTCGATTGGGGGTCTGCTGCCTTCTCTATGCCTATATCTACCCCTATCTGCCTCAGTCGGCGTCTCAATCGGCGTGTCAGTCGGCGTCGCAGCTTCTTGTCAGCGTCTCTGTAGGCATCTCAGTCGCTGCCGTTGTCGATTGGGGGGGGTCTGCTGCCTTATCTATGCCTATGTCCACCCCTCTCTGCCTCAGTCGGCGTCTCAGTCGGCGTCGCAGCCTCTGTCAGCGTCTCTGTTGGCGTCTCAGTCGCTGCCGCTGTCGATTGGGGGTCTGCTGCCTTCTCTATGCCAATATCTACCCCTATCTGCCTCAGTCGGCGTCGCAGCTTCTTGTCAGCGTCTCTGTAGGCATCTCAGTCGCTGCCGTTGTCGATTGGGAGGTCTGCTGCCTTCTCTATGCCTATATCTACGCCTATCTGCCTCAGTCGACATCTCAGTCGGCGTCGCAGCCTCTATCAGCATTTCTGTAGGCGTCTCAGTTGTTGCCACTGTCGATTGGGGTGTCTGCTGCCTTTTCTATGCCTATGTCTAACCCTCTCTGTCTCCGTCGGCGTCTCAGTCGGCGTCGCAGCCTCTGTCAGCGTCTCTGTAGGCGTCTCAGTCGCTGCCGCTGTCGATTGGCGGGTCTGCTGCCTTCTCTATGCCTGTATCAACCCCTATCTGCCTCAGTCGGCGTCTCAGTCGGCGTCGCAGCCTCTTGTCAGGGTCTCTGTAGGCATCCCAGTTGTTGTCGCTGTCCATTGAGGGGTCTGCTGCCTTCTCTATGCCTATGTCTAACCCTTTCAGCCTCAGTCGGCGTCTCAGTCGTCGTCGCAGCCTCTGTCAGCATCGCAGTCTCTGTCAGCGTCTCTGTAGGCGTCTCAGTCAATGCCGCTGTCGATTGGGGGTTCTGCTGCCTTCTCTATGCCTATAAATACCCCTGTCTGCCTCAGTCGGCGTCGCAGCCTCTGTCAGCGTCTCTGTAAGCGTCTCAGTCACTGCCGCTGTCAAATTGGGGGGTCTGCTGCCTTCTCTATGCCTAAGCCTCTGTCAGCGTCTCTGTAGGCGTCTCAGTCGCTACCGCTGTCGATTGGGGGTCTGCTGCCTTCTCAATGCATATATCTACCCCTATCTCCCTCAGGCGGCGTCTCAGTCAGCATCGCAACCTCTGCCAGCGTCTCTGTAGGCGTCTCAGCCACTGCCGCTGTCGATTGGGGGGTCTGCTGCCTTCTCTATGCCTATATCTACCATTATCTGCCTCAGTCGGCAGCGCAGCCTCTGTCAGCATCTCTGTTGGCGTCTTAGTCGCTGCCGCTGTCGATTGGGGGGTCTGCTGCCTTCTCTATGCCTATATCTACCCCTATCTGCCTCAGTCGGCGGCTCAGTCGGCGTCGCAGCCTCTGTCAGCGCCTCTGTAGGCGTCGCAGTCGGTGGCGCTGTCGATTGGGGGGTCTGCTGCTTTCTCTATGCCTATATGTACCCCTATCTCCCTCAGTAAGCGTCTCAGTCTGCATCGCAACCTTTGCCAGCGTCTCTGTAGGCGTCTCAGTCGCTGCCGCTGTCGATTGGGGGTCTGATGCATTCTCTATTCCTATATCCATCCCTATCTGCCTCAGTCGCCATCTCAGTTGGCATCGCAGCCTCTGTCAGCGTCTATGTAGGCGTCTCAGTCGCTGCCCCTGTCGTTTGGGGTGGTCTGCTGCCTTCTCTATGCCAATGTCTACCCCTATCTGCCTCAGTCGGCGTCGCAGCCTCTTGTCAGCGTCTCTGTAGGCATCTCAGTCACTGCCGTTGTCGATTGGTGGGTCTGCTGCCTTCTCTATGCCTATATCTACCCCTATCTACCTCAGTCGGCGTCGCAGCCTCTGTCAGCGTCTCTGTAGGCGCCTCAGTCGGGTCTGCTGTCGATTGGGGGTGCTGCTGCCATCTCTATGCCTATATCTACCCCTATCTGCCTCAGTCGGCGTCTCAGTCGGCGTCGCAGCCTCTTGTCAGCGTCTCTGTAGGCATCTCAGTCGCTGCCGTTGCCGATTGGGGGGGTCTGCTGCCATCTCTATGCCAATTTCTAGCCCTATCTGCCTCAGTCGGCGTGTAAGTCGGCGTCGCAGCCTCTTGTCAGCGTCTCCGTAGGCATCTCAGTCACTTCCGTTGTCGATTGGGGGGTCTGCTGCCTTCTCTATGCCTATATCTACCCCTATCTGCCTCAGTCGGCGTCGCAGCCTCTGTCAGCGTCTCCGTAGGTGTCTCAGTCGCTGCCGCTGTCGATTACGGGGTCTGCTGCCTTCTCTAAGCCTATATCTACCAATATATCTGCCTCAGTCGGCATCTCAGTCGGCGTCGCAGCCTCTATCAGCGTATCTGTAGGCGTCTCAGTTGTTGCCGCTGTCGATTGGGTTGTCTGCTGCCTTCTCTATGCCTATGTCTAACCGTCTCTGCCTCAGTCGGCGTCGCAGCCTCTGTCAGCGTCCCAGCCTCTGTCAACGTCTCTCTAGGCGTCTCAGTCGCTGCCCCTGTCGTTTGGGGTGGTCTGCTGCCTTCTCTATGCCAATGTCTACCCCTATCTGCCTCAGTCGGCGTCGCAGCCTCTTGTCAGCGTTTCTGTAGGCATCTCAGTCACTGCCGTTGTCGATTGGTGGGTCTGCTGCCTTCTCTATGCCTATATCTACCCCTATCTACCTCAGTCGGCGTCGCAGCCTCTGTCAGCGTCTCTGTAGGCGCCTCAGTCGGGTCTGCTGTCGATTGGGGGTGCTGCTGCCATCTCTATGCCTATATCTACCCCTATCTGCCTCAGTCGGCGTCTCAGTCGGCGTCGCAGCCTCTTGTCAGCGTCTCTGTAGGCATCTCATTCGCTGCCGTTGCCGATTGGGGGGTCTGCTGCCATCTCTATGCCAATTTCTAGCCCTATCTGCCTCAGTCGGCGTGTAAGTCGGCGTCGCAGCCTCTTGTCAGCGTCTCCGTAGGCATCTCAGTCACTTCCGTTGTCGATTGGGGGGTCTGCTGCCTTCTCTATGCCTATATCTACCCCTATCTGCCTCAGTCGGCGTCGCAGCTTCTGTCAGCGTCTCCGTAGGTGTCTCAGTCGCTGCCGCTGTCGATTACGGGGTCTGCTGCCTTCTCTAAGCCTATATCTACCATTATATCTGCCTCAGTCGGCATCTCAGTCGGCGTCGCAGCCTCTATCAGCGTATCTGTAGGCGTCTCAGTTGTTGCCGCTGTCGATTGGGTTGTCTGCTGCCTTCTCTATGCCTATGTCTAACCGTCTCTGCCTCAGTCGGCGTCGCAGCCTCTGTCAGCGTCCCAGCCTCTGTCAACGTCTCTCTAGGCGTCTCAGTCGCTGCCGCTGTCGATTGGGGGTCTGCTGCCTTCTCTATGCCTACGTCTACCCCTATCTGCCTCAGTCGGCGTCTCAATCGGCGTTGCAGCCTCTTGTCAGCGTCACTGTAGGCATCTCAGTCGCTGCGGTTGTCGATTGGGGGGTCTGCTACCTTCTCTATGCCTATATCTACCCCTATCTGCCGCAGTCGGTGTCGCAGCCTCTCTCAGCGTATCTGTAGGCGTCTCAGTAACTGCCGCTGTCGATTGGGGGGTCTGCTGCCTTCTCTATGCCTATATCTACCCCAATCTGCCTCAGTCGGCGTCTCAGTCGGCGTCGCAGCCTCTTGTCAGCGTCTCTGTAGGCATCTCAGTCGCTGCCGTTGTCGATTGGGGGGGTCTGCTGCCTTATCTATGCCTATGTCTACCCCTCTCTGCCTCAGTCGGCGTCTCAGTCGGCGTCGCAACCTCTGTCAGCGTCTCTGTAGGCGTCTCAGTCGCTGCCGCTGTCGATTGGGGGGTCTGCTGCCTTCTCTATGCCAATATCTACCCCTATCTGCCTCAGTCGGCGTCGCAGCCTCTTGTCAGCGTCTCTGTAGGCATCTCAGTCGCTGCCGTTGTCGATTGGGAGGTCTGCTGCCTTCTCTATGCCTATATCTACGCTTATCTGCCTCAGTCGACATCTCAGTCGGCGTCGCAGCCTCTATCAGCGTCTCTGTAGGCGTCTCAGTTGTTGCCACTGTCGATTGGGTTGTCTGCTGCCTTTTCTATGCCTATGTCTAACCCTCTCTGGCTCCGTCGGCGTCTCAGTGGGCGTCGCAGCCACAGTCAGCCTCTCTGTAGGCGTCTCAGTCGCTGCCGCTGTCGATTGGCTGGTCTGCTGCCTTCTCTATGCCCATATCTACCCCTATCTGCCTCAGTCGGCATATCAGTCGTCGTCGTAGCCTCTGTCGGCGTCGCAGCCTTTGTCAGCATCTCTGTAGGCGTCTCAGTTGTTGTCGCTGTCGATTGAGGCGTCTGGTGCCTTCTCTATGCCTATGTCTAACCCTTTCTGCCTCAGTCGGCGTCTCAGTCGTCGTCGCAGCCTCTGTCAGCATCGCAGTCTCTGTCAGCGTCTCTGTAGGCGTCTCAGTCGATGCCGCTGTCGATTGGGGGTTCTGCTGCCTTCTCTATGCCTATAAATACCCCTATCTGCCTCAGTCGGCGTCGCAGCCTCTGTCAGCGTCTCTGTAGGCGTCTCAGTCACTGCCACTGTCGATTGGGGGTCTGCTGCCTTCTCTATGCCTATATCTGCCCCTATCTCCCTCAGTCGGCGTCTCAGTCGGCATCACAACATCTGCCAGCGTCTCTGTAGGCGTCTCAGTCGCTGCCGCTGTCGATTGGGGGGTCTGCTGCCTTCTCTATGCCTATAAATACCCCTATCTGCCTCAGTCGGCGTCGCAGCCTCTGTCAGCGTCTCTGTAAGCGTCTCAGTCACTGCCACTGTCGATTGGGGGTCTGCTGCCTTCTCTATGCCTATATCTGCCCCTATCTCCCTCAGTCGGCGTCTCAGTCGGCATCACAACATCTGCCAGCGTCTTTGTAGGCGTCTAAGTCGCTGCCACTGTCGATTGGGGGTGTCTGCTGCCTTCTCTATGCCTATATCTACTCCTATCTTCCTCAGTCGGCGTCTCAGTCGGCGTCGCAGCCTCTGTCAGCATCTCTGTTGGCGTCTTAGTCGCTGCCGCTGTCGATTGGGGGGTCTGCTGCCTTCTCTATGCCTACATCTACCCCTATCTGCCTCAGTCGGCGGCTCAGTCGGCGTCGCAGCCTCTGTCAGCGCCTCTGTAGGCGTCGCAGTCGGTGGCGCTGTCGATTGGGGGGTCTGCTGCTTTCTCTATGCCTATATGTACCCCTATCTGCCTCAGTCGGCCTCTCAGTCGGCGTCACAGCCACTGTCAGCGTCTCTGTAGGCGTCTCAGTCGCTTCCGCTGTCGATTGGGGGGGGGGGGGGGTCTGCTGCCTTCTCTATGCTTATATCTACTCCTATCTGCCTCAGTCGGCGTCTCAGTCGGCGTCGCAGCCTCTGTCAGCATATCTGTAGGCGTGTCTGTCGCTGCCGCTGTTGATTGGGTGGTCTGCTGCCTTCTCTATGTTTATATCTACCCCTATCTGCCTCTCTCAGCGTCTCTGTAGGCGTCTCAGTAGCTGCCGCTGTCGATTGGGGGTCTGCTGCCTTCTCTATGCCTATATCTACCCCTATCTGCCTCAGTCGGCGTCTCAGTCGGCGTCGCAGCCTCTTGTCAGCGTCTCTGTAGGTATCTCAGTCGCTGCCGTTGTCGATTGGGGGGTCTGCTGCCATCTATATGCCTATATCTACCCCTATCTGCCGCAGTCGGTGTCGCAGCCTCTCTCAGCGTCTCTGTAGGCGTCTCAGTAGCTGCCGCTGTCGATTGGGGGTCTGCTGCCTTCTCTATGCCTATATCTACCCCTATCTGCCTCAGTCGGCGTCTCAATCGGCGTGCCAGTCGGCGTCGCAGCTTCTTGTCAGCGTCTCTGTAGGCATCTCAGTCGCTGCCGTTGTCGATTGGGGGGGGTCTGCTGCCTTATCTATGCCTATGTCCACCCCTCTCTGCCTCAGTCGGCGTCTCAGTCGGCGTCGCAGCCTCTGTCAGCGTCTCTGTTGGCGTCTCAGTCGCTGCCGCTGTCGATTGGGGGTCTGCTGCCTTCTCTATGCCAATATCTACCCCTATCTGCCTCAGTCGGCGTCGCAGCTTCTTGTCAGCGTCTCTGTAGGCATCTCAGTCGCTGCCGTTGTCGATTGGGAGGTCTGCTGCCTTCTCTATGCCTATATCTACGCCTATCTGCCTCAGTCGACATCTCAGTCGGCGTCGCAGCCTCTATCAGCATTTCTGTAGGCGTCTCAGTTGTTGCCACTGTCGATTGGGGTGTCTGCTGCCTTTTCTATGCCTATGTCTAACCCTCTCTGTCTCCGTCGGCGTCTCAGTCGGCGTCGCAGCCTCTGTCAGCGTCTCTGTAGGCGTCTCAGTCGCTGCCGCTGTCGATTGGCGGGTCTGCTGCCTTCTCTATGCCTGTATCAACCCCTATCTGCCTCAGTCGGCGTCTCAGTCGGCGTCGCAGCCTCTTGTCAGGGTCTCTGTAGGCATCCCAGTTGTTGTCGCTGTCCATTGAGGGGTCTGCTGCCTTCTCTATGCCTATGTCTAACCCTTTCAGCCTCAGTCGGTGTCTCAGTCGTCGTCGCAGCCTCTGTCAGCATCGCAGTCTCTGTCAGCGTCTCTGTAGGCGTCTCAGTCAATGCCGCTGTCGATTGGGGGTTCTGCTGCCTTCTCTATGCCTATAAATACCCCTGTCTGCCTCAGTCGGCGTCGCAGCCTCTGTCAGCGTCTCTGTAAGCGTCTCAGTCACTGCCGCTGTCAAATTGGGGGGTCTGCTGCCTTCTCTATGCCTAAGCCTCTGTCAGCGTCTCTGTAGGCGTCTCAGTCGCTACCGCTGTCGATTGGGGGTCTGCTGCCTTCTCAATGCATATATCTACCCCTATCTCCCTCAGGCGGCGTCTCAGTCAGCATCGCAACCTCTGCCAGCGTCTCTGTAGGCGTCTCAGCCACTGCCGCTGTCGATTGGGGGGTCTGCTGCCTTCTCTATGCCTATATCTACCATTATCTGCCTCAGTCGGCAGCGCAGCCTCTGTCAGCATCTCTGTTGGCGTCTTAGTCGCTGCCGCTGTCGATTGGGGGGTCTGCTGCCTTCTCTATGCCTATATCTACCCCTATCTGCCTCAGTCGGAGGCTCAGTCGGCGTCGCAGCCTCTGTCAGCGCCTCTGTAGGCGTCGCAGTCGGTGGCGCTGTCGATTGGGGGGTCTGCTGCTTTCTCTATGCCTATATGTACCCCTATCTCCCTCAGTAAGCGTCTCAGTCTGCATCGCAACCTTTGCCAGCGTCTCTGTAGGCGTCTCAGTCGCTGCCGCTGTCGATTGGGGGTCTGATGCATTCTCTATTCCTATATCCATCCCTATCTGCCTCAGTCGCCATCTCAGTTGGCATCGCAGCCTCTGTCAGCGTCTATGTAGGCGTCTCAGTCGCTGCCCCTGTCGTTTGGGGTGGTCTGCTGCCTTCTCTATGCCAATGTCTACCCCTATCTGCCTCAGTCGGCGTCGCAGCCTCTTGTCAGCGTCTCTGTAGGCATCTCAGTCACTGCCGTTGTCGATTGGTGGGTCTGCTGCCTTCTCTATGCCTATATCTACCCCTATCTACCTCAGTCGGCGTCGCAGCCTCTGTCAGCGTCTCTGTAGGCGCCTCAGTCGGGTCTGCTGTCGATTGGGGGTGCTGCTGCCATCTCTATGCCTATATCTACCCCTATCTGCCTCAGTCGGCGTCTCAGTCGGCGTCGCAGCCTCTTGTCAGCGTCTCTGTAGGCATCTCAGTCGCTGCCGTTGCCGATTGGGGGGTCTGCTGCCATCTCTATGCCAATTTCTAGCCTTATCTGCCTCAGTCGGCGTGTAAGTCGGCGTCGCAGCCTCTTGTCAGCGTCTCCGTAGGCATCTCAGTCACTTCCGTTGTCGATTGGGGGGTCTGCTGCCTTCTCTATGCCTATATCTACCCCTATCTGCCTCAGTCGGCGTCGCAGCCTCTGTCAGCGTCTCCGTAGGTGTCTCAGTCGCTGCCGCTGTCGATTACGGGGTCTGCTGCCTTCTCTAAGCCTATATCTACCATTATATCTGCCTCAGTCGGCATCTCAGTCGGCGTCGCAGCCTCTATCAGCGTATCTGTAGGCGTCTCAGTTGTTGCCGCTGTCGATTGGGTTGTCTGCTGCCTTCTCTATGCCTATGTCTAACCGTCTCTGCCTCAGTCGGCGTCGCAGCCTCTGTCAGCGTCCCAGCCTCTGTCAACGTCTCTCTAGGCGTCTCAGTCGCTGCCCCTGTCGTTTGGGGTGGTCTGCTGCCTTCTCTATGCCAATGTCTACCCCTATCTGCCTCAGTCGGCGTCGCAGCCTCTTGTCAGCGTCTCTGTAGGCATCTCAGTCACTGCCGTTGTCGATTGGTGGGTCTGCTGCCTTCTCTATGCCTATATCTACCCCTATCTACCTCAGTCGGCGTCGCAGCCTCTGTCAGCGTCTCTGTAGGCGCCTCAGTCGGGTCTGCTGTCGATTGGGGGTGCTGCTGCCATCTCTATGCCTATATCTACCCCTATCTGCCTCAGTCGGCGTCTCAGTCGGCGTCGCAGCCTCTTGTCAGCGTCTCTGTAGGCATCTCATTCGCTGCCGTTGCCGATTGGGGGGTCTGCTGCCATCTCTATGCCAATTTCTAGCCCTATCTGCCTCAGTCGGCGTGTAAGTCGGCGTCGCAGACTCTTGTCAGCGTCTCCGTAGGCATCTCAGTCACTTCCGTTGTCGATTGGGGGGTCTGCTGCCTTCTCTATGCCTATATCTACCCCTATCTGCCTCAGTCGGCGTCGCAGCTTCTGTCAGCGTCTCCGTAGGTGTCTCAGTCGCTGCCGCTGTCGATTACGGGGTCTGCTGCCTTCTCTAAGCCTATATCTACCATTATATCTGCCTCAGTCGGCATCTCAGTCGGCGTCGCAGCCTCTATCAGCGTATCTGTAGGCGTCTCAGTTGTTGCCGCTGTCGATTGGGTTGTCTGCTGCCTTCTCTATGCCTATGTCTAACCGTCTCTGCCTCAGTCGGCGTCGCAGCCTCTGTCAGCGTCCCAGCCTCTGTCAACGTCTCTCTAGGCGTCTCAGTCGCTGCCGCTGTCGATTGGGGGTCTGCTGCCTTCTCTATGCCTATGTCTACCCCTATCTGCCTCAGTCGGCGTCTCAATCGGCGTTGCAGCCTCTTGTCAGCGTCACTGTAGGCATCTCAGTCGCTGCGGTTGTCGATTGGGGGGTCTGCTACCTTCTCTATGCCTATATCTACCCCTATCTGCCGCAGTCGGTGTCGCAGCCTCTCTCAGCGTCTCTGTAGGCGTCTCAGTAACTGCCGCTGTCGATTGGGGGGTCTGCTGCCTTCTCTATGCCTATATCTACCCCAATCTGCCTCAGTCGGCGTCTCAGTCGGCGTCGCAGCCTCTTGTCAGCGTCTCTGTAGGCATCTCAGTCGCTGCCGTTGTCGATTGGGGGGGTCTGCTGCCTTATCTATGCCTATGTCTACCCCTCTCTGCCTCAGTCGGCGTCTCAGTCGGCGTCGCAACCTCTGTCAGCGTCTCTGTAGGCGTCTCAGTCGCTGCCGCTGTCGATTGGGGGGTCTGCTGCCTTCTCTATGCCAATATCTACCCCTATCTGCCTCAGTCGGCGTCGCAGCCTCTTGTCAGCGTCTCTGTAGGCATCTCAGTCGCTGCCGTTGTCGATTGGGAGGTCTGCTGCCTTCTCTATGCCTATATCTACGCTTATCTGCCTCAGTCGACATCTCAGTCGGCGTCGCAGCCTCTATCAGCGTCTCTGTAGGCGTCTCAGTTGTTGCCACTGTCGATTGGGTTGTCTGCTGCCTTTTCTATGCCTATGTCTAACCCTCTCTGGCTCCGTCGGCGTCTCAGTGGGCGTCGCAGCCACAGTCAGCCTCTCTGTAGGCGTCTCAGTCGCTGCCGCTGTCGATTGGCTGGTCTGCTGCCTTCTCTATGCCCATATCTACCCCTATCTGCCTCAGTCGGCATATCAGTCGTCGTCGTAGCCTCTGTCGGCGTCGCAGCCTTTGTCAGCATCTCTGTAGGCGTCTCAGTTGTTGTCGCTGTCGATTGAGGCGTCTGGTGCCTTCTCTATGCCTATGTCTAACCCTTTCTGCCTCAGTCGGCGTCTCAGTCGTCGTCGCAGCCTCTGTCAGCATCGCAGTCTCTGTCAGCGTCTCTGTAGGCGTCTCAGTCGATGCCGCTGTCGATTGGGGGGTCTGCTGCCTTCTCTATGCCTATAAATACCCCTATCTGCCTCAGTCGGCGTCGCAGCCTCTGTCAGCGTCTCTGTAAGCGTCTCAGTCACTGCCACTGTCGATTGGGGGTCTGCTGCCTTCTCTATGCCTATATCTGCCCCTATCTCCCTCAGTCGGCGTGTCAGTCGGCATCACAACATCTGCCAGCGTCTCTGTAGGCGTCTCAGTCGCTGCCGCTGTCGATTGGGGGGTCTGCTGCCTTCTCTATGCCAATATCTACCCCTATCTGCCTCAGTCGGCGTCGCAGCCTCTTGTCAGCGTCTCTGTAGGCATCTCAGTCGCTGCCGTTGTCGATTGGGAGGTCTGCTGCCTTCTCTATGCCTATATCTACGCTTATCTGCCTCAGTCGACATCTCAGTCGGCGTCGCAGCCTCTATCAGCGTCTCTGTAGGCGTCTCAGTTGTTGCCACTGTCGATTGGGTTGTCTGCTGCCTTTTCTATGCCTATGTCTAACCCTCTCTGGCTCCGTCGGCGTCTCAGTCGGCGTCGCAGCCACAGTCAGCCTCTCTGTAGGCGTCTCAGTCGCTGCCGCTGTCGATTGGCGCGTCTGCTGCCTTCTCTATGCCTATATCTACCCCTATCTGCCTCAGTCGGCATCTCAGTCGTCGTCGCAGCCTCTGTCGGCGTCGCAGCCTCTGTCAGCATCTCTGTAGGCGTCTCAGTTGTTGTCGCTGTCGATTGAGGCGTCTGCTGCCTTCTCTATGCCTATGTCTAACCCTTTCTGCCTCAGTCGGCGTCTCAGTCGTCGTCGCAGCCTCTGTCAGCATCGCAGTCTCTGTCAGCGTCTCTGTAGGCGTCTCAGTCGATGCCGCTGTCGATTGGGGGTTCTGCTGCCTTCTCTATGCCTATAAATACCCCTATCTGCCTCAGTCGGCGTCGCAGCCTCTGTCAGCGTCTCTGTAAGCGTTCCAGTCACTGCCACTGTCGATTGGGGGTCTGCTGCCTTCTCTATGCCTATATCTGCCCCTATCTCCCTCAGTCGGCGTCTCAGTCGGCATCACAACATCTGCCAGCGTCTCTGTAGGCGTCTCAGTCAATGCCGCTGTCGATTGGGGGGTCTGCTGCCTTCTCTATGCCAATATCTACCCCTATCTGCCTCAGTCGGCGTCGCAGCCTCTTGTCAGCGTCTCTGTAGGCATCTCAGTCGCTGCCGTTGTCGATTGGGAGGTCTGCTGCCTTCTCTATGCCTATATCTACGCTTATCTGCCTCAGTCGACATCTCAGTCGGCGTCGCAGCCTCTATCAGCGTCTCTGTAGGCGTCTCAGTTGTTGCCACTGTCGATTGGGTTGTCTGCTGCCTTTTCTATGCCTATGTCTAACCCTCTCTGGCTCCGTCGGCGTCTCAGTCGGCGTCGCAGCCACATTCAGCCTCTCTGTAGGCGTCTCAGTCGCTGCCGCTGTCGATTGGCTGGTCTGCTGCCTTCTCTATGCCTATATCTACCCCTATCTGCCTCAGTCGGCATCTCAGTCGTCGTCGCAGCCTCTGTCAGCATCGCAGTCTCTGTCAGCGTCTCTGTAGGCGTCTCAGTTGATGCCGCTGTCGATTGGGGGTTCTGCTGCCTTCTCTAAGCCTATAAATACCCCTATCTGCCTCAGTCGGCGTCGCAGCCTCTGTCAGCGTCTCTGTAACCGTTCCAGTCACTGCCACTGTCGATTGGGGGTCTGCTGCCTTCTCTATGCCTATATCTGCCCCTATCTCCCTCAGTCGGCGTCTCAGTCGGCATCACAACATCTGCCAGCGTCTCTGTAGGCGTCTCAGTCGATGCCGCTGTCGATTGGGGGGTCTGATGCCTTCTCTATGCCAATATCTACCCCTATCTG
This sequence comes from Clusia tigrina, assembly GCA_920105625.2. Classification (NCBI taxonomy): domain Eukaryota; kingdom Metazoa; phylum Arthropoda; class Insecta; order Diptera; family Clusiidae; genus Clusia; species Clusia tigrina. The sequence goes on along the minus strand of OV050031.1, from coordinate 70,923,820 downwards.
CCTCAGTCGGCGTCTCAGTAGGCGTAGCAGCCTCTGTCAGCGTCTTTGTAGGTGCCTCAGTTGTTGCATCTGTAGGTGTCTCAGTCGCTGCCGCTGTCGATTGGGGGGTCTGCTGCCTTCTCTATGCGTATATCCTCCCCTACCTGCCTCAATCGGTATCTCAGTCGGCGTCGCAGCCTCTATCAGCATCTCTGTAGGCGTCTCTGTCGCTGCCGCTGTTGATTGGGGGGTCTGCTGCCTTCTCTATGCCTATATCTACCCCAATCTGCCTCAGTCGGCGTCTCAGTCGGCGTCGCAGTCGCTGCCGCTGTCGATTGGGGGGTCTGATGCCTTCTCTATGCCTATATCTACCCCTATGTGCCTCAGTCGGCGTCTCAGTCGGCGTCGCAGCCTCTGTCAGCGTCTTTGTAGGTGTCTCAGTCGCTGCCGCTGTTGATTGGGGGGTCTGCTGCTTCTCTCTGCGTATATCTACCACTACCTGCCTCAGTCGGCATCTCAGTCGGCGTCGCAGCCTCTGTCGGCGTCTTTGTAGGTGTCGCAGTCGCTGCTGCTGTCGATTGGGGGGTCTGATGCCTTCTCTATGCCCATATCTACCCCTATCTGCCTCAGTTGGCGTCTCAGTCGGCGTCGCAGCCTCTGTCAGCGTCTTTGTAGGTGTCTCAGTCGCTGCCGCTGTTGATTGGGGGGTCTGCTGCTTCTCTCTGCGTATATCTACCACTACCTGCCTCAGTCGGCATCTCAGTCGGCGTCGTAGCCTCTGTCAGAGTCTTTGTAGGCGTCTCAGTCGCTGCCGTTGTCGATTGATGGGTCTGCTGCCTTCTCTATGCCAATGTATACCCCTATCTGCCTCAGTCGGCGTCTCAGTCGGAGTCGCAGCCTCTTGTCAGCGTCTCTGTAGGCATCTCAGTCACTGTCGTTGTCGATTGGGGGGTCTGCTGCCTTCTCTATGCCTATATCTACCCCTATCTGCCTCAGTCGGCGTCGCAGCCTCTGTCAGCGTCTTTGTAGGTGTCTCAGTCGCTGCCGCTGTTGATTGGGGGGTCTGCTGCTTCTCTCTGCGTATATCTTCCACTACCTGCCTCAGTCGGCATCGCAGCCGGCGTCGCAGAATCTGTCAGCGTCTTTCTAGGTGTCGCAGTTGCTGCCGCTGTCGATTGGGGGGTCTGATGCCTTCTCTATGCCCATATCTACCCCTATCTGCCTCAGTCGGCGTCTCAGTCGGCGTCGCAGCCTCTGTCAGCGTCTTTGTAGGTGTCTCAGTCGCTGCCGCTGTTGATTGGGGGGTCTGCTGCTTCTCTCTGCGTATATCTACCACTACCTGCTTCAGTCGGCATCTCAGTCGGCGTCGCAGCCTCTGTCAGCGTCTTTGTAGGTGTCGCAGTCGCTGCCGCTGTCGATTGGGGGGGTCTGTTGCCTTCTCTATGCCCATACCTACCCCTATCTGCCTCAGTCGGCGTCTCAGTCGGCGTCGCAGCCTCTGTCAGCGTCTCTGTAGGCGTCTCAGTCGCTGCCACTGTCGATTCGGGGGTCTGCTGCCTTCTCTATGCTTATATCTACTCCTTTCTCCCTCAGTCTGCGTCTCAGTCGGCATCACAACATCTGCCAGCGTCTCTGTAGGAATCTCAGTCGCAGCCGGTGTCGATTGGGGGGGTCTGATGCCTACTCTATGCCAATATCTACCCCTATCTGCCTCAGTCGGCGTCTCAGTCGGCGTCGCAGTCGCTGCCGCTGTCGATTGGGGGGTCTGATGCCTTCTCTATGCCAATATCTACCCCTATCTGCCTCAGTCGGCGTCGCAGCCTCTGTCAGCGTCTTTGTAGGTGTCTCAGTTGTTGCATCTGTAGGTGTCTCAGTCGCTGCCGCTGTCGATTGGGGGGTCTGCTGCCTTCTCTATGCGTATATCCTCCCCTACCTGCCTCAATCGGTATCTCAGTCGGCGTCGCAGCCTCTATCAGCATCTCTGTAGGCGTCTTTGTCGCTGCCGCTGTTGATTGGGGGTTCTGCTGCCTTCTCTATGCCTATATCTACCCCAATCTGCCTCAGTCGGCGTCTCAGTCGGCGTCGCAGTCGCTGCCGCTGTCGATTGGGGGGGTCTGATGCCTTCTCTATGCCTATATCTACCCATATCTGCCTCAGTCGGCGTCTCAGTCGGCGTCGTAGCCTCTGTCAGCGTCTTTGTAGGTGTCTCAGTCGCTGCCGCTGTTGATTGGGGGTCTGCTGCTTCTCTCTGCGTATATCTACCACTACCTGCCTCAGTCGGCATCTCAGTCGGCGTCGCAGCCTCTGTCAGCGTCTTTGTAGGTGTCGCAGTCGCTGCTGCTGTCGATTGGGGGGTCTGATGCCTTCTCTATGCCCATATCTACCCCTATCTGCCTCAGTCGGCGTCTCAGTCGGCGTCGCAGCCTCTGTCAGCGTCTTTGTAGGTGTCTCAGTCGCTGCCGCTGTTGATTGGGGGGTCTGCTGCTTCTCTCTGCGTATATCTACTACTACCTGCCTCAGTCGGCATCTCAGTCGGCGTCGTAGCCTCTGTCAGAGTCTTTGTAGGCGTCTCAGTCGCTGCCGTTGTCGATTGAGGGGTCTGCTGCCTTCTCTATGCCAATGTATACCCCTATCTGTCTCAGTCGGCGTCTCAGTCGGAGTCGCAGCCTCTTGTCAGCGTCTCTGTAGGCATCTCAGTCACTGCCGTTGTCGATTGGGGGGTCTGCTGCCTTCTCTATGCCTATATCTACCCCTATCTGCCTCAGTCGGCGTCGCAGCCTCTGTCAGCGTCTTTGTAGGTGTCTCAGTCGCTGCCGCTGTTGATTGGGGGGTCTGCTGCTTCTCTCTGCGTATATCTACCACTACCTGCCTCAGTCGGCATCGCAGTCGGCGTCGCAGAATCTGTCAGCGTCTTTGTAGGTGTCGCAGTCGCTGCCGCTGTCGATTGGGGGGTCTGATGCCTTCTCTATGCCCATATCTACCCCTATCTGCCTCAGTTGGCGTCTCAGTCGGCGTCGCAGCCTCTGTCAGCGTCTTTGTAGGTGTCTCAGTCGCTGCCGCTTGTGATTGGGGGGGTCTGCTGCTTCTCTCTGCGTATATCTATCACTACCTGCCTCAGTCGGCATCTCAGTCGGCGTCGTAGCCTCTGTCAGAGTCTTTGTAGGCGTCTCAGTCGCTGCCGTTGTCGATTGAGGGGTCTGCTGCCTTCTCTATGCCAATGTATACCCCTATCTGCCTCAGTCGGCGTCTCAGTCGGAGTCGCAGCCTCTTGTCAGCGTCTCTGTAGGCATCTCAGTCACTGCCGCTGTCGATTGGGGGGTCTGCTGCCTTCTATATGCCTATATCTACCCCTATCTGCCTCAGTCGGCGTCGCAGCCTCTGTCAGCGTCTCTGTAGGCGTCTCAGTCGCTGCCCCTGTCGTTTGGGGTGGTCTGCTGCCTTCTCTATGCCAATGTCTACCCCTATCTGCCTCAGTCGGCGTCGCAGCCTCTGTCAGAGTCTTTGTAGGCATCTCAGTCGCTGCCGTTGCCGATTGGGGGGTCTGCTGCCATCTCTATGCCAATTTCTAGCCCTATCTGCCTCAGTCGGCGTGTAAGTCGGCGTCGCAGCCTCTTGTCAGCGTCTCCGTAGGCATCTCAGTCACTTCCGTTGTCGATTGGGGGGTCTGCTGCATTCTCTGTGCCTATATCTACCCCTATCTGCCTCATTCGGCGTCGCAGCCTCTGTCAGCGTCTCCGTAGGTGTCTCAGTCGCTGCCGCTGTCGAATACGGGGTCTGCTGCCTTCTCTAAGCCTATCTCTACCATTATATCTGCCTCAGTCGGCATCTCAGTCGGCGTCGCAGCCTCTATCAGCGTATCTGTAGGCGTCTCAGTTGTTGCCGCTGTCGATTGGGTTGTCTGCTGCCTTCTCTATGCCTATGTCTAACCGTCTCTGCCTCAGTCGGCGTCGCAGCCTCTGTCAGCGTCCCAGCCTCTGTCAACGTCTCTCTAGGCGTCTCAGTCGCTGCCGCTGTCGATTGGGGGGTCTGCTGCCTTCTCTATGCCTATATCTACCCCTATCTGCCTCAGTCGGCGTCTCAATCGGCGTCGCAGCCTCTTGTCAGCGTCACTGTAGGCATCTCAGTCGCTGCGGTTGTCGATTGGGGGGTCTGCTACCTTCTCTATGCCTATATCTACCCCTATCTGCCGCAGTCGGTGTCGCAGCCTCTCTCAGCGTCTCTGTAGCCGTCTCAGTAACTGCCGCTGTCGATTGGGGGGTCTGCTGCCTTCTCTATGCCTATATCTACCCCAATCTGCCTCAGTCGGCGTCTCAGTCGGCGTCGCAGCCTCTTGTCAGCGTCTCTGTAGGCATCTCAGTCGCTGCCGTTGTCGATTGGGGGGGTCTGCTGCCTTATCTATGCCTATGTCTACCCCTCTCTGCCTCAGTCGGCGTCTCAGTCGGCGTCGCAACCTCTGTCAGCGTCTCTGTAGGCGTCTCAGTCGCTGCCGCTGTCGATTGGCTGGTCTGCTGCCTTCTCTATGCCAATATCTACCCCTATCTGCCTCAGTCGGCATATCAGTCGTCGTCGTAGCCTCTGTCGGCGTCGCAGCCTTTGTCAGCATCTCTGTAGGCGTCTCAGTTGTTGTCGCTGTCGATTGAGGCGTCTGGTGCCTTCTCTATGCCTATGTCTAACCCTTTCTGCCTCAGTCGGCGTCTCAGTCGTCGTCGCAGCCTCTGTCAGCATCGCAGTCTCTGTCAGCGTCTCTGTAGGCGTCTCAGTCGATGCCGCTGTCGATTGGGGGTTCTGCTGCCTTCTCTATGCCTATAAATACCCCTATCTGCCTCAGTCGGCGTCGCAGCCTCTGTCAGCGTCTCTGTAAGCGTCTCAGTCACTGCCACTGTCGATTGGGGGTCTGCTGCCTTCTCTATGCCTATATCTACGCTTATCTGCCTCAGTCGACATCTCAGTCGGCGTCGCAGCCTCTATCAGCGTCTCTGTAGGCGTCTCAGTTGTTGCCACTGTCGATTGGGTTGTCTGCTGCCTTTTCTATGCCTATGTCTAACCCTCTCTGGCTCCGTCGGCGTCTCAGTCGGCGTCGCAGCCACAGTCAGCCTCTCTGTAGGCGTCTCAGTCGCTGCCGCTGTCGATTGGCGGGTCTGCTGCCTTCTCTATGCCTATATCTACCCCTATCTGCCTCAGTCGGCATCTCCGTCGTCGTCGTAGCCTCTGTCGGCGTCGCAGCCTCTGTCAGCATCTCTGTAGGCGTCTCAGTTGTTGTCGCTGTCGATTGAGGCATCTGGTGCCTTCTCTATGCCTATGTCTAACCCTTTCTGCCTCAGTAGGCGTCTCAGTCGTCGTCGCAGCCTCTGTCAGCATCGCAGTCTCTGTCAGCGTCTCTGTAGGCGTCTCAGTCGATGCCGCTGTCGATTGGGGGTTCTGCTGCCTTCTCTATGCCTATAAATACCCCTATCTGCCTCAGTCGGCGTCGCAACCTCTGTCAGCGTCTCTGTAAGCGTCTCAGTCACTGCCACTGTCGATTGGGGGTCTGCTGCCTTCTCTATGCCTATATCTGCCCCTATCTCCCTCAGTCGGCTTCTCAGTCGGCATCACAACATCTGCCAGCGTCTCTGTAGGCGTCTCAGTCGCTGCCGCTGTCGATTGGGGGGTCTGCTGCCTTCTCTATGCCAATATCTACCCCTATCTGCCTCAGTCGGCGTCGCAGCCTCTTGTCAGCGTCTCTGTAGGCATCTCAGTCGCTGCCGTTGTCGATTGGGAGGTCTGCTGCCTTCTCTATGCCCATATCTACGCTTATCTGCCTCAGTCGACATCTCAGTCGGCGTCGCAGCCTCTATCAGCGTCTCTGTAGGCGTCTCAGTTGTTGCCACTGTCGATTGGGTTGTCTGCTGCCTTTTCTATGCCTATGTCTAACCCTCTCTGGCTCCGTCGGCGTCTCAGTCGGCGTCGCAGCCACATTCAGCCTCTCTGTAGGCGTCTCAGTCGCTGCCGCTGTCGATTGGCTGGTCTGCTGCCTTCTCTATGCCTATATCTACCCCTATCTGCCTCAGTCGGCATCTCAGTCGTCGTCGCAGCAACTGTCGGCGTCGCAGCCTCTGTCAGCATCTCTGTAGGCGTCTCAGTTGTTGTCGCTGTCGATTGAGGCGTCTGCTGCCTTCTCTATGCCTATGTCTAACCCTTTCTGCCTCAGTCGGCGTCTCAGTCGTCGTCGCAGCCTCTGTCAGCATCGCAGTCTCTGTCAGCGTCTCTGTAGGCGTCTCAGTCGATGCCGCTGTCGATTGGGGGTTCTGCTGCCTTCTCTAAGCCTATAAATACCCCTATCTGCCTCAGTCGGCGTCGCAGCCTCTGTCAGCGTCTCTGTAACCGTTCCAGTCACTGCCACTGTCGATTGGGGGTCTGCTGCCTTCTCTATGCCTATATCTGCCCCTATCTCCCTCAGTCGGCGTCTCAGTCGGCATCACAACATCTGCCAGCGTCTCTGTAGGCGTCTCAGTCGATGCCGCTGTCGATTGGGGGGTCTGATGCCTTCTCTATGCCAATATCTACCCCTATCTGCCTCAGTCGGCGTCTCAGTAGGCGTAGCAGCCTCTGTCAGCGTCTTTGTAGGTGCCTCAGTTGTTGCATCTGTAGGTGTCTCAGTCGCTGCCGCTGTCGATTGGGGGGTCTGCTGCCTTCTCTATGCGTATATCCTCCCCTACCTGCCTCAATCGGTATCTCAGTCGGCGTCGCAGCCTCTATCAGCATCCCTGTAGGCGTCTCTGTCGCTGCCGCTGTTGATTGGGGGGTCTGCTGCCTTCTCTATGCCTATATCTACCCCAATCTGCCTCAGTCGGCGTCTCAGTCGGCGTCGCAGTCGCTGCCGCTGTCGATTGGGGGGTCTGATGCCTTCTCTATGCCTATATCTACCCCTATCTGCCTCAGTCGGCGTCTCAGTCGGCGTCGCAGCCTCTGTCAGCGTCTTTGTAGGTGTCTCAGTCGCTGCCGCTGTTGATTGGGGGGTCTGCTGCTTCTCTCTGCGTATATCTACCACTACCTGCCTCAGTCGGCATCTCAGTCGGCGTCGCAGCCTCTGTCAGCGTCTTTGTAGGTGTCGCAGTCGCTGCTGCTGTCGATTGGGGGGTCTGATGCCTTCTCTATGCCCATATCTACCCCTATCTGCCTCAGTCGGCGTCTCAGTCGGCGTCGCAGCCTCTGTCAGCGTCTTGGTAGGTGTCTCAGTCGCTGCCGCTGTTGATTGGGGGGCTGCTGCTTCTCTCTGCGTATATCTACCACTACCTGCCTCAGTCGGCGTCGTAGCCTCTGTCAGAGTCTTTGTAGGCGTCTCAGTCGCTGCCGTTGTCGATTGATGGGTCTGCTGCCTTCTCTATGCCAATGTATACCCCTATCTGCCTCAGTCGGCGTCTCAGTCGGAGTCGCAGCCTCTTGTCAGCGTCTCTGTAGGCATCTCAGTCACTGCCGTTGTCGATTGGGGGGTCTGCTGCCTTCTCTATGCCTATATCTACCCCTATCTGCCTCAGTCGGCGTCGCAGCCTCTGTCAGCGTTTTTGTAGGTGTCTCAGTCGCTGCCGCTGTTGATTGGGGGGTCTGCTGCTTCTCTCTGCGTATATCTACCACTACCTGCCTCAGTCGGCATCGCAGTCGGCGTCGCAGAATCTGTCAGCGTCTTTCTAGGTGTCGCAGTTGCTGCCGCTGTCGATTGGGGGGTCTGATGCCTTCTCTATGCCCATATCTACCCCTATCTGCCTCAGTCGGCGTCTCAGTCGGCGTCGCAGCCTCTGTCAGCGTCTTTGTAGGTGTCTCAGTCGCTGCCGCTGTTGATTGGGGGGTCTGCTGCTTCTCTCTGCGTATATCTACCACTACCTGCTTCAGTCGGCATCTCAGTCGGCGTCGCAGCCTCTGTCAGCGTCTTTGTAGGTGTCGCAGTCGCTGCCGCTGTCGATTGGGGGGGGTCTGTTGCCTTCTCTATGCCCATACCTACCCCTATCTGCCTCAGTCGGCGTCTCAGTCGGCGTCGCAGCCTCTGTCAGCGTCTCTGTAGGCGTCTCAGTCGCTGCCACTGTCGATTCGGGGGTCTGCTGCCTTCTCTATGCTTATATCTACTCCTTTCTCCCTCAGTCTGCGTCTCAGTCGGCATCACAACATCTGCCAGCGTCTCTGTAGGAATCTCAGTCGCAGCCGGTGTCGATTGGGGGGGTCTGATGCCTACTCTATGCCAATATCTACCCCTATCTGCCTCAGTCGGCGTCTCAGTCGGCGTCGCAGTCGCTGCCGCTGTCGATTGGGGGGTCTGCTGCCTTCTCTATGCCAATATCTACCCCTATCTGCCTCAGTCGGCGTCTCAGTCGGCGTCGCAGCCTCTGTCAGCGTCTTTGTAGGTGTCTCAGTTGTTGCATCTGTAGGTGTCTCAGTCGCTGCCGCTGTCGATTGGGGGGTCTGCTGCCTTCTCTATGCGTATATCCTCCCCTACCTGCCTCAATAGGGGAGGATATAGGCATAGAGAAGGCAGCAGACCCCCCAATCGACAGCGGCGTCGCAGCCTCTGTCAGCGTCTCTGTAGGCGTCTCAGTCGCTGCCGCTGTCGATTGGGGGTTCTGCTGCCTTCTCTATGCCTATATCTACCCCTATCTGCCTCAGTCGGCGTCTCAGTCGGCGTCGCAGTCGCTGCCGCTGTCGATTGGGGGGGTCTGATGCCTTCTCTATGCCTATATCTACCCATATCTGCCTCAGTCGGCGTCTCAGTCGGCGTCGCAGCCTCTGTCAGCGTCTTTGTAGGTGTCTCAGTCGCTGCCGCTGTTGATTGGGGGTCTGCTGCTTCTCTCTGCGTATATCTACCACTACCTGCCTCAGTCGGCATCTCAGTCGGCGTCGCAGCCTCTGTCAGCGTCTTTGTAGGTGTCGCAGTCGCTGCTGCTGTCGATTGGGGGGTCTGATGCCTTCTCTATGCCCATATCTACCCCTATCTGCCTCAGTCGGCGTCTCAGTCGGCGTCGCAGCTTCTGTCAGCGTCTTTGTAGGTGTCTCAGTCGCTGCCGCTGTTGATTGGGGGGTCTGCTGCTTCTCTCTGCGTATATCTACTACTACCTGCCTCAGTCGGCATCTCAGTCGGCGTCGTAGCCTCTGTCAGAGTCTTTGTAGGCGTCTCAGTCGCTGCCGTTGTCGATTGAGGGGTCTGCTGCCTTCTCTATGCCAATGTATACCCCTATCTGTCTCAGTCGGCGTCTCAGTCGGAGTCGCAGCCTCTTGTCAGCGTCTCTGTAGGCATCTCAGTCACTGCCGTTGTCGATTGGGGGGCCTGCTGCCTTCTCTATGCCTATATCTACCCCTATCTGCCTCAGTCGGCGTCGCAGCCTCTGTCAGCGTCTTTGTAGGTGTCTCAGTCGCTGCCGCTGTTGATTGGGGGGTCTGCTGCTTCTCTCTGCGTATATCTACCACTACCTGCCTCAGTCGGCATCGCAGTCGGCGTCGCAGAATCTGTCAGCGTCTTTGTAGGTGTCGCAGTCGCTGCCGCTGTCGATTGGGGGGTCTGATGCCTTCTCTATGCCCATATCTACCCCTATCTGCCTCAGTTGGCGTCTCAGTCGGCGTCGCAGCCTCTGTCAGCGTCTTTGTAGGTGTCTCAGTCGCTGCCGCTTGTGATTGGGGGGGTCTGCTGCTTCTCTCTGCGTATATCTATCACTACCTGCCTCAGTCGGCATCTCAGTCGGCGTCGTAGCCTCTGTCAGAGTCTTTGTAGGCGTCTCAGTCGCTGCCGTTGTCGATTGAGGGGTCTGCTGCCTTCTCTATGCCAATGTATACCCCTATCTGCCTCAGTCGGCGTCTCAGTCGGAGTCGCAGCCTCTTGTCAGCGTCTCTGTAGGCATCTCAGTCACTGCCGCTGTCGATTGGGGGGTCTGCTGCCTTCTATATGCCTATATCTACCCCTATCTGCCTCAGTCGGCGTCGCAGCCTCTGTCAGCGTCTCTGTAGGCGTCTCAGTCGCTGCCCCTGTCGTTTGGGGTGGTCTGCTGCCTTCTCTATGCCAATGTCTACCCCTATCTGCCTCAGTCGGCGTCGCAGCCTCTTGTCAGCGTCTCTGTAGGCATCTCAGTCACCGCCGTTGTCCATTGGTGGGTCTGCTGCCTTCTCTATGCCTATATCTACCCCTATCTGCCTCAGTCGGCGTCGCAGCCTCTGTCAGCGTCTCTGTAGGCGCCTCAGTCGGGTCTGCTGTCGATTGGGGGTGCTGCTGCCATCTCTATGCCTATATCTACCCCTATCTGCCTCAGTCGGCGTCTCAGTCGGCGTCGCAGCCTCTTGTCAGCGTCTCTGTAGGCATCTCAGTCGCTGCCGTTGCCGATTGGGGGGTCTGCTGCCATCTCTATGCCAATTTCTAGCCCTATCTGCCTCAGTCGGCGTGTAAGTCGGCGTCGCAGCCTCTTGTCAGCGTCTCCGTAGGCATCTCAGTCACTTCCGTTGTCGATTGGGGGGTCTGCTGCATTCTCTGTGCCTATATCTACCCCTATCTGCCTCATTCGGCGTCGCAGCCTCTGTCAGCGTCTCCGTAGGTGTCTCAGTCGCTGCCGCTGTCGAATACGGGGTCTGCTGCCTTCTCTAAGCCTATCTCTACCATTATATCTGCCTCAGTCGGCATCTCAGTCGGCGTCGCAGCCTCTATCAGCGTATCTGTAGGCGTCTCAGTTGTTGCCGCTGTCGATTGGGTTGTCTGCTGCCTTCTCTATGCCTATGTCTAACCGTCTCTGCCTCAGTCGGCGTCGCAGCCTCTGTCAGCGTCCCAGCCTCTGTCAACGTCTCTCTAGGCGTCTCAGTCGCTGCCGCTGTCGATTGGGGGGTCTGCTGCCTTCTCTATGCCTATATCTACCCCTATCTGCCTCAGTCGGCGTCTCAATCGGCGTCGCAGCCTCTTGTCAGCGTCACTGTAGGCATCTCAGTCGCTGCGGTTGTCGATTGGGGGGTCTGCTACCTTCTCTATGCCTATATCTACCCCTATCTGCCGCAGTCGGTGTCGCAGCCTCTCTCAGCGTCTCTGTAGGCGTCTCAGTAACTGCCGCTGTCGATTGGGGGGTCTGCTGCCTTCTCTATGCCTATATCTACCCCAATCTGCCTCAGTCGGCGTCTCAGTCGGCGTCGCAGCCTCTTGTCAGCGTCTCTGTAGGCATCTCAGTCGCTGCCGTTGTCGATTGGGGGGGTCTGCTGCCTTATCTATGCCTATGTCTACCCCTCTCTGCCTCAGTCGGCGTCTCAGTCGGCGTCGCAACCTCTGTCAGCGTCTCTGTAGGCGTCTCAGTCGCTGCCGCTGTCGATTGGCTGGTCTGCTGCCTTCTCTATGCCCATATCTACCCCTATCTGCCTCAGTCGGCATATCAGTCGTCGTCGTAGCCTCTGTCGGCGTCGCAGCCTTTGTCAGCATCTCTGTAGGCGTCTCAGTTGTTGTCGCTGTCGATTGAGGCGTCTGGTGCCTTCTCTATGCCTATGTCTAACCCTTTCTGCCTCAGTCGGCGTCTCAGTCGTCGTCGCAGCCTCTGTCAGCATCGCAGTCTCTGTCAGCGTCTCTGTAGGCGTCTCAGTCGCTGCCGCTGTCGATTGGGGGGTCTGCTGCCTTCTCTATGCCTATAAATACCCCTATCTGCCTCAGTCGGCGTCGCAGCCTCTGTCAGCGTCTCTGTAAGCGTCTCAGTCACTGCCACTGTCGATTGGGGGTCTGCTGCCTTCTCTATGCCTATATCTACGCTTATCTGCCTCAGTCGACATCTCAGTCGGCGTCGCAGCCTCTATCAGCGTCTCTGTAGGCGTCTCAGTTGTTGCCACTGTCGATTGGGTTGTCTGCTGCCTTTTCTATGCCTATGTCTAACCCTCTCTGGCTCCGTCGGCGTCTCAGTCGGCGTCGCAGCCACAGTCAGCCTCTCTGTAGGCGTCTCAGTCGCTGCCGCTGTCGATTGGCGGGTCTGCTGCCTTCTCTATGCCTATATCTACCCCTATCTGCCTCAGTCGGCATCTCCGTCGTCGTCGTAGCCTCTGTCGGCGTCGCAGCCTCTGTCAGCATCTCTGTAGGCGTCTCAGTTGTTGTCGCTGTCGATTGAGGCATCTGGTGCCTTCTCTATGCCTATGTCTAACCCTTTCTGCCTCAGTAGGCGTCTCAGTCGTCGTCGCAGCCTCTGTCAGCATCGCAGTCTCTGTCAGCGTCTCTGTAGGCGTCTCAGTCGATGCCGCTGTCGATTGGGGGTTCTGCTGCCTTCTCTATGCCTATAAATACCCCTATCTGCCTCAGTCGGCGTCGCAACCTCTGTCAGCGTCTCTGTAAGCGTCTCAGTCACTGCCACTGTCGATTGGGGGTCTGCTGCCTTCTCTATGCCTATATCTGCCCCTATCTCCCTCAGTCGGCTTCTCAGTCGGCATCACAACATCTGCCAGCGTCTCTGTAGGCGTCTCAGTCGCTGACGCTGTCGATTGGGGGGTCTGCTGCCTTCTCTATGCCAATATCTACCCCTATCTGCCTCAGTCGGCGTCGCAGCCTCTTGTCAGCGTCTCTGTAGGCATCTCAGTCGCTGCCGTTGTCGATTGGGAGGTCTGCTGCCTTCTCTATGCCCATATCTACGCTTATCTGCCTCAGTCGACATCTCAGTCGGCGTCGCAGCCTCTATCAGCGTCTCTGTAGGCGTCTCAGTTGTTGCCACTGTCGATTGGGTTGTCTGCTGCCTTTTCTATGCCTATGTCTAACCCTCTCTGGCTCCGTCGGCGTCTCAGTCGGCGTCGCAGCCACATTCAGCCTCTCTGTAGGCGTCTCAGTCGCTGCCGCTGTCGATTGGCTGGTCTGCTGCCTTCTCTATGCCTATATCTACCCCTATCTGCCTCAGTCGGCATCTCAGTCGTCGTCGCAGCAACTGTCGGCGTCGCAGCCTCTGTCAGCATCTCTGTAGGCGTCTCAGTTGTTGTCGCTGTCGATTGAGGCGTCTGCTGCCTTCTCTATGCCTATGTCTAACCCTTTCTGCCTCAGTCGGCGTCTCAGTCGTCGTCGCAGCCTCTGTCAGCATCGCAGTCTCTGTCAGCGTCTCTGTAGGCGTCTCAGTCGATGCCGCTGTCGATTGGGGGTTCTGCTGCCTTCTCTAAGCCTATAAATACCCCTATCTGCCTCAGTCGGCGTCGCAGCCTCTGTCAGCGTCTCTGTAACCGTTCCAGTCACTGCCACTGTCGATTGGGGGTCTGCTGCTTTCTCTATGCCTATATCTGCCCCTATCTCCCTCAGTCGGCGTCTCAGTCGGCATCACAACATCTGCCAGCGTCTCTGTAGGCGTCTCAGTCGATGCCGCTGTCGATTGGGGGGTCTGATGCCTTCTCTATGCCAATATCTACCCCTATCTGCCTCAGTCGGCGTCTCAGTAGGCGTAGCAGCCTCTGTCAGCGTCTTTGTAGGTGCCTCAGTTGTTGCATCTGTAGGTGTCTCAGTCGCTGCCGCTGTCGATTGGGGGGTCTGCTGCCTTCTCTATGCGTATATCCTCCCCTACCTGCCTCAATCGGTATCTCAGTCGGCGTCGCAGCCTCTATCAGCATCCCTGTAGGCGTCTCTGTCGCTGCCGCTGTCGATTGGGGGGTCTGCTGCCTTCTCTATGCCTATATCTACCCCTATCTGCCTCAGTCGGCGTCTCAGTCGGCGTCGCAGTCGCTGCCGCTGTCGATTGGGGGGTCTGCTGCCTTCTCTATGCCTATATCTACCCCTATGTGCCTCAGTCGGCGTCTCAGTCGGCGTCGCAGCCTCTGTCAGCGTCTTTGTAGGTGTCTCAGTCGCTGCCGCTGTTGATTGGGGGGTCTGCTGCTTCTCTCTGCGTATATCTACCACTACCTGCCTCAGTCGGCATCTCAGTCGGCGTCGCAGCCTCTGTCAGCGTCTTTGTAGGTGTCGCAGTCGCTGCTGCTGTCGATTGGGGGGTCTGATGCCTTCTCTATGCCCATATCTACCCCTATCTGCCTCAGTCGGCGTCTCAGTCGGCGTCGCAGCCTCTGTCAGCGTCTTTGTAGGTGTCTCAGTCGCTGCCGCTGTTGATTGGGGGGCTGCTGCTTCTCTCTGCGTATATCTACCACTACCTGCCTCAGTCGGCGTCGTAGCCTCTGTCAGAGTCTTTGTAGGCGTCTCAGTCGCTGCCGTTGTCGATTGATGGGTCTGCTGCCTTCTCTATGCCAATGTATACCCCTATCTGCCTCAGTCGGCGTCTCAGTCGGAGTCGCAGCCTCTTGTCAGCGTCTCTGTAGGCATCTCAGTCACTGCCGTTGTCGATTGGGGGGTCTGCTGCCTTCTCTATGCCTATATCTACCCCTATCTGCCTCAGTCGGCGTCGCAGCCTCTGTCAGCGTTTTTGTAGGTGTCTCAGTCGCTGCCGCTGTCGATTGGGGGGTCTGCTGCTTCTCTCTGCGTATATCTACCACTACCTGCCTCAGTCGGCATCGCAGTCGGCGTCGCAGAATCTGTCAGCGTCTTTCTAGGTGTCGCAGTTGCTGCCGCTGTCGATTGGGGGGTCTGATGCCTTCTCTATGCCCATATCTACCCCTATCTGCCTCAGTCGGCGTCTCAGTCGGCGTCGCAGCCTCTGTCAGCGTCTTTGTAGGTGTCTCAGTCGCTGCCGCTGTTGATTGGGGGGTCTGCTGCTTCTCTCTGCGTATATCTACCACTACCTGCTTCAGTCGGCATCTCAGTCGGCGTCGCAGCCTCTGTCAGCGTCTTTGTAGGTGTCGCAGTCGCTGCCGCTGTCGATTGGGGGGGGTCTGTTGCCTTCTCTATGCCCATACCTACCCCTATCTGCCTCAGTCGGCGTCTCAGTCGGCGTCGCAGCCTCTGTCAGCGTCTCTGTAGGCGTCTCAGTCGCTGCCACTGTCGATTCGGGGGTCTGCTGCCTTCTCTATGCTTATATCTACTCCTTTCTCCCTCAGTCTGCGTCTCAGTCGGCATCACAACATCTGCCAGCGTCTCTGTAGGAATCTCAGTCGCAGCCGGTGTCGATTGGGGGGGTCTGATGCCTACTCTATGCCAATATCTACCCCTATCTGCCTCAGTCGGCGTCTCAGTCGGCGTCGCAGTCGCTGCCGCTGTCGATTGGGGGGTCTGCTGCCTTCTCTATGCCAATATCTACCCCTATCTGCCTCAGTCGGCGTCTCAGTCGGCGTCGCAGCCTCTGTCAGCGTCTTTGTAGGTGTCTCAGTTGTTGCATCTGTAGGTGTCTCAGTCGCTGCCGCTGTCGATTGGGGGGGTCTGATGCCTTCTCTATGCGTATATCCTCCCCTACCTGCCTCAATAGGGGTAGATATACGCATAGAGAAGGCAGCAGACCCCCCAATCGACAGCGGCGTCGCAGCCTCTGTCAGCGTCTCTGTAGGCGTCTCAGTCGCTGCCGCTGTCGATTGGGGGTTCTGCTGCCTTCTCTATGCCTATATCTACCCATATCTGCCTCGGTGGGCATCTTAGTCGGCGTCGCAGTCGCTGCCGCTGTCGATTGGGGGGGTCTGATGCCTTCTCTATGCCTATATCTACCCATATCTGCCTCAGTCGGCGTCTCAGTCGGCGTCGTAGCCTCTGTCAGCGTCTTTGTAGGTGTCTCAGTCGCTGCCGCTGTTGATTGGGGGTCTGCTGCTTCTCTCTGCGTATATCTACCACTACCTGCCTCAGTCGGCATCTCAGTCGGCGTCGCAGCCTCTGTCAGCGTCTTTGTAGGTGTCGCAGTCGCTGCTGCTGTCGATTGGGGGGTCTGATGCCTTCTCTATGCCCATATCTACCCCTATCTGCCTCAGTCGGCGTCTCAGTCGGCGTCGCAGCCTCTGTCAGCGTCTTTGTAGGTGTCTCAGTCGCTGCCGCTGTTGATTGGGGGGTCTGCTGCTTCTCTCTGCGTATATCTACCACTACCTGCCTCAGTCGGCATCTCAGTCGGCGTCGTAGCCTCTGTCAGAGTCTTTGTAGGCGTCTCAGTCGCTGCCGTTGTCGATTGAGGGGTCTGCTGCCTTCTCTATGCCAATGTATACCCCTATCTGTCTCAGTCGGCGTCTCAGTCGGAGTCGCAGCCTCTTGTCAGCGTCTCTGTAGGCATCTCAGTCACTGCCGTTGTCGATTGGGGGGCCTGCTGCCTTCTCTATGCCTATATCTACCCCTATCTGCCTCAGTCGGCGTCGCAGCCTCTGTCAGCGTCTTTGTAGGTGTCTCAGTCGCTGCCGCTGTTGATTGGGGGGTCTGCTGCTTCTCTCTGCGTATATCTACCACTACCTGCCTCAGTCGGCATCGCAGTCGGCGTCGCAGAATCTGTCAGCGTCTTTGTAGGTGTCGCAGTCGCTGCCGCTGTCGATTGGGGGGTCTGATGCCTTCTCTATGCCCATATCTACCCCTATCTGCCTCAGTTGGCGTCTCAGTCGGCGTCGCAGCCTCTGTCAGCGTCTTTGTAGGTGTCTCAGTCGCTGCCGCTTTTGATTGGAGGGGTCTGCTGCTTCTCTCTGCGTATATCTATCACTACCTGCCTCAGTCGGCATCTCAGTCGGCGTCGTAGCCTCTGTCAGAGTCTTTGTAGGCGTCTCAGTCGCTGCCGTTGTCGATTGAGGGGTCTGCTGCCTTCTCTATGCCAATGTATACCCCTATCTGCCTCAGTCGGCGTCTCAGTCGGAGTCGCAGCCTCTTGTCAGCGTCTCTGTAGGCATCTCAGTCACTGCCGCTGTCGATTGGGGGGTCTGATGCCTTCTCTATGCCCATATCTACCCCTATCTGCCTCAGTTGGCGTCTCAGTCGGCGTCGCAGCCTCTGTCAGCGTCTTTGTAGGTGTCTCAGTCGCTGCCGCTGTTGATTGGGGGGTCTGCTGCTTCTCTCTGCGTATATCTACCACTACCTGCCTCAGTCGGCATCGCAGTCGGCGTCGCAGCCTCTGTCAGCGTCTCTGTAGGCGTCTCAGTCGCTGCCACTGTCGATTCGGGGGTCTGCTGCCTTCTCTATGCTTATATCTACTCCTTTCTCCCTCAGTCGGCGTCTCAGTCGGCATCACAACATCTGCCAGCGTCTCTGTAGGAATCTCAGTCGCAGCCGGTGTCGATTGGGGGGGTCTGATGCCTCCTCTATGCCAATATCTACCCCTATCTGCCTCAGTCGGCGTCTCAGTCGGCGTCGCAGTCGCTGCCGCTGTCGATTGGGGGGTCTGATGCCTTCTCTATGCCAATATCTACCCCTATCTGCCTCAGTCGGCGTCTCAGTCGGCGTCGCACCTTCTGTCAGCGTCTTTGTAGGTGTCTTAGTCGCTGCCGCTGTTGATTGGGGGGTCTGCTGCTTCTCTCTGCGTATATCTACCACTACCTGCCTCAGTCGGCATCTCAGTCGGCGTCGCAGCCTCTGTCAGCGTCTTTGTAGGTGTCTCAGTCGCAGCCGCTGTCGATTGGGGGGTCTGCTGCCGTCTCTATAGGTATATCTACCCCTACCTGCCTCAGTCGGCATCTCAGTCGGCATCGTAGCATCTGTCAGCGTTTCTGTAGGCGTCACAGTTGTTGCCGCTGTCGATTGGGGGGTCTGCTGCCTTCTCTATGCCAATGTCTGCCCCACTCTGCCGCAGTCGGCGTCTCAGTCGGTGTCGCAGCCTCTGTCAGCGTTTCTGTAGGCGTCACAGTTGTTGCCGTTGTCGATTGGGGGGTCTGCTGCCGTCTCTATGCCTATGTCTGCCCCACTCTGCCTCAGTCGGCGTCTCAGTCGGTGTCGCAGCCTCTGCCAGCGTCGCAGCCTCTGTCAGCATCTAAGCCTCTGTCAGCACCGCAGCCTCAATCAGCGTCTCTGTAGGCGTCTCAGTCGGGGCCTGCTGCCTTCACTATGCCAATATCTACCCCTATCTGCCTCAGTCGGCGTCGCAGCCTCTGTCAGCGTCTCAGTAGACGCCTCAGTCGCTGCTGCTGTCGATTGGGGGTTCCGCTGCCTTTTCTATGCCTATATCTACCCCTATCTGCCTCAGTCGGCGTCTCAGTCGGCGTCGCAGCCTCTGTCAGCGTCTCTGTAGGCGTCTCAGTCGCTGCCACTGTCGATTGGGGGTCTGCTGCCTTCTCTATGCCTATATCTACCCCTATCTCCCTCAATCGGCGTCGGCATAACAACATCTGCCAGCGTCTCTGTAGGCATCTCAGTCGCTGCCGGTGTCGATTGGGGGGTCTGATGCCTTCTCTATGCCAATATCTACCCCTATCTGCCTCAATCGGCGTCTCAGTCTGCGTCTCAGTCGGCGTCGCAGTCTCTGTCAGCGTCTTTGTAGGTGTCTCAGTCGCTGCCGCTGTTGATTGGGGGGTCTGCTGCTTCTCTCTGCGTATATTTACCACTACCTGCTTCAGTCGGCATCTGAGTCGGCGTCGCAGCCCCTGTCAGCGTCTTTGTAGGTGTCTCAGTCGCTGCCGCTGTCTATGGGGGGTCTGCTGCCTTCTCTATGCGTATATCTACCCCTACCTGCCACAGCCGGCATCTCAGTCGGCGTCGCAGCCTCTGTCAGAGTCTCTGAAGGCGTCTCAGTTGTTGCATCTGTAGGTGTCTCAGTCGCTGCCGCTGTCGATTGGGGGGTCTGCTGCCTTCTCTATTCCAATATCTACCCCTATCTCCCTCAGTCGGCATCTCAGTCGGCGTCGCAGCCTCTGTGATCGTCTTTGTAGGCGTCTAAGTCGCTGCCACTGTCGATTGGGGGTGTCTGCTGCCTTCTCTATGCCTATATCTACTCCTATCTTCCTCAGTCGGCGTCTCAGTCGGCGTCGCAGCCTCTGTTAGCATCTCTGTTGGCGTCTCAGTTGCTGCCGCTGTCGATTGGGGGGGCTGCTGCCTTCTCTATGCCTATATCTACCCCTATCTGCCTCAGTCGGCGGCTCAGTAGGCGTCGCAGCCTCTGTCAACGCCTCTGTAGGCGTCACAGTCGGTGGCGCTGTCGATTGGGGGGGTCTGCTGCCTTATATATGCCTATATCTACCCGTATCTGCCTCAGTCGGCGTCGCAGCCTCTGTCAGCGTCTCTGTAGGCGTCTCAGTCGGTGCTGCTGTTGATTGGCGGGTCTGCTGCTTTCTCTATGCCTATATCTACCCCTATCTGCCTCAGTCGGCGTCTCAGTCGGCGTCACAGCCACTGTCAGCGTCTCTGGAGGCGTCTCAGTCGCTTCCGCTGTCGATGGGGGGGGGGGGGGGGGTCTGCTGCCTTCTCTATGCTTATATCTACTCCTATCTGCCTCAGTCGGCGTCTCAGTCGGCGTCGCAGCCTCTGTCAGCATCTCTGTAGGCGTGTCTGTCGCTGCCGCTGTTGATTGGGTGGTCTGCTGCCTTCTCTATGTTTATATCTACCCCTATCTGCCTCAGTCGGCGTCTCAGTCGGCGTCGCAGTCGCTGCCGGTGTCGATTGAGGGGTCTGCTGACTTCTCTATGCCAATATCTACCCCTATCTGCCTCATTCGGCATCTCAGTCGGCGTCGCAGCCTCTTTCAGCGTCTCTGTAGGCGTCTCAGTTGTTGCCGCTGTCAATTGGGTTGTCTGCTGCCTTCTCTATGCCTATGTCTAACGCTCTCTGCCTCAGTCGGCGTCGCAGCCTCTTGTCAGAGTCTCTGTAGGCATCTCAGTCGCTGCCGTTATCGATTGGGGGTCTGCTGCCTTCTCTATGCCTATATCTACCCCTATCTGCCTCAGTCGGCGCCGAAGCCTCTGTCAGCTTCTCTGTAGGCGTCTCAGTCGCTGCCGTTGTCGATTGAGGGGTCTGCTGACTTCTCTATGCCAATATCTACCCCTATCTGCCTCATTCGGCATCTCAGTCGGCGTCGCAGCCTCTTTCAGCGTCTCTGTAGGCGTCTCAGTTGTTGCCGCTGTCAATTGGGTTGTCTGCTGCCTTCTCTATGCCTATGTCTAACCCTCTCTGCCTCAGTCGGCGTCGCAGCCTCTTGTCAGAGTCTCTGTAGGCATCTCAGTCGCTGCCGTTATCGATTGGGGGGTCTGCTGCCTTCTCTATGCCTATATCTACCCCTATCTGCCTCAGTCGGCGCCGAAGCCTCTGTCAGCTTCTCTGTAGGCGCCTCAGTCGCTGCCGCTGTCGATTGGGGGTTCTGCTGCCTTCTCTATGCCTATATCTACCCCTATCTGCCTCAGTCGGCGTCTCAGTCGGCGTCGCAGCCTCTGTCAGCTTCTTTGTAGGTGTCTCAGTCGCTGCCGCTGTCGATTGGGGGGTCTGCTGCCTTCTCTATGTCAATATCTACTCCTATCTGCCTCAGTTGCGACGCAGGCTCAGTCAACGTCTCTGTAGGCGTCTCAGTTGTTGCCGATGTCGATTGGTGGGTCTGCTGCCTTCTCTACGCCTATATCTATCCCTATCTGCCCCAGTCGACATCTCAGTCGGCGTCGCAGCCTCTGTCAGCGTCTCTGTAGGTGTCTCAGTCGCTGCCGCTGTCGATTGGGGGGGTCTGATGCCTTCTCTATGCCAATATTTACCCCTATCTGCCTCAGTCGGCGTCTCAGTCGGCGTCGCAACCTCTGCCAGCGTCTCTGTAGGTGTCTCAGTCGCTGCCGCTGTCGATTTGGGGGGCCTGCTGCCTTCTCTATGCCAATATCTACCCCTATCTGCCTCAGTCGGCGTCGCAGCCTCTGTCAGCGTCTCTGTAGGCGTCTCAGTCGCTGCCACTGTCGATTGGGGGTCTGCTTCCTTCTCTATGCCTATATCTACCTCTATCTCCCTCAGTCGGCGTCTCAGTCGGCATCGCAACCTCTGAAAGCGTCTCTGTAGGTGTCTCAGTCGCTGCCGCTGTCGATTGGGGGGGTCTGATGCCTTCTCTATGCCAATATCTACCCCTATCTGCCTCAGTCGGCGTCTCAGTCGGCGTCGCAGCCTCTTGTCAGCGTCTCTGTAGGCATCTCAGTCACTGCCGTTGTCGGTTGGGGGGTCTGCTGCCTTCTCTATACATATATCTAGCCCTATCTGCCTCAGTCGGCGTCGCAGCCTCTGTCAGCTTCTTTGTAGGTGTCTCAGTCGCTGCCGCTGTCGATTGGGGGGTCTGCTGCCTTCTCTATGTCAATATCTACTCCTATCTGCCTCAGTTGCGACGCAGGCTCTGTCAACGTCTCTGTAGGCGTCTCAGTTGTTGCCGATGTCGATTGGTGGGTCTGCTGCCTTCTCTACGCCTATATCTATCCCTATCTGCCTCAGTCGACATTTCAGTCGGCGTCGCAGCCTCTGTCAGCGTCTCTGTAGGCGTCTCAGTTGTTGCCGCTGTCGATTGGGGGGTCTGCTGCCTTCTATATGCCTATGTCTACCCCTATCTCCCTCAGTCGGCGTCTCAGTCGGCATCGCAACCTCTGCAAGCGTCTCTGTAGGTGTCTCAGTCGCTGCCGCTGTCGATTGGGGGGGTCTGATGCCTTCTCTATGCCAATATCTACCCCTATCTGCCTCAGTCGGCGTCTCAGTCGGCGTCGCAACCTCTGCCAGCGTCTCTGTAGGTGTCTCAGTCGCTGCCGCTGTCGATTTGGGGGGCCTGCTGCCTTCTCTATGCCAATATCTACCCCTATCTGCCTCAGTCGGCGTCGCAGCCTCTGTCAGCGTCTCTGTAGGCGTCTCAGTCGCTGCCACTGTCGATTGGTGGGTCTGCTGCCTTCTCTATGCCTATATCTACCCCTATCTCCCTCAGTCGGCGTCTCAGTCGGCATCGCAACCTCTGCAAGCGTCTCTGTAGGTGTCTCAGTCGCTGCCGCTGTCGATTGGGGGGTCTGATGCCTTCTCTATGCCAATATCAACCCCTACCTGCCTCAGTCGGCGTCTCAGTCGGCGTCGCAACCTCTGCCAGCGTCTCCGTAGGTGTCTCAGTCGCTGCCGCTGTCGATTGGGGGGTCTGCTGCCTTCTCTATGCGTATATATACCCCTACCTGCCTCAGTCGGCATCTCAGTCGGCGTCGCAGCCTCTATCAGAGTCTCTGAAAGCGTCTCAGTTGTTGCCGCTGTCGATTGGGGGTATGCTGCCTTCTCTATGTCAATATCTACTCCTATCTGCCTCAGTCGCGACGCAGCCTCTGTCAACGTCTCTGTAGGCGTCTCAGTTGTTGCCGATGTCGATGGGTGGGTTTGCTGCCTTCTCTATGCCTATATCTATCCCTATCTGCCTCAGTCGACATCTCAGTCGGTGTCACAGCCTCTGTCAGCGTCTCTGTAGGTGTCTCAGTCGCTGCCGCTGTCGATTGGGTTGTCTGATGCCTTCTCTATGCCAATATCTACCCCTATCTGCCTCAGTCGGCGTCTCAGTCGGCGTCGCAACCTCTGCCAGCGTCTCCGTAGGTGTCTCAGTCGCTGCCGCTGTCGATTGGGGGGTCTGCTGCCTTCTCTATGCGTATATATACCCCTACCTGCCTCAGTCGGCATCTCAGTCGGCGTCGCAGCCTCTATCAGAGTCTCTGAAAGCGTCTCAGTTGTTGCCGCTGTCGATTGGGGGTATGCTGCCTTCTCTATGTCAATATCTACTCCTATCTGCCTCAGTCGCGACGCAGCCTCTGTCAACGTCTCTGTAGGCGTCTCAGTTGTTGCCGATGTCGATGGGTGGGTTTGCTGCCTTCTCTATGCCTATATCTATCCCTATCTGCCTCAGTCGACATCTCAGTCGGTGTCGCAGCCTCTGTCAGCGTCTCTGTGGGCGTCTCAGTTGTTGCCTCTGTCGATTGGGGGATCTGCTGCCTTCTCTATGCCTATGTCTACACCTCTCTGCCTCAGTCGGCTTCTCAGTCGGTGTCGCAGCCTCTGTTAGCGTCGCAGCCTCTGTCAGCGTCTCTGTAGGCGTCTCAGTGGCTGCCGCTGTCGATTGGGTGGTCTGCTGCCTTCTGTATGCCTATATCTACCCCTATGTGCCTCAGTCGGCATCTCACTCGGCGTAGCAGCCTCTATAAGCGTCTCTGTAGGCGTCTCAGTTGTTGCCGCTGTCGATTGGTGGGTCTTCTGCCTTCTCTATGCCTATATTTACCCCTATATGCATCTGTCGGCGTCTCAGTCGGCGTCTCAGTCGGTGTCTCAGTCGGTGTCTCAGTCGGTGTCTCAGTCGGCGTCGCAGCCTCTGTCAGCGTCGCAGCCTCTGTCAGCGTCTCAGCCTCTGTCAACGTCGCAGCCTCTGTCAGCGTCTCTGTAGGCATCTCAGTCGCTGCCGGTGTCGATTGGGGGGGGGGTCTGATGCCTTCTCTATGCCAATATCTACCCCTATATGCCTCAGTCGGCGTCTCAGTCGGCGTCTTAGTCGGCGTCGCAGCCTCTGTCAGAGTCTCTGAAGGCGTCTCAGTTGTTGCATCTGTAGGTGTCTCAGTCGCCGCCGCTGTCGATTGGGGGGTCTGCTGCCTGCTCTATGCCTATATCTAATCCTATCTTCCTCAGTCGGCGTCTCAGTCGGCGTCGCAGCCTCTGTCAGCATCTCTGTTGGCGTCTCAGTCGCTACCGCTGTCGATTGGGGGGTCTGCTGCCTTCTGTATGCATATATCTACCCCTATCTGCCTCAGTCGGCGGCTCAGTAGGCGTCGCAGCCTCTGTCAGCGCCTCTGTAGGCGTCGCAGTCGGTGGCGCTGTCGATTGGGGGGGGGTCTGCTGCCTTATCTATGCCTATATCTACCCGTATCTGCCTCAGTCGGCGTCGCAGCCTCTGTCAGCGTCTCTGTAGGCGTCTCAGTCGGTGCTGCTGTTGATTGGGGGGTCTGCTGCTTTCTCCATGCCTATATCTACCCCTATCTGCCTCAGTCGGCATCTCAGTCGGCGTCACAGCCACTGTCAGCGTCTCTGTAGGCGTCTCAGTCGCTTCCGCTGTCGATTGGGGGGTCTGCTGCCTTCTCTATGCTTATATCTTCCCCTATCTGCCTCAGTCGGCGTCTCAGCCGGCGTCGCAGCCTCTTGTCAGCGTCTCTGTAGGCATCTCAGTCACTGCCGTTGTTGGTTGGGGGGTCTGCTGCCTTCTCTATGCCTATATCTACCCCTATCTGCCTCAGTCGGCGTCGCAGCCTCTATCAGCTTCTCTGTAGGCGCCTCAGTCGCTGCCGCTGTCGATTGGGGGTTCTGTTGCCTTCTCTATGCCTATATCTACCCCTATCTGCCTCAGTCGGCGTCTCAGTTGGCGTCGCAGCCTCTGTCAGCGACAGGTGTCTCAGTCGCTGCCGCTGTCGATTGGGGGGTCTGCTGCCTTCTCTATGTCAATATCTACTCCTATCTGCCTCAGTTGCGACGCAGGCTCTGTCAACGTCTCTGTAGGCGTCTCAGTTATTGCCGATGTCGATTGGTGGGTCTGCTGCCTTCTCTATGCCTATATCTACCCCTATCTGCATCTGTCGGCATCTCAGTCGGCGTCTCAGTCGGCGTCTCAGTCGGCGTCGCAGCCTCTTGTCAGAGTCTCTGTGATCTCTGAGATGCCTCAGTCGCTGCCGTTATCGATTGGGGGGTCTGCTGCCTTCTCTATGCCTATATCTACCCCTATCTGCCTCAGTCGGCGTCTCAGTCGGCGTCGCAGCCTCTGTCAGCGTCGCAGCCTCTGTCAGCGTCTCAGCCTCTGTCAGCGTCTCTGTAGGCGTCTCAGTCGCTGCCGTAATCGATTGGGGGGTCTGCTGCCTTCTCTATGCCTATATCTACCCCTATCTGCCTCAGTCGGCGTCTCAGCCGGCGTCGCAGCCTCTGTCAGCGTCTCAGCCTCTGTCAGCGTCTCTGTAGGCGTCTCAGTCGCTGCCGCTGTCGATTGAGGGGTCTGCTGCCTTCTCTATTCTAATATCTACCCCTATCTGCCTCAGTCTGCGTCGCAGCCTCTGTCAGCGTCTCTGTAGGCGCCTCAGTCGCTGCCGCTGTCGATTCTCTATGCTTATATCTACCCCTATCTGCCTCAGTCGGCGTTGCAGCTTCTGTCAGCGTCTCTGTAGGCGCCTCAGTCGCTGCCACTGTCGATTGGTGGTCTGCTGCCTTCTCTATGCCTATATCTACCCCTATCTCACTCAGTCGGCGTCTCAGTCGGCATAGCAACCTCTGCCAGCGTCTCTGTAGGCGTCTCAGTCGCTGCCGCTTTCGATTGGGGGGGTCTGCTGCCTTCTCTATGCCTATATCTACCCCTATCTCCCTCAGTCGGCGTCTCAGTCGGCATCGCAGCCTCTGTCAGCGTCTCTGATGGCGTCTCAGTCACTGCCGCAGTCGATTGGGGGAGTCTGCTGCTGTTGTGAGTTTGTGAGTTAGAACCATACTACCTACGTGTAGTTCACTCACAGCACCGACTCCTAATAGATGCCACACTATGTTAAATTAGCATGTGCTAAAACGGTGCTATAATAAGGCATACTTCTAGGGTTTAAGTATTTCAAGTTAATGTGATCTGTGCAACGTTATTATGTAAGCTTTTAGGGTGTTACAGTTCCGCAGTCGAGTCGACGAAGGCAGCATAGTGCACCGTCGCCACTTTTGAAGTGGGTCAGTTGGCTTGACCAACTGACACCAATTAACAGGTGCAGAACTGGAACACCAGAAAGGTCAGTTCACAGACTGAGATAGGTTTTTAAAAATAGTATATAAGCATTAGGTTTCGTAAGAATAAATCTCATCTCTTCTTGTGTTGTGAAACTGAAAGGTGGAAAGTGTTTGTACTTTACGTTAGGGTTCTTGATTTTGCAGCCACGCGCCCGGAAGTACTGCGACAGGACGTCCCCAGTCAGGCAAGGACTCGAGATCCCCAACATTTTGGCGCAGCCGGTAGGATCCAACGTCGAGTGCCAGGAAAAGAGCACTCCTACGCGGGAATCCACCAATAGGAAACCATCAGGATAACCATCCCAAAGGAGTTCAATGGAGGGTAAAAAAATGGTGAGTATGCTTATAGTAGGACGTTCTAGTATCTAAGTGAATTTTGTCGACGATTCTTCGGTGACCGTGTGGGCGCTTTTGCGCCGGTCATGCATAAGAAGCAGCATTGGGGCTGATTAGCCGCTGCGGTTAGGTGACAATAGGTCGATTTGAAAGAAAACTTTCTACTTACGGTCTGGTTGCATAGGGTTGTTTCACTGAAATCAGGTTCATTCTTTTTACAATAATCATTTATTTCAGCATTCTCGGGGGGCATGAAACATATGAAGTTTTGTCTAAAGGAAACAAAGTTCCTCTCTAATCCCTGTTGTGTTGCGAACTCGTTCATACCGGCTGGTTTGGTTCGGACAGAACGTGCCACGGTATAGAGCTTACGCATTCAAAATAGTGGTTGGGGCTTCATATTTTCATTCGTGGGATTAACGTTTGATTTTTCTGTCCGTGTCAAGTACCGGAATGAAGTTAAGGTTTACTTTTTGGGGCATCACGTGTATTTTGTTTGGCAGCGTGTTTCGTGGCTGCGTTTAGGGTAATTCTAATCTCAAGTCATTTAGTAAAACTGGCTATTTATTTTCTTGAATAGCAGGAAATAAAGGACCAGGGTACCAAAGACGTAACGGGTGCGGAAGCTCGGAGGATTGAGCTAAGGCCAATTGCAGAAGTGCCGCGCACGCATCCCTATTGGCATAGACGTGGTGGAAAAGCAGCACGGGAGAGAAAGCGGCTGGCTTTTTTAAGGAAGTTTCTGGCAGAACAGGCAAACCTGGAAGTGCCTCTGCCTTGGAGCGAAGCTAACAGTTTATGGCAGGAAAGATTCAGACTGGAAGAGGCGAGCACGGGATTTTATAATTAGCTGTAAGAATTGTCGTAAATTAAACCGAAGTGTTATTTATATTTTTGTTAGCGAGAACTTGCAAATTTAAGTTAAGTCAATAAATAAATTGTGGAACAATTCAAATGGTTGCTTTAGATTGTTGACGTTTGGAGTAGGATAAGTAAGAATATTTGGAGAAGTGCCATCTACATATGTTGTCACAATATAGCTTGTGTAGTCTTAAAACGACAATTTGCGCAGCGAAAATGCACCAATGTTACGCACGGAAAAGCGAAACAGCTTAACCGAGCGATGTTCAGAAATAGATATGAGTAAAGTTCTGCGGTGAAATGCTTCTTGAATACGAAGATTTTCTGGTAGTACTTTTGTGAAATAAAGTAAATGCGATTGCGAATAAATTAAAATTTGGTATACTAATATGCTTATATTTGGGGTAGTCATGTTGGATTTTCTAATGGAATTTTCAAGTGAGGTTTAAAAATTGGGTACGGTAAAACTCGGTTTTTGGAGTTTGGGTTAAAAGTAGAGATTAATTCGGTCTATGGAAACGCCAAGGGAAGCGATAAAATTGCTGGAAGCTCAAAGGCTACAGAGCGAGGCAATTCAGAAGAGGATCATAAATTGTAGGAAGGATAGCAAAGCAAGGAAAAACAGCGCGTACTACCGCAAGCGCATAACGGAGCTAGAAGCCTTGTTGACTGTGTTTAATAGCAACAACGAGGAGTTGCTAAAGTTTAAGGACTATTGTGGTGATAAGGATTACTTCACCAAGGATTACGCGTTACACGTCAACGGTTTGACACGAGACTGGTTGACTAAATTCAAGTTGGATTTAGAAGAGCTGGAAGCACAGGAGGATAGTCCTAGTTCGCAGGAGGACAGGGCTCGAGACAAGCTTAGGTCTCTGCAAACTGAGGTGAAATTGTTCGCAGAAAAATTGTTTGAACAATTGGAAGCGGCCACCAGCAAGAGTGAAGCCCAGGTACTCTGGAGATTAGCGAGAGACGCTGGAAACCTGTCAACTCTGGAAGCAGCAGACCAAGCGTTAGCTACTATTCAGAGTCGGACGGAAGAAAAATTTTTCCAAGTCTTCAAAGATACTGAGGAATTGAAGATAAATACGGAGTTCCTTGAAAATAAAACTGGAGTACTTTCTAGGCAACTCCGGGAAACTGAGGAAGCCGCATCGCATCTGGAGAAGGAAAACTTGGAGCTCAAAAGAATCGGGGCAATTACTAAGCCAGCAAGAGTGAGATCGGCTTCAACTTCTCAAATTCAAACGCAGACAGTATTAGCTCTGCCACCAGAAGTTCGCTGGCCGGAGTATTTAACTCCGGAAGGGATAGGTCGTGTGGTGAAGCCTACATTAAACTTGACTGGAGAGGGTGAAGCGGAGTTTTTATTTGACGCGTCGGAAATCGGTGTCGAGCCATTTACTCCAGGAAGTCCGATTAATAATAGAAATCGGGGTTATCCACCAAACGATCCAGAAGCAGTAACGGTGCAGCAAAGTCCCAATACAGTGGACGATATTTCGCCTGTACGGGCAAACGGTCGAAGACTCATAAGTTTGAGTCCGTCGCTAGTCAAATACATTTCAGATCCAAGGGGAGTGAATTTGGAAACCACCCAAAAGGATAACTCTCAAATTTTACCAGTAATAAGTAATACAGGA
Source organism: Clusia tigrina (assembly GCA_920105625.2). NCBI lineage: Eukaryota > Metazoa > Arthropoda > Insecta > Diptera > Clusiidae > Clusia > Clusia tigrina. The sequence goes on along the minus strand of OV050031.1, from coordinate 70,895,548 downwards.
ATACGTAAAATGGGTATCGAGGATATCTCCAAGACCGTGTCCAGGCTAGTACCTGTGTTTACTGGTGCTGTTTCAGAAGATTTACGGTCGGAACTCAGTAGGTTCATTCAAGGTTGTGAACTTGCAAAGCGAAGCATAAGCCCCGATGAGCTGCAGGACTTCTTTGACTGTGTTAAGCAAAGGTTATTTGGAGATGCGTACAACCTTGTGCTGCCAAAACAATTCACCAGTGTAAATGAACTTTACGGCCTTTTGAAGAAAACTTATCTTAAGGAGAGAACTCTGGAAGATATATCCCAGGAGATTAGAATCGGGAAACAACTGGCAGGGGAAGACATTCGCGCGTTTGCCAGGCGTTTGGAGTCACTTCGGATGTTGGCCCAAGAAGTAGTCAAAAATAAGTACGATGGCGTTGGTGATACCGCGTTATTGTACGAAGTTGACAAGTCAGTGTTAACGACTTTCGTAGTGGGGCTCCGCAATTCCGCTCTTAAAATTCATATGCTGAATAGCAAAACAGGAAATCTGGAGGAATTGGTAGAAGAAGCAATTCGAGCGCAAGTCCTTGTGGAACGGAGTACGGCCGGATTGGGGGAGATATGTTGGAAAATAGACAGGACAGTTTAACTGCCGCTGTCATGGATAGAGAAGGAATTAATTCCGTCCCAAACGTGTACAGAGGAGCGTATAATCCCGGTGTCTCCGACAGCAGAGCCACGTATCAGAGAAAACCGCACAGGGAGGGTGTACAGAGGGCTCCCACATGTTCGTTCTGCCATAGGCCAGGCCATACAAGAGTTGAATGCATTACACGCAAGAATACGCCCTATTGTATGGAGTGCCAAACATATGGTCATGAGGCAAGTAGACAGTGCCAATTAGACAATAAATGAGATCAAAGTAGAAGGCAGCCAGCTACGAGGCGCCCAGATCCACCCTTAACGGACAGCAGGGGTAGTGGTCCTCGAGTCAACTCAACGGAAGGGATTAACCAAGGAAGAAATCCTTTCAGCACTGGGAATGGTCAACAGCGGCCAAACTGGGATACTAGAGGAGGACAAAGGTTAGGCAACACCCAACAGGGGTTGAAATGCTTCTCATGTGGACGGATGGGGCATCGTGCTGCGGAATGCAGGGATAGACAGTTCCAACAGAGGAACCAGGGAAACTTCCAGCGGCCCAGTCGAGGCCAATAGACTGGAAAGCCAAAAGAAAGGAAGCAACAGTTAGGCCGAAGGTACGTGTGACTGGTAATGTAGGAAGTACAGTCCAGGAAAAGGAGGAGCAAGAGGCTCTCCAATACCACGTACCAAGTAACGAAAACACAATGGTTCAAATTACGGAGGAGCAAGAGTCTCTCCGGGGGAAAATTTTGGATTGCGTACTGATTTGGGTAACTGTGATGATTCTAGCACTTAGATTAAGTTTTAATAAGATTAGAGAGTATAGGCCAGTCGCCGCGTACATGGTACGAGGATGTATGGTTAAGGTATTAGCGGTAATTTTGAGGGAGTATAGGGTTGTAAGGCATAACTGTGGTGCATGGAGGAGAAAATTGGAAGAGTTAGGAAGTAGATACGCGTCCATTTTGGAGTCAAAAAGGCGTTGTTTCGTTATGAGCAGGGTAGGAGATGCTTGCATCGAGATACCCTGCAAGGAGGCAGCTAGTGGAAAGCTAGTGCTTTTGGTAGATTCAGGGGCGGATACTAGCCTCGTAAAATCTAGTGTTTTACGGTAAGGACTAGTTATTAACCCAAAAGATGTAAGAACGCTTAATGGAGCGTTCGGAGGTTGCATCAGAACACTGGGGTCACTTAAAATAGGGCACAGTAAAGTTAAGGGAATGAGTTTTAGAGTGCACGCAGTTGAATTGGATAGGGAAGGTATCCCGGCCGATGGGATAATTGGCCGCGATAATCTCTGGGGCCGCACCATACTGGATGCGCTGGAGAAACAGTTATCATTTTATGATGATAATAAGAATAGAATCCTTACTCTTCCATTGAAGTCATGGCGGGAAGGAGCCTTGAATAGGGTTAAGAATTGTAGGGAGGTAGTGAACGCAAGGTCAACCAGAGTAGTTACTATGCGTGTAAACACGAAACTCAGAACTGTTGTTTTGCACAAGCAGCAGCTAGCGGAGGGTGTGTATATGGGAGAGACCATAACGCACGTTGACAAGGGTAAAGTGTACGCTTGTGTACTAAATGCGTCAGAGGAGGACTACTATATGGATAAGGATTTTAGGCCTAAGTTCACTAGTTATGATAGTTTTAAGGAACCGAATTATGGAACGGTTAATCAGATTAAGCAGATAGATGTAAGGAAAATAATGGAGAGAGTGCTAGAATCACTAAAGTTAGACCCAAGCGTAAATTCAGAAGAGAAGGCATCAATAGAAGCCATTTGTATGTCATTCCATGACATATTTTTACTGGAAGGAGACCAGTTAACGTATACACCAGAGGTAGAGCATGAAATACCTACTAGGGTGGATCAAGCACCGATTAACCAGAAGCAATACAGGTTGCCACAGGCTCACAAAGATGAGGTTAATAGGCAAGTGGAAGGAATGTTAAAGGATAACATTATTTCGCCGAGTATCTCGCCTTGGAATTCACCAATAATTTTGGTGCCAAAGAAGGGAGGTGCTCACGGTCAGAAGAAGTGGAGGATGGTCGTTGATTTTAGGAAATTGAACGACGCCACTATCAAGCAGGTGTTCCCGATACCAAGGATAGAAGAGATTCTGGATCAATTGGGACACAGTAGATATTTTTCTACACTTGATTTAGCGAGTGGCTACCACCAGGTTCTGGTGGATACCCAAGATAAGCAGAAAACCGCGTTCAGCACCGGTTTAGGCCATTACGAGTTCAATAGAATGCCGTTTGGATTAACAGGAGCACCGGCTACCTTCCAACGGCTAATGAACCATGTGCTAACAGGCTTACAAGGGTTAGATTGTTTTGTGTATCTCGATGATATTGTAATTTATGGGAAGAACTTGCAGCAGCATTCGCAACGCTTGCGCAAGGTGCTCCAGAAATTGCGAGAACACAACTTGAAATTGAACACGGAGAAGTGTCAATTCTTACGAAGAGAGGTGGTTTATTTAGGCCATCGTTGCTCAGAAGCAGGAGCACTGCCTGACCCGCAGAAGGTGGAATGCGTTAGAAATTTAGCGGTTCCAAGAAACAGAAAAGAAGTGCAAGCATTCCTAGGACTAGTGAACTATTATAGAAAGTTCGTGGAAGGACTAGCCGGAATTGCGTTGCCAATTAACAAATTGCTACGAAAAGAAGCAAAGTTCGAATGGACAGAGAGATGTCAGCAAGCATTCGAGAGGCTAAAGGAGATAATTAGCTCGCCACCAATTTTGGCATACCCCGACTTTGAACAAACTTTTTTGTTGACCACTGATGCTAGCAATGAAGCATTAGGGGCAGTATTGTCACAAGGGGAAGTCGGGAATGACCGACCAATAGCATTCGCAAGCAGAGCGCTTAGCGACACGGAGAAGAGATACTCCACAATAGAAAAGGAATTTCTAGCCATAGTATGGGCTACGAAGAATTTTAGAGCATATCTGCTAGGACGCCCATTCAAGATATACACTGATCACCAGCCGTTGAGAGGCATAGCCAATTTGAAAGACCAAACGTCTAGGCTAGCCAGGTTCAGACATAAATTGTCTGAGTATGATTTTGAAATCATTTACAAACCTGGGAAAAAGAATCTGAATGCGGATGCACTCAGCAGAGTACCGCAGGCACAGAAGGTATCAGTAGTGCAAACGAGGGCCAAAGCACGGTCAGATAAGGAGAAGACCGAGAGAATTCAAGGGGATAAAATTGATGCAACAGGAAATGTTAGCAATGCGGGTGACGTTGCTAATGAACAAAGAGCCAGTGGAATGGCTGAAGGATATAAAGGATATCCAGGCTGTGTTAAAGGGTTTCCATGATTCACCTCTAGGTGGACACCAGGGATTCTGGAAAACCCATGACAGAATTAGGCGAGTATACGGATGGAAAGGTATGCTCAAGGACATAAAAAAATATGTAAGAAGTTGCCCAAAGTGCCAGGCCAACAAAAGTTCAAGGCTAACAAAGATGCCCATGGTGTTAACGGACACACCAAAGCAACCATTTGATAAGGTCCATATGGATATTGTAGGTATTTTACCTGAGACTGTTTCGGGCAATAAATACATACTGACGTTCCAAGACGATTTCTCAAAGTATATGGCGTGCGTGGCTATACCCGATGCTGAAGCAAGTGCGGTGGCCAAAGCATTCTTTGATGAAATTATAGCAAGATACAACATACCTAAGGTTTTGATAACCGACAATGGTTCAAATTTCGTATCAAAACTATTCTCAGAAACGTGTAAAATGCTGGGAATCAAGAAGTTGCACATAACACCATATCATCCACAGGCGAATGGCTCATTGGAACGTAGTCATCGACCTCTGGCCGAGTACTTGCGCAGTTTTGCCAAAGAAGACGGCTCGAATTGGGATCAATGGTTAACCACTGCAATGCATGTACACAACAATACTGTGCATGTATCAACAAAGCAAACTCCGTTTAGAACACTCTACGGGTTTGACTTCAACATGCCAGCGAATTTGAAGCGCAAATGTGCGCCTGTATACAATGCTGATGACCCCAATAAAGTACAAAAATATCAGTTGCAGCGAGCGCACGAATTGGTTAGAGAAAACCAGGAATGTGCTAAACGAGTGGCCAGGGAAGCCTATAACAAGGTACTAAACCCAGTAGTTTTTCATGTGGGTGATCAGGTACTCATGAGGAATCAAGCCAGGAGAAATAAATTCTCACCTGTGTGGATAGGTCCGTATATGGTAGCAGAGATCCGAAGCCCAGTTACAACAGTCGTAACGATTAAGGGCAAGAGTAAAAAGCTACATAATAATTTGTTAAAATTATTCCACGTTAGACCACACACCTAATTCATGTGTCAATAGTGTTTTACAAGTGTAAACACAATAATAATAATATGAACAAGTACGGGTGTGTATCAAATAACACACACAGTTCCGATTTTCAAAGCCAAGGCCAGCAGAAGTGTGCCAATTAAACTCGAGCAAGTAAAGTTGACGTAATAAAAATGCTTATTATGCACTATGGTCGAACGAAGCACAGTAGGGAAAAACATTTTTTTTTTAAATATTAAATGATAAATATTGCACGTAATTAAAATATAAAATAAGATAGTAAGACAGTCGTGGGTAAGTAATATAAAACTTCAGATATGTACATACATACATACGGCAGTGTATGCACTGAAATTCGATGCATGAGCGTTAACGCCAGGCAACGGAACTGCTGGTGAAGTAAGTATATATACGAGTATGTATATATGTGTATAAGATAAAGAATGAATGTACGAATGTATATTTAAAGAAGTAAGTATTCTAATTAGGAGGAATGGGTATGTGCGTATGTATATTTTTGCAGATACTCGTACATAGGTTTTTACTGTTTATTGATTAGGAAATTAGCGTATGGAAATTTGAAAAAATGTATAGTTAATTGGGGAAAATAACGTTAGTAATTAATTCTAGGTAATTTAAAGCGCCTTGAATGTATGTATGTAGCCATGTACGATCTAGTAAGAGACGATCGTTAATGGATATATACATATCAGGCTAGAAGTAAATTTAAATAAAAAGTAATTGTATGCGATGAAAGATATAGTCATGCAATGGACAAAGTTTTGACACAAATGGGATTATTTTTTATAATCTGATTTTGTCGGAGGATCAATAATTTAGAAATAAACTAGAATGAGTGATAACTCACGTATTGAAAAGAGCATGGAAAATTGGTCAAAGCGGAACTAATGCACTATATGGCAATAATGAAACATAGTCCAGTCCTCTTTTCCTCTGGGATGCGGTAGCAAATCCGAGAATGTAAGGGGAGAAGACGAGTGGACGGGGAATTGAATGATATAGCATTCAATTGTAGATTTAGCAATTTATGAATATAAAAGGTCGGTCGATGATGGATGGTAATGTAAAATAGTGATAATGATAATGTAGCAATAATATAACCATAATGATTATTTAAATATTTAGAGAAATAGAAATATTTATTAGTTAAGTTATTATAGCGATTACTACAGTATATGTGTAGGGCAGCTGTGTTCTTGGTAGCCTATTTGAGAATTCCAGCGAAATGCAGCGAAACCGCGGAAGTGCGGGTGGAACCCTTGGCAGAAACGGACCTGATTTTGGAATCCCTGGATAATGTTTGGTTCTCGAAAGACGAGTGGGTGGTGATATCGGAGTTTCGCGATGCTGATCTGGAGCCAGTACTGAAAAAACTAGAAGACTTGCAAGAGAAAACAACGGAGCTTTGCGAGTTAAGAGCAAATACGGCAGGATCTGACGGAAGCAAGAGAGGGTGTGAGATAACGGAAGCAGAATCGATAATAGCGAGGCTCAGACGAAACGAGCAAGCTATGTCATTTCGGGGTAGCAAAGAACGCGCAGCATGTTGACTCTGATCTTGTGGGTTGTGGTTCAGTGCTTTAATCTAATTATTTGTCAATTAAGTGCTGAACGAGTTCCAAAATCTAACATTTTTGTAAATAGTTCGGGACTCCGCGATACGCACAGACGAAAATTACCTCCACAAACGTGCTATTGAACATGATTTCTGCTATGGCATTATTATTGGGCCGAACGCCGAGCTGGATAAATACATAGTATTGCATTTGGCTAAGAACGGGGAGGAGGATAATGACCTGCTATTTGCATCCAACGAGTTGGAGTGTAACTCTCAAGGATCTGTAAATCAATTGGATATTGACACACAAGCCCTGACGAGTCAATGAGTCGGCGCATGCAGAATGACACCAGGCTCCCTTGTAGTTATTGCACGAGACAGGAAATTGCCAATGAACACACATTCAAAGAAAGCAAACGGCTTTTCAGCGAATTGAACAATTTACTTATACAGAGCAATCATTTCTGCATCTCCGTTGAAGACGTCGCTAAAGCTGATTACGTATTTTTGGTCTACTCTACGTTCACCCAGACAGCCACCTGCGAACCGTATACTCAGACTTTGAACGGCGGCACATTCTTACCAATGGAGTGTCGTTTTATCCGGAAACCATTCCGAGTAGTACATTTTTGATCGCACTCCTCGTTGGAAAAGGGAGGGATCGCCGCGATCGTAACGCTGGCAGTGATCGTTTATATTCTGCCAGTTAAGGATACCCACAACGAGAACCCCACCACCGCGCAACACAACAACCATACCGACAACGGCAGCCGACAACCGGATCATCAGTTAGCAGAAGTATAACGTAAGTTTTTAGGTATAAATATCATAGCGGAATATAAGATTTAAGTATGAGAATAAAATGTATTGTACGCCAGTGAGAAAAGAGTCGATGAAAGACCAAATATAAAAAGGAAAAAAAAAATAAAAGAACAAAATAGAACAAAAGAGAAAAAAAACTATAAAAAAAGTCATAACAAAAAAAAAAAAGAAAAGATAAAACGAAAAAAAAAGAAATTGATTCAAAAACTAAAAAGAAAGAACATAAAGAAAAGAAAAGAAAAAAGGAAATAGAAAGAACCCAAAGTATAAAATAAGGCGGATTGAAAAAAAAGAAACATTATACACATGTATTGATTTAAGAAAATGCACTGACTGTTTGAAGTGCAGAAATAAATGTAAACTTTCATTAGAAGTTAGTTGCACTAACTTCTTTTAGAAAGAGGGGAGGGATGTTGTGAGTTAGAACCATACTACCTACGTGTAGTTTACTCACAGCACCGACTCCTAATAGATGCCTCACTATGTTAAATTAGCATGTGCTAAAAGGGTGCTATAATAAGGCATACTTCTAGGGTTTAAGTATTTCAAGTTAATGTGATCTGTGCAACGTTATTATGTAAGCTTTTAGGGTGTTACAGTTCCGCAGTCGAGTCGACGAGGGCAGCATAGTGCACCGTCGCCACTTTTGAAGTGGGTCAGTTGGCTTGACCAACTGACACCAATTAACAGGTGCAGAACTGGAACACCAGAAAGGTCAGTTCACAGACTGAGATAGGTTTTTAAAAATAGTATATAAGCATTAGGTTTCGTAAGAATAAATCTCATCTCTTCTTGTGTTGTGAAACTGAAAGGTGGAAAGTGTTTGTACTTTACGTTAGGGTTCTTGATTTTGCAGCCACGCGCCCGGAAGTACTGCGACAGGACGTCCCCAGTCAGGCAAGGACTCAAGATCCCCAACACTGCTTTCTCTATGCCAATATTTACCCCTATCTGCCACAGTCGGCGACGCAGCCTCTGTCAGCGTCTCTGTAGGCATCTCAGTCGCTGCCGCTGTCGACTGGGGGTCTGCTGCCTTCTGTATGCCTATATCTACCCATATCTGCCTCAGTCGGCATCTCAGCCGGCGTGGCAGCCTCTATCAGCGTCTCTATAGGCGTATCAGTGTGCGCCGCTGTCGATTGGTGAGTTTGCTGCCTTCTCTTTGCCTATCTCTACCCCTACCTGCCTCAGTCGACGTCACAGCCGGCTTCGCAGCCTCTGTCAGCGTCTCTGTAGGCGTCTCAGTTGTTGCCGCTGTCGATTGGGCTGTCTGCTGCCTTCTCTATGCATATGTCTAAGCCTCTCTGCCTCAGTCGGCGTCTCAGTCGTCGTCGCAGCCTCTGTCAGCGTCTCTGTAGGCATCTCAGTCGCTGCCACTGTCGATTGGGGGTCTGCTGCCTTTTCTATGCCTATATCTACCCCTATCTCCCTCAGTCGGCGTCTCAGCCGGCATCGCAACCTCTGTCAGCGTCTCTGTAGGCGTCTCAGCCGCTGCCGTTGTCGATTGGGGGGGGGGGGGGGGCGGGTCTGCTGCCTTCTCTATGCCTATATCTAACCAATATCTGCCTCAGTCGGCGTCTCATTCGGTGTCGCCGCCTCTGTCAGCGTCTCTGTAGGCGTCTCAGTCGCTTCCGCTGTCGATTGGGGGGATCTGCTGCCTTATCTATGCCTATATCTACCATTATCTGCCTCAGTCGGCATTTCCGTCGGCGTCGCAGCCTCTATTAGCGTCTGTAGGCATCTCAGTTGTTGCCGCTGTCGATTGGTGGGTCTGCTGCCTTCTCTTTGCCTATATCTACCCCTATCTGCCTCAGTCGGCGTCGCAGCCTATATCAGCGTCTCTGTAGGCGTCTCAGTGTTTACCGCTGTCGATAGGTGGGTTTGCTGCCTTCTCTTTGCCTATCTCTACCCCTATCTGCCTCATTCGGCATCTCAGTCGGCGTCGCAGCCTCTGTCAGCGTCTCTGTAGGCGTCTTAGTCGCTGCCGCTGTCGATTGGGGGGGTCTGCTACCTTCTCTATGCCAATATCTACCCCTATCTGCCACAGTCGGCGTTGCAGCCTCTGTCAGCGTCTCTGTAGGCATCTCAGTCGCTGCCGCTGTGGACTGGGGGTCTGCTGCCTTCTGTATGCCTATATCTACCCATATCTGCCTCAGTCGGCATCGCAGTCGGCGTCGCAGCCTCTATCAGCGTCTCTGTAGGCGTCTCACTTGTTGCCGCTGTCGATTGAAGGGTCTGCTGCCTTCTCTATGACTATGTCTAAGCCTCTCTGCCTCAGTCGGCGTCTCATTCGGTGTCGCAGCCTCTGTCAGCGTCTCTGTACGCGTCTCAGTCGCTGCCGCTGTCGATTGGGGGGGTCTGCTGCCTTATCTATGCCTATATCGACCATTATCTGCCTCAGTCGGCATCTCAGTCGGCGTCGCAGCCTCTGTCAGCGTCTCTGTAGGCGCCTCACTCGCTGCCGCTGTCGATTGGGGGTTCTGCTGCCTTCTCTATGCCTATATCTACCCCTATCTGCCTCAGTCGACATCTCAGTCGGCGTCGCAGCCTCTGTCAGCGCCTCTGTAGGCGCCTCAGTTATTGCCGCTGTCGATTGGGGGGTCTGCTGCCTTATCTATGCCTATGTCTACCCCTATCTGCCTCAGTCGGCGTCTCAGTCGGCGTCGCAGCCTCTGGCAGAGTCGCTGAAGGCGTCTCAGTTGTTGCCGCTGTCGATTGGGGGTCTGCTGCCTTCTCTATATCAACATCTACCACTATCTGCCTCAGTCGCCACGCAGCCTCTGTCAACGTCTCTGTAGGCGTTTCAGTTGTTGCCGATGTCGATTGGTGGGTCTGCTGCCTTCTCTATGCCTATATCTACCCCTATCTGCCTCAGTCGACATCTCAGTCGACGTCGCAGCCTCTGTCAGCGTCTCTGTAGGCGCCTCAGTTATTGCCGCTGTCGATTGGGGGATCTGCTGCCTTATCTATGCCTATGTCTACCCCTCTCTGCCTCAGTCGGTGTCTCAGTCGGTGTCGCAGCAGCTGTCCGTTCGCAGCCTCTGTCAGCGTCTCTGTAGGCGTCTCAGTCGCTGCCGCAGTCGATTGGGGGGTTCTGCTGCCTTCTCTATGCCAATATCTGCCACAGTCGGCGTCGCAGCCTCTGTCAGCGTCTCTGTAGGCGTCTCAGTCGCTGCCGCTGTTGATTGGGGGGTCTGCTGCCTTCTGTATGCCTATATCTACCCCTATGTGCCTCAGTCGGCATCTCACGCGGCGACGCAGCCTCTATAAGCGTATCTGTAGGCGTCTCAGTGTTTACCGCTGTCGATTGGGGGATCTGCTGCCTTATCTATGCCTATGTCTACCCCTCTCTGCCTCAGTCGGTGTCTCAGTCGGTGTCGCAGCAGCTGTCCGTTCGCAGCCTCTGTCAGCGTCTCTGTAGACGTCTCAGTCGCTGCCGCAGTCGATTGGGGGGGTCTGCTGCCTTCTCTATGCCAATATCTGCCACAGTCGGCGTCGCAGCCTCTGTCAGCGTCTCTGTAGGCGTCTCAGTCGCTCCCGCTGGCGATTGGGGGTCTGCTGCCTTCTGTATGCCTATATCTACCCCTATGTGCCTCAGTCGGTATCTCACGCGGCGACGCAGCCTCTATAAGCGTATCTGTAGGCGTCTCAGTGTTTACCGCTGTCGATTGGGGGGTCTGCTGCCTTATCTATGCCTATGTCTACCCCTATCTGCCTCAGTCGGCGTCTCAGTCGGCGTCGCAGCCTCTGTCAGCGTCTCTGTAGGCGCCTCACTCGCTGCCGCTGTCGATTGGGGGTTCTGCTGCCTTCTCTATGCCTATATCTACCCCTATCTGCCTCAGTCGACGTCGCAGCCTCTGTCAGCGTCTGTGTAGGCGCCTCAGTTATTGCCGCTGTCGATTGGGGGGTCTGCTGCCTTATCTATGCCTATGTCTACCCCTCTCTGCCTCAGTCGGTTTCTCAGTCGGTGTCGCAGCAGCTGTCCGTTCGCAGCTTCTGTCAGCGTCTCTGTAGGCGTCTCAGTCGCTGCCGCAGTCGATTGGGGGGGTCTGCTGCCTTCTCTATGCCAATATCTGCCACAGTCGGCGTCGCAGCCTCTGTAAGCGTCTCTGTAGGCGTCTTAGTCGCGCCGCTGTCGATTGGTGGGTCTGCTGCCTTCTCTATGCCTATATCTACCCCTATCTGCATCAGTCGGCATCTCAGTCGGCGTCGCAGCCTCTATCAGCATCTCTGTAGGCGCCTCACTTGTGGCCGCTGTCGATTGAAGTGTCTGCTGCCTTCTCTACGACTATGTCTAAGCTCTCTGCCTCAGTCGGCGTTTCAATCGTCGTCGCAGCCTCTGTCAGCGTCTCTGTAGGCGTCTCAGTCGCTGCCACTGTCGATTGGGGGTCTGCTGCTTTCTCTTTGCTTATATCTAACCCTATATCCCTCAGTCGGCGTCTCAGTCGGCATCGCAACCTCTGTCAGCGTCTCTGAAGGCGTCTCAGCCGCTGCCGCTGTCGCTTAAAGGGGGGTCTGCTGCCTTCTCTATGCCTATATCTAACCCCTACCTGCCTCAGTCGGCGTCTCATTCGGTATCGCAGCCTCTGTCAGCGTATCTGTAGGCGTCTCAGTCGCTGCCGCTGTCGATTGGGGGGTCTGGTGCCTTATCTATGCCTATATCTACCATTATCTGCCTCAGTCGGCATCTCAGTCGGCGTCGCAGCCTCTATTAGCATCTGTAAGCATCTCAGTTGTTCCCGCTGTCGATTTGTGGGTCTGCTGCCTTCTCTTTGCCTATATCTACCCCTATCTGCCTCAGTCGGCGTCGCAGCCTCTATCAGCGTCTCTGTAGGCTTCTCAGTTGTTGCTGCTGTCGAATGGGTTGTCTGCTGCCTTCTCTATGCCTATGTCTAACCGTCTCTGCCTTCGTCGGCGTCTCAGTCGGCTTCGCAGCCCCTGTCAGCGTCTCTGTAGGCGTATCAGTCGCTGCCGCTGTCGATGGGGGGTCTGCTGCATTCTCTATGCCTATATCTACCCCTATCTGCCTCAATCGGAGTCTCAGTCAGCGTCGCAGCCTCTTGTCAGCGTCTCTGTAGGCATCTCAGTCGCTGCCGTTGTCGATTGGGGGGTCTGCTGCCTTCTCTATGCCTATATCTGCCCCTATCTGCCTCAGTCGGAATCTCAGTCAGCGTCGCAGCCTCTATCAGCGTCTCAGTTGTTGCCGCAGTCGATTGAAGGGTCTGCTGCGTTTTCTATGCCTATGTTTACCCCTCTCTGCCTCAGTCGGCGTCTCAGGCGTCGTCGCAGCCTCTGTCAGCGTCGCAACCTCTGCCAGCGTCTCTGTAGGCGTCTCAGCCGCTGCCGCTGTCGATTGGGGGGGTGGGTTTGCTGCCTTCTCTATGCCTATATCTAACCCCTATCTGCCTCAGTCAGCGTCACAGAAAGTGTCGCAGGCTCTGTCAGCGTCTCTGTAGGCATCTCAGTCGCTGTCACTGTCGATTGGGGGTCTGCTGCCTTCTCTATGCCCTATCTCCCCCAGTCGGCGTCTCAGTCGGCATCGCAACTTCTGCCAGCGTCTCTGTAGGCGTCTCAGTCGCTGCCGCAGTCGGTTGGGGGGTCTGATGCCGTCTCTCTTCCTATATGTCACTGTCGATTGGGGGTATGCTGCCTTCTCTATGCCCTATCTTCCCCAGTCGGCATCTCAGTCGGCATCGCAACCTCTGCCAGCGTCTCTGTAGGCGTCTCAGTCGCTGCCGCAGTCGGTTGGGGGGTCTGATGCCGTCTCTCTTCCTATATCCATCCCTATCTGCCTTAGTCGGCATCACAGTCGGCGTCGCAGCCTCTGTCACCGTATCTGTAGGCGTCTCAGTCGCTGCCACTGTCGATTTGGGGGTCTGCTGCCTTCTCTATGCCTATATCTACCCCTATCTGCCTCAGTCGGCGTCTCAGTAGGCGTCGCAGCCTCTGTCAGCGCCTCTGAAGGCGTCTCACTTGTTGCCGCTGTCGATTGAAGGGTCTGCTGCCTTCTCTATGACTATGTCTAAGCCTCTCTGCCTCAGTCGGCGTCTCATTCGGTGTCGCAGCCTCTGTCAGCGTCTCTGTACGCGTCTCAGTCGCTGCCGCTGTCGATTGGGGGGGTCTGCTGCCTTATCTATGCCTATATCGACCATTATCTGCCTCAGTCGGCATCTCAGTCGGCGTCGCAGCCTCTGTCAGCGTCTCTGTAGGCGCCTCACTCGCTGCCGCTGTCGATTGGGGGTTCTGCTGCCTTCTCTATGCCTATATCTACCCCTATCTGCCTCAGTCGACATCTCAGTCGGCGTCGCAGCCTCTGTCAGCGCCTCTGTAGGCGCCTCAGTTATTGCCGCTGTCGATTGGGGGGTCTGCTGCCTTATCTATGCCTATGTCTACCCCTATCTGCCTCAGTCGGCGTCTCAGTCGGCGTCGCAGCCTCTGGCAGAGTCGCTGAAGGCGTCTCAGTTGTTGCCGCTGTCGATTGGGGGTCTGCTGCCTTCTCTATATCAACATCTACCACTATCTGCCTCAGTCGCCACGCAGCCTCTGTCAACGTCTCTGTAGGCGTTTCAGTTGTTGCCGATGTCGATTGGTGGGTCTGCTGCCTTCTCTATGCCTATATCTACCCCTATCTGCCTCAGTCGACATCTCAGTCGACGTCGCAGCCTCTGTCAGCGTCTCTGTAGGCGCCTCAGTTATTGCCGCTGTCGATTGGGGGATCTGCTGCCTTATCTATGCCTATGTCTACCCCTCTCTGCCTCAGTCGGTGTCTCAGTCGGTGTCGCAGCAGCTGTCCGTTCGCAGCCTCTGTCAGCGTCTCTGTAGGCGTCTCAGTCGCTGCCGCAGTCGATTGGGGGGTTCTGCTGCCTTCTCTATGCCAATATCTGCCACAGTCGGCGTCGCAGCCTCTGTCAGCGTCTCTGTAGGCGTCTCAGTCGCTGCCGCTGTCGATTGGGGGGTCTGCTGCCTTCTGTATGCCTATATCTACCCCTATGTGCCTCAGTCGGCATCTCACGCGGCGACGCAGCCTCTATAAGCGTATCTGTAGGCGTCTCAGTGTTTACCGCTGTCGATTGGGGGATCTGCTGCCTTATCTATGCCTATGTCTACCCCTCTCTGCCTCAGTCGGTGTCTCAGTCGGTGTCGCAGCAGCTGTCCGTTCGCAGCCTCTGTCAGCGTCTCTGTAGGCGTCTCAGTCGCTGCCGCAGTCGATTGGGGGGTCTGCTGCCTTCTCTATGCCAATATCTGCCACAGTCGGCGTCGCAGCCTCTGTCAGCGTCTCTGTAGGCGTCTCAGTCGCTCCCGCTGGCGATTGGGGGTCTGCTGCCTTCTGTATGCCTATATCTACCCCTATGTGCCTCAGTCGGTATCTCACGCGGCGACGCAGCCTCTATAAGCGTATCTGTAGGCGTCTCAGTGTTTACCGCTGTCGATTGGGGGGTCTGCTGCCTTATCTATGCCTATGTCTACCCCTATCTGCCTCAGTCGGCGTCTCAGTCGGCGTCGCAGCCTCTGTCAGCGTCTCTGTAGGCGCCTCACTCGCTGCCGCTGTCGATTGGGGGTTCTGCTGCCTTCTCTATGCCTATATCTACCCCTATCTGCCTCAGTCGACGTCGCAGCCTCTGTCAGCGTCTGTGTAGGCGCCTCAGTTATTGCCGCTGTCGATTGGGGGGTCTGCTGCCTTATCTATGCCTATGTCTACCCCTCTCTGCCTCAGTCGGTTTCTCAGTCGGTGTCGCAGCAGCTGTCCGTTCGCAGCTTCTGTCAGCGTCTCTGTAGGCGTCTCAGTCGCTGCCGCAGTCGATTGGGGGGGTCTGCTGCCTTCTCTATGCCAATATCTGCCACAGTCGGCGTCGCAGCCTCTGTAAGCGTCTCTGTAGGCGTCTTAGTCGCGCCGCTGTCGATTGGTGGGTCTGCTGCCTTCTCTATGCCTATATCTACCCCTATCTGCATCAGTCGGCATCTCAGTCGGCGTCGCAGCCTCTATCAGCATCTCTGTAGGCGCCTCACTTGTGGCCGCTGTCGATTGAAGTGTCTGCTGCCTTCTCTACGACTATGTCTAAGCTCTCTGCCTCAGTCGGCGTTTCAATCGTCGTCGCAGCCTCTGTCAGCGTCTCTGTAGGCGTCTCAGTCGCTGCCACTGTCGATTGGGGGTCTGCTGCTTTCTCTTTGCTTATATCTAACCCTATATCCCTCAGTCGGCGTCTGAGTCGGCATCGCAACCTCTGTCAGCGTCTCTGAAGGCGTCTCAGCCGCTGCCGCTGTCGCTTAAAGGGGGGTCTGCTGCCTTCTCTATGCCTATATCTAACCCCTACCTGCCTCAGTCGGCGTCTCATTCGGTATCGCAGCCTCTGTCAGCGTATCTGTAGGCGTCTCAGTCGCTGCCGCTGTCGATTGGGGGGTCTGGTGCCTTATCTATGCCTATATCTACCATTATCTGCCTCAGTCGGCATCTCAGTCGGCGTCGCAGCCTCTATTAGCATCTGTAAGCATCTCAGTTGTTCCCGCTGTCGATTTGTGGGTCTGCTGCCTTCTCTTTGCCTATATCTACCCCTATCTGCCTCAGTCGGCGTCGCAGCCTCTATCAGCGTCTCTGTAGGCTTCTCAGTTGTTGCTGCTGTCGAATGGGTTGTCTGCTGCCTTCTCTATGCCTATGTCTAACCGTCTCTGCCTTCGTCGGCGTCTCAGTCGGCTTCGCAGCCCCTGTCAGCGTCTCTGTAGGCGTATCAGTCGCTGCCGCTGTCGATGGGGGGGTCTGCTGCATTCTCTATGCCTATATCTACCCCTATCTGCCTCAATCGGAGTCTCAGTCAGCGTCGCAGCCTCTTGTCAGCGTCTCTGTAGGCATCTCAGTCGCTGCCGTTGTCGATTGGGGGGTCTGCTGCCTTCTCTATGCCTATATCTGCCCCTATCTGCCTCAGTCGGAATCTCAGTCAGCGTCGCAGCCTCTATCAGCGTCTCAGTTGTTGCCGCAGTCGATTGAAGGGTCTGCTGCGTTTTCAATGCCTATGTTTACCCCTCTCTGCCTCAGTCGGCGTCTCAGGCGTCGTCGCAGCCTCTGTCAGCGTCGCAACCTCTGCCAGCGTCTCTGTAGGCGTCTCAGCCGCTGCCGCTGTCGATTGGGGGGGTGGGTTTGCTGCCTTCTCTATGCCTATATCTAACCCCTATCTGCCTCAGTCAGCGTCACAGAAAGTGTCGCAGGCTCTGTCAGCGTCTCTGTAGGCATCTCAGTCGCTGTCACTGTCGATTGGGGGTCTGCTGCCTTCTCTATGCCCTATCTCCCCCAGTCGGCGTCTCAGTCGGCATCGCAACTTCTGCCAGCGTCTCTGTAGGCGTCTCAGTCGCTGCCGCAGTCGGTTGGGGGGTCTGATGCCGTCTCTCTTCCTATATGTCACTGTCGATTGGGGGTATGCTGCCTTCTCTATGCCCTATCTTCCCCAGTCGGCATCTCAGTCGGCATCGCAACCTCTGCCAGCGTCTCTGTAGGCGTCTCAGTCGCTGCCGCAGTCGGTTGGGGGGTCTGATGCCGTCTCTCTTCCTATATCCATCCCTATCTGCCTTAGTCGGCATCACAGTCGGCGTCGCAGCCTCTGTCACCGTATCTGTAGGCGTCTCAGTCGCTGCCACTGTCGATTTGGGGGTCTGCTGCCTTCTCTATGCCTATATCTACCCCTATCTGCCTCAGTCGGCGTCTCAGTAGGCGTCGCAGCCTCTGTCAGCGCCTCTGAAGGCATCTCAGTAACTGCCGCTGTCGCTTGGGGGGTCTGCTGCCTTCTCTATGCCTATATTTACCCCTATCTACCTCAGTCGGCGTCGCAGCCTCTGTCAGCGTCTTTGTAGGCGTCTCAGTCGATGCCGCTGTTGATTGGGAGGTGGGGGGGGGGTATGCTGCCTTCTCTATGCCTATATCTACCCCTATCTGCCTCACTCGGCGTCTCAGTCGGCGTTGCAGCCTTTGTCAGAGTCTCTGTAGGCCTCTCAGTCGCTGTCGATTGGGGGTGTCTGCTGCCTTCTCTATGCCTATATCTACATCTATCTTCCTCAGTCGGCGTCGCAGCCTCTGTCAGCGTCTCTGTAGGCGAATCAGTCGCTGCCGCTGTCGAGTGGGGGGTCTGCTGCCTTCTCTATGCCTATATCTACCCCTATATGCATTAGTCGGTGTCTCTGTGGGCGTCACAGCCTCGGTAGGCGT